>JANKOE010000205.1:13230195-13240638 GCA_026284465.1 Erythroxylum citrifolium | reverse complement strand
AACTTTTTGGAAAGCACTTTAAAACATTTAAAAGATTCATCCTTATGTGACAAAAATAATATCCAACAAAATCTAGTAAAGTCATCCACAATTACGAGACCATACTTCTTTTCGCCAAGACTTAATGTCCTAGTTGGACCAAATAAATCTATATGTAACAACTCTAGAGGTCTAGATGAAGTTACAATATTTTTAAACGAAAAAGATGTTTTAACTTGTTTTCCTTTATGACAACTTTCACAAAAGAAATCCTTGTTAAAAATTATTTTTGGTTAACCTCTTACCAAATTATGTTTAATCAATTTAGAAATATGTTTAAAACTGACATGACCTAGATTTTTATGCCAAATCAGTTTTTCTTCACCTGTTGATATAAAACAAGAAATATTTTGACATTGCAAATCTTCTAAATTAATCTTATAAAGATTGTATTGTCTTTTGGCAGAAAAGAATATGGAACCGTCCTTGTTTTTGACTACACAAGAGTTTTGATTAAAGAATACTTCAAAACTATAATCACATAATTGACTAACACTAATCAAATTATGTTTTAAACCATCAACTAGCAGAACATTATCAGTAGATGGAAAAGAATCTTTACCGATTTTACCGATTCGAATTATTTTGCCCTGCTGGTTGTCTCCAAAAGTTACTGATCCTCCCTTCTTATTTTGAAGATCTAGGAACATAGATCTTCTTCTTGTCATATGTCGCGAGCATCCACTGTCTAGATACCATTGGTGCTAGTTGCTTTTTCCAAGGAAGGAGATCTGCAGTAGATATTATGTTTTTTTAGGTACCCAGATTTTCTTGAGTCCTTTGGGGTTAGTCTTATAATAATTCATAGAATGATAATAAGACAACTGGTTTTTTTTCTATAAGGAACAAAATTCTTTTTATGACGAGCATCGCTTTTAGTAAACCTTAGACCACTCTTATCATTCGGGTGTCCATATCTTTCAATCATGTCATTCATTTTTTTCATACTTTCAGTAAAGGTTGATAGATCTGCTGAAAGAGTATTAATTCTTTGTTTCAACTGACTAATTTCTTCAGATCTATCTAAGGTAACTTTTCTCTTGATATCGTCTACTTGTTTCTTAAGGCAGACGTTTTCTTTTTGTAATACTTCCGTGTTCTTTATGTTTTCTACAAACTTTTTCTTTAGGGCTCTATACTGCTTTAGTATAACATGTGAATCTTCTAACAATTCTAAATATGCATCTTGTAATTCATTAAAGTTAGAAGTTACCTCCTCGTTACCTTCTTTTTCAACTACCAAGCATATATTTGCTTGAACTGATGCTTCTGAATCAGAATTAGATTCAGATGAATCCGAATCTTCCCATGTTGCCATCATGCTCTTCTTATTTTCGTTATTTTTTCGATTTTCTTCTCAGCAACGAACATTCAGATTTGTAGTGTCCATGTTTGTTGCACTTGTAGCAAATGACAGAAGTTTTCTCATTCTTGACTTTGTCTTTGCTATTTATTTCCTTTTGCTTTCTTCTTCCACATCCATCTGATCTTTCTCAAAATGAAAGATAATTCATCATCATCTTCACTTGAATCTTGTTCAGATTCACTGGTATCATCATCCTTGATTTCTTCAATCTTTAGTGCTTTTGACGATGAACTTCTCTTTTTCTGAGTCTTGTGATTTTTCTGACCAGCCTTTAATGCTATAGATTTGTCCCGCCTGGGTTTATCTTTTGCATCAAGTTCTACTTCGTGTATCTTCAAGGAACCAAGCAATTCATCAAGCTTTAATATACTCAAGTCCTTAGTTTCTTGTACTGCAGTGACTTTAGGTCTCTATCTTTTAGACAGACTTCTGAGAATCTTCCTGACATGGTCTTGATTATCGTAGATTTTCCCAAGAACTTTAAGTCCATTAACGATAGTTTGAAATTGTCCAATCATTTGATCAATAGACTCATCTTCCTTCATCTTAAACAGCTCATACTAGTGTACAAGAATACTTATTTTAGACTCTTACACCTGGTTTGTGCCTTTATGTGCGATGGATAGAGTGTCCCACATCTCCTTTGCAGTGTCGCATCCATGAACTTTATCGTATTCACTTCTACTTAAAGTACAACTCAGAAAGAACTTGGCCTTTGAATTTAGTTGAAATCTAGCTTTTTGATCAGCTGACCATCAGGTATGAAGAATGGCATTTCCTTCATCATCCATCGGTATGTATGATAAATTCTCGATGATGTCCCAAAGATCAATGTGTGTGGATTCTATGAAAAGCCCCATCCTGTCCTTCCAACAATGATAGTCTTCACCATTGAATGCAGGAGGTCTTGTGACGGAGGCACCTTCATCTATAAAAACATGTGATTCAGCCATGGATCTTTGTCCTCACTTTGTAACGGTGGTTCTTGGAAATCGAGCTCTAATACCAACTAAAGTAAATCACTTGTTATTATAGAACGCAAGTACAATATACAAAATGAACAAGAAGGGGGAGTTGAATTGTGTATTCTTTTCGTGAATACGAACCCTTTGATATTTCTTTGAAAATGAACTTTTTCAAACTCTTAAATGAATATCAAAAATGGTTATACGAAAATATCTACGTAGTTAAATCGCAAATAACTTCTATATACTTGTTTAAAAACAATAGTAATCAAAGTAGAGAGTTAGAAGATGGACACGACAATTTTATCCTGGTTCACCCCAAACCTTGGGCTACGTCCAATCCTCAGAGTTCGTCTGAGATTTCACTAAACTTCTCCAAAGTTACAAGTATTATTTTCCTCTCAGAGCCTTTTCAGGTCTCTTACACAAAGTATTATTTTCGCTCTCTTAGCCTCTTCAGGCTCTCAGCTTTTCCTTTCTCTCATTAGAAAGATATTGAGCTTTTTGTTACAGTAAAGATTGCTCTCGTGTTTTGCACAATGAATACAGAATTTTGCTAAAGTTCAAATATCAAAGTACTAAAAACTCAAAAACTTGTTCAGTCTTCGACTACGACTTGTATTTATAACCTTCGTCTCCAACTGCTTCTTGATAACTGCTTTTTGTTTCTTGTAGTAACCATTATTCAGTTGAGTTCTGTAACTAACTCCAACTGACTAACCGTCCGACGTACTAGCATATCTTCGTCTTCGTATCGTCTATGTTTTTCTCTTTCTTCTGTGTTTTCCGCGCTTCTTCTGTATTTTCCACTTCTTCTGTGTTTTTCGCGCTTCTTCTGTGTTTTCCACTTCTACTGTCTTTTCTGCGCTTCTTCTGTGTTTTCCGCACTTCTTCTGTATTTTTTACTTCTTCTGTGTTTTTCGCGCTTCTTCTATGTTTTCCTCTTCTTCTGTGTTTTCCGCGCTTCTTCTGTGTTTTCCACTTCTTCTGTGTTTTGACTTCTTCTATGTTTTTGCTGCACGCTTAACACACTTATCAAAACAGTTCATTTATTTCTAATATTAATATTATTTGATTGTCACCAAAATTAATAGACGTGAAGTCATTTTGACTTAATAGTTTCATCTTGGGTTGACAGAGTGATGAGGTTCAGATGTTTGTTCCTAAATGAGGAAGGGGAAGAACGATTTCAAAATTAGTAATTACCATTATGTTAATTAAATTTTGTATTGCTCTTAATTTGGGAAATCAAGGGCATGATGGAAATTTGAGCATCTTATAGATCTTCCCTGTGACTTATTCAGAATAATTTTGTGTTAAGAACTTGGTATCGATTAAAAACTGGCTTTTCATCTTGCAAATATGCGGAAAATAAGTTGCTAATGGAGTATGCAAGATGTCCTATGGATTTTACATTTTGTTTTTGCTTACAGATGAATGGTATAACCATAGGTTCTCTTGATGATGTCCCCAACGGTGCGCTTACATCATTTTTTTCAAGTTTATAAGGAACACGTTAGATTTTGATTTTGAAGATGACAATAAAGGTTAGTTTTTCAACCCCAACCCTTCTTTTTGGGTCTTGTAGGATTTCCAACTAAAGATTTGCATTATCACTTCCTTTCTTAATTCATACATGTATTCTACATTCGAACCAAAGAGTACTCAAAGGTCTCCTTTCCCACTTTACTTAAAACTTTTTAAAGTTACTTTTAACTCAAACCTGAATTAACTTTTCGTTTTTAACAAGGTTAGACTGTACCAGTAGCACCTTATGTTATTAATTACCATAGTATACGACTATTCTTTGTAATAAGTACTCAAATCCTCCTTGTCTTGTTTATTTTGTTTTTCATTTTTTTGGTTTAGATTTTATCTGTCATTTTGAGACCTTAACATATATTTAACTGTTTCAGTAGAGTAAATATCAGAAGAATTAATTTTGGTCAATATTTGACAGCAGTTTAAGGGATATTGATTTAATAACTTTTTTTTTCAGATTATTACTTTTGAATGGCTCTTAGATATGATGAATAATAGATATTCTAAACATTGCATTTTCGGCATATTGGAGTCATCCTCCAAAATTATCAGTTACCTCATCTAAATTCTTGAACTTATTATTTGATCACATGAAGTAGATGTGATCTGCATTTTAAAAGAAAAACTGAGATTCTGTTTAAAAATTCATGATCATAATATGTTTATGGTTTGGCAAGCTTTTGTCCAAAGCACACCAAACTACTCCCTTGATTGTCCAAGGAATATTTTATTTTAGGCTTGCTGGAATTGTGGCATTCCACATTTTTATGGTTTATAATTCCATTCCTCATCAATATAGACGAATTCTATCCCTCATTGTTGAGTATCTTAAAAATTGTCATGTGCTGACGTTTTGCAGGACCTTGGCAAGTTATGCTTAAACAAACTGATGGTTCATATGCTTATGTAGTAAAGAGTGCAGGTCGATTCACACTTGGTGAGGTAAAGATTTTTTCTTACTCCATGCTTTTCTAATTAATACAAATAACTTCTTGTCATTGTAATCGATTAATTGGTATGCCCCAGACAAAGAAGAACTGTTGAGGGTCCTAGGATTGCAAGAGGAAGAAGGGAGATCACAGGAATTTCTATGTAAAATCTACAAGGTAACCTTCATATCTAAGTAGTTTCACATTATTATTTCACCATCATCCTCTGTGCCTTGGTAGTATCTTAAACTTGAAGATGTTTGTACATTGGTAATTTGTTAACGTTCCTATTTTGTACTCAGTACATTTAAGTTATTTTTTTTGGATCGGCATTTTAATTACAATAGAAGGGAATATTAGAACAACCTCATTATTAACATTTTTTGCAGCTAAGACTATTATATGCTATTTTGTGGTCGCATCATAATCCCACTTATCTCATTTACATAGAGCCTCAAAAATAAATAAATTTCCTTGTTAACAGTCCTGGAATATTTACCTTTTTAACCTGTTATGTAATCCAACCATTTGCTTAAGCTAAATATGCTCTTTGCTCTTCTTCTTTTCTTTTGGTTTAAGACACTTCGGTGTGCATTTGATAAAGGTAACATTTGTATTATTTGCTATTCTGAAGCACTTCAAGAGTTAAGGCTTAAGATGCAAAGTTGGACTCTCTTGCATTACAGTATGATGATTACTTTTCAATTTTCTTTAATGGCCAAGAAGGTTCTGGATCTTGCTATTTATTGGCAGTTTGTCTTCCTAATAGTGGTAGAAGAAACTTTTTATACGTTTCAGAATTAAAAAACCTTGTTCACTGTTCATGTCAAATGTAGGCCTTGTGGTCAGTATGTGTCTCAGTGGTGCCCTTATTAGATCTTTATTCAGTGGTTGGATAGCTAATGGGATAGGACAAATTCTATTTCCATGACATCAATTTCTTTTTGACAACTAAATGAGTTAATGATTAGTTCTAATCACCATCCTCTATTTCCCGTTGACTACATTACATTGTTTATTTCATCTACACATACCATATTAATGGATTGTTCCCTCACGTTGTGGATAGAAAATACGCCTACCCTCCTTTCATTTGTATGTGTTTTTTTCCTTTCTAATTTTACATGGTGAAGCTCAATACATGCCTACTTCAACTTATCGTTTCTTATATATAATAAACATCACATTTTGATTTTGTGACTTCTCAAATATAACAGGAGTGTTTGATTTTATGGTTTACCAGGTACATTGGAGACCTTCTTCTGAACCCTCTTGCTTATGAAATTGCGTCCACTATTCAATGTAAAGTTACATTCAAGTCATATTATTATTCAATTAATATCAAATTTACAACTAGTCAGTCATGTGTATATGAAATGTCTCCAAACCAATTGCTTGAAAGCTGACTTGGTGTGATGTCTTAAAAATGGTCATTCAATGGAGATACTTAGTTATTTGAACTTAAAACCCACCGTCGAAATTGTTTTTAAATATACTTTAATCATGAAGAATATTCTGCTACTTCGATATGAAAATTTTAAGGACTTTTAGGATTGGAAAAAGGAAGAAGAACATTAGCTCTCTTGTTTGGCATAAAAGTGTAAAACACAAAAATTGAGTTTTCAAGATAAAACTTACCCATTTACTGTTACCACAGCTAGTTCTTCAACGGAAATTTATCAATTCCTTAATTGAAAACTGAATAGAGCAAAGTTTTCTGAATCTGTCACCTGGAAAATACATGGGAACAATCTAAAACTGGCAACGTATCAAGTGTATTTACCATTTTCTTCTATGAATTCACTTTTTTTAGCCCTGGAATTGAGTACTTTTGTGTTGGGTATGTAGGGGCATTATTGCATAACTTTATATTCATGAAATTGTGGTTCAAAAATTATGTTGAACTATAATTCTTTAACAGAAACATGAAAACTTATGAGCAAAGTGACGTGTTCAATTCCATATTTCACTTGCATTTCTTCTACTAAGGTAGTCTACATAATAACTTGTGAATGCGTGCAATGTTCAAATATATTACATTTATGCTTCTCATGTGTTATTAATAATATTTCTAGTTGTATTAGTACTTGGAAATGTTTTTGCTTTACTACTTGTGGATGCAGCCAACTTCAGCAATCATTACTTCTCTTTTCTAGTTATTTAGTTTTACTGTTCATTCGAACAGTTCTTTTCATAATTATCATCTCTGCCATGATTTTTTCAATTATTGGTAGTGAATAGCTTGCAAATGGCTATAGTTTTGGGGAAAGGACACAGATATAATATTCATATATGTATAAGCATAATTTCTTCTGCTTGATTTTCAATTTATTCTTTCTTGAAACTCTAAACATGCTATAATGAATGGTACAACTTGCACCTGATAGATGACACCTCTGACTAGTTTGGCCTTTTTTTGTTAGAGAATTAATCACAAAAGCGCATGCATATTGTAACATCCCACTCCCTACTGGAAGGGTAAAATAGGAAATTTGTCATAGGATGAGATTGATAGGGATTAACTAGTACTGTTCATGTATAATAGGATTGAGACACAGTATCAATTGTGCACATGAAATTACTGTACATGCATACATGACATTCCCGATTTTTGTGCCTAAGGCAATTTTATTGGGATTAACATGGTTATTGGGTTTGAAAAATTATTCTGAGTGATCAATAGAGTGTTTTCTATTTTAAGGGATTTTCAGGAATTTTTCTGAAATTTTTCGGAGAAAATTCCCGGACCGGAAAAAAATCGCCAAGTGGCGAACCGGTTGAATTTCTACTGTTATTTGGTACTTACCTATGACATATCTTGGTGGGACCCATAAATGGATCCCTAAAGTTTGTGGGAACCGAAATTTGGTGGAGGTTTTATGGTTTTTGGATTAATTTATTTTATCAAAATTTGATTGGCTTGACTTTTCTTCTCCAATGTAACCTAATAGACTTGTGACACTTCACCACTCCATTAAATGCCTTCTTATCCCCCTCTCTCGGTGATGCCTTGTTTAAAGAAGAAAAGTTGAAAGTTTTGGCTTGTTTTTGAAGCTCCACCGAAAACCTATCTTCAAGTTTCACTCCTCCATTGATTTCTCCTTCTTCTTTCTCCTTAAACGCAAATCCTCCCTCCAAACCTTAAGAGACTACCTTCTTTCCATGGAGAACTTGCCTTTGTTTGGTGTTAGAGGAAGGTGTTAGAGAGGGTAGGAAGCAAAGAATTGAAAGGAAGTGAAGGTTGGAAGCTAAGTAGGTAAGTGATTTTAAGCCTAATAGTCGATAAGGTTCTGTTTTGGTTTATATCTATGTATATAAGATTTCTTGAAGTATATGTTGTTGGAGTTATAAAGGTATGACAAAAAGAGTGAAATTTGAATGATGTGAACAGTGAAATTTTCGTAAGGTAGGAGAAGATGAACAGTAACTGTGAATAGTGTCGGTCAACAGTCGTCAACAGTACCGGGTCAACACAGTACCGGGCCAACAATGTCGGTAATAGTATTGGGCCAACAGTGTCGGTAATAGTATCGGGCTAACAGTGTCGATAATAGTATCAGGCCAACAGTGTTATCGGGCCAACAGTGTCGGTAATAGTATCGGGCCAATAGTGTCGGTAATAGTAACGGGCTAACAGTGCCAGTAATAATTTTGGGCCAACAGTGTCGGTAATAGTATTGGGCCAACAGTGTCGGTAATAGTATCGGGCCAACAGTGTCGGTAATAGTACCAGGCCAACAGTGTCGGTAACAGTATCGGGTCAACAGTGTCGGTGAACAGTGTCTTGCTACAGTGAGATACAGTATTCGTATTTATGAACAGTAGTATACGTATTTATGAACAGTAGAAGAATCCCGAAAGGGTGGCATCCATATATCCTCCCAGGGGGTATTTGGGTGTTACATTTCGTCCGCAAAATCTTACCTGGTTAATCGAATAGGTGAGGATAGTGCTTCCTCATATGCTCCTCAGTCTCCCAAGTGGCCTCCTCAGATAAATGGTTTCTCCAAATAACTTTCACCAATGGGATACTCTTATTCCTAAACTATTTAACCTGTAACCCGACAATCTGGATCGGCTCCTCAACATAACTCAGATTACTAGCAACCTCAATCTCCTGAGCCGGTATCACATATGTCAGATCTGACCGATATCTCTGGAGCATACTCACATGGAAGACATTATGTAACTGAGACATCTCGCTTGGTAAAGCTAACTTGTAGGCCAACGGTCCAATCCTCTCAATAATCTCGTACGGACCAATGTATCTAAGGCTTAACTTGTCCTTTTTACCGAATCTCAGTACACCTCGCCAAGGTGATACTCGTAGGAATACTCTGTCTCCTACATTATACTCCATCTCCCTCCGATGCTGATCCACATAGCTCTTCTGTCTGTCTTGAGCCGCTTTAATTCGGCTCCAAATCAGTTTCACCTTATCTACCGTATCCTGAATCAGCTCTGGACCCTCAATCAGTCTCACACCCTCTTCATCCCAATACAAAGGCGATCTACACTGTCTCCCATATAAAGCCTTATATGGTGCCATCCCAATGCTACTGTGATAATGGTTATTGTAGGCAAACTCAATCAAGTCTATATACTGATCCCATGCTCCTCTAAACTCCAATACACAAGCTCGAAGCATATCTTCAATAGTCTTAATTGTCCTCTCACTCTGCCCATCTGTCTGAGGATGAAATGCTGTACTGAAATTTAATATGGTGCCCATAGCAGACTGCAAACTCTGCCAGAACCTCGAAGTAAATCTGGGATTCCGGTCTGACACTATAGACACTGGAACCCCGTGCAGTCTCACTATCTCTGCCACATACTTCTGGGCCAACTGATCTAGGGAATTATTCTCCCTCACTAGCAAGAAATGGGCCGATTTAGTCAACCGGTCCACTATGACCCAGATAGCATCATGCTGCCTCAGAGTCTTGGACAACCCCATAATGAAATTCATCGTAATTCGTTCTCATTTCTACTCGAGAATAGGCAACGAATGGAGTTTTCCCACCGGAGCCTGGTGCTCAGTCTTAACCTGCTGGCACGGCAAACATCTAGATACATACTCCGCTACCTGCTTTTTCATGCCAGGCCATCAGAAATATTGCTTGAGGGTGTTATACATCTTGGTAGTACCAGGATGCATATCATAGGCGGCCATATGAGTCTCCTCCAAAATTTCTCGCCTCAAATCATCTACATCCGGCACATCAGCCTTGGCTATCTTCAGCTGATAATACCTGCTCCTGAAGGCACTCTTAGGCACATCAGCCTTGGCTATCTTCAGCTGATAATACCCTGACCTCAAATCCAGCTTAGTGAATACCTGAGCTCCTTGCAACTGATCAAATAAGTCATCAATCCTAGGCAGTGGATACTTGTTCTTCACTATCACTCGATTCAACTGCCTGTAATCAATGCACAGCCGTAAAGTTCCATCCTTTTTCTTCACAAATAAAACCGGAGCTCCTCAAGGTGAAACACTGGACCTAATAAAGCCCTTCTCCAGTAATTCCTGCAACTGAGCCTTCAGCTCCCTCAGTTCCACAGGTGCCATCCTATATGGAGGGATAGATATAGGAGCAGTACC
>JANKOE010000205.1:13199563-13219813 GCA_026284465.1 Erythroxylum citrifolium | reverse complement strand
AAAAGGAATCATTATTATCTAAAAATGAACAACTATTTTGACATACAAATTTGTAATTTTTAACACAACAGAAACATTCTCTTGCAAAGAACAATATAACAATTCTATAATAAACCATTGAGGACTTTTGTCGAACATGTTATGGGCAACCATAATTGAACTCAAGAACACAATCAAATCTTTCTGTTTTTCCCTTCATTCAACAACAACAATACAACTTCTGCACCATTCGACCATTATCATCACTAACGAACGCAAACAATTCAATAAAAAACTAAAAACATAACACAAACCATGTATAATATATTTTCGAGTTTAATGACAAATGCCAAAAAAATTTGCAGAAGCTAGAGAGTAGAAGCACTTCAACTTCCACCGCTGGTCCCTTCGGTGGTTCAGTAGCGAGGTAGGCCGACGGTGGTGGGAGCTCCAGATCCGACGACGGTGAAGCGCTCCGAGGCGCTAGGTGGGGAGAGATCGACGGAGCATGGAGGCGGGGAGCGTCGGTAGGCGTCCCCGACAACGTGGACGGCGCAGGGGAGATCCGAAGCTGCTCGGTGGCGACGCCTTCTCCGACAGCTCCAAGAACGGTGGTAGTGAGAACAACGCCGGGAGAGTGGTGCAAAGCCTTCGTCGGTGCAGCTGGAGTCATCGGGGGTGAAGGGACAACAGAGGCGTGCTTGAGCACGGTGGCGGTTCCATCACCGACAGTCCAAGAGTTGCAATTTTTTTTTAATTTTGTGTTGTGTTGTTGCCTAATCCCGGAATGGAAGTAAGTAGATTGGGAAAATCCGAAGCTAGAGAAACGGTTTGTGCCCTCAAAGGGGAAGAGAAACCGTCGGTGGCGTTGGGAGAAGACAGCAGGGGAGTTGAGGACGAAGACAGCAAGGAGTCGGGGAAGAATAGGCTGAACTTGAAGGAGTTGGACAGAAATGTAAAAATAGGTTGAGGTATGTGCCGGAGACAGGGACAACGTGTCCCTGTCCTCCCTTTTTGGGATAGACAGAAAATCGTGTCCCTGTCCTCTGGAGACGGGGACAAAAAGGAGAGAGTCATCAACCAAATAGCACCGGGGGCAAGATTTATTGGTTCTGTCTATTGTCCCCACTTACGGGGACAGTAACCAAACACGGGGTTAGGGACGAACTGTCCGTCCCTAAATATTAACCAGTACGTTGTCGTGGCTTTGTGTTTGAACATTATTAACTTAAAAAAAACAACGTCGTTTTGTTTAAAACAAAACACTCCCGCGCTACCCTTCTCCCCCATCTCCCCATGACTCCTTCGTTCTTGCTCTTCCCTTCATTCTTCTCTCTTCCTCCGGCCCTGATAGGTGTGCTTCCTCCTCTAGCGCCAAGTCGTCTCCCGTCCATGCTCCGTCCGGTGACATCGTGCTACTTCCGGTCCTCTTCTCTGACTAAGGCACCATTTTCGTTGAGGTGTACATGTTTTGACCGTGGGTGTTGTAGTTTAAATAATTAGTTTGTACCTTTGATTTTTTTCTATGTTTTGGTGTTTTGTAAATGGATAACAACATTATATGTCGAAATGAATGTGATAGAAGGGGGAAAATGTGAATTTGTTTGGCATAATGGGATAAATATTTGATAAGCAGAAGGTGTTTGATAAAATGCCTATAACTAATTGGGATGATTGGGGTGTTTTATCACAATCAATTTTTAGAACTGTAACTAAGTCCTATATGGAAAAGACTTTTTTTATATAAAATAGAAAACAAAATATAGTGATTACATGGTCCAACTATGTTGGTAATTTTTTTTATATAAAAGACGTTGATGAGATATCACACATAGATATAAACTCTTGAGCTCCATGAAATTAAATCCTGCAATCTTTGATGAATCCTACATGGGTTGCAATAGGCTTGAAAAATTTGAGACTTTGGTAAGTGTGAACCTTAAATATGAATCCTAAAGTGTTCATTCACCATTTTATTTATGTTCTACTACTTAATGTTCCAAGTGATGAGTATGATGCACTGGCTAATGAAGCTTGCAAATTTTCTCTTTGCCATTTGATCCCTCATTTGTGCATGTTGATATGTTTTTTCTATGTCTAGATTTTAAATTTTCTCCATTTAAAGGTTGTCTATAAACCTTACTGGTTGAGTTTTGCTAATTATTCTGATATTGTTTGAATCACTTTTAGGGTGTTTCTGACATCTTAACCTTTTCAGTTTGAATGGTTATTTCACATAGCATTAAAACCTTTATGAATAGGAGGTCTTGAGTTTAAGCTGCATTAACCTCGTTTGTTGTAGATCTGTGAGTCATTGTGATCTTTTTTGTACTTTGTGTGAGGATGCACAGTACAATAATATTTAACTATTTGTGGGTAATCCAATTCTTTAAGTTGTAGAATTGAATGGTTAGATGATATTTATAAACTTTTTATTCAAAGCATGTTACTAGTCTTTTGGACTCATAAAAATAACATCTTCCTATTTTATAAACTTTATACTCACTATACAAATAAGATATTGATAGAACCTTTTTTGTGTGTTTTTTTTTAATTTTGTTCTTTTGAATTTTCATTGTTAGAATATTTTTTGTAGTGTACATATCATTATGATGTAGTAGGTAGCTGTAAATGTTCAAATCCTTTACTTCCTTGATACTAGTCAAAGTGTTATTGTGATCATGCAAATGTTATTGATAATCTTCATGTAGACTTGTCTTTTGAAGTCTTTGATTGCTTCTATTTATGTGTAGTTATATGAATTATAACGTTTTAGGTGTCTATGTTATTATGGCTAAATGTTGTACTCAAACTTCTTTTTCATGTAAACTGCTGAATAGCATCAACTATCCATACAAGTTACTTTGAGTGTTTTTTATTTTTTGACTTTTTTTGCTTTATTTAAAATTACCTAGAACTGTGTCAATGCCAATGCATATTGCTACAGTTTCCAAGTTGTAGCAAAGTTTTAGAATAAAAAGATGATAGTTAAGAGAGTTTTTGATCTGTTCCCAAAATTGATATGATCTATGATCCAATGTAATTGATCTCTAGTTTTAATTCGTTGCTTCTTTTCATTCTTTTCTCCAGGTTAATGAATATAGGTGGGTATCAAGCAAAATTTCTGAGTTGATCACTCTAGATAATGAAAGTGATCAAAGCTAAGTTCTTATTCTAGCATTCCAAGTGACTTTTTTTTAGGATATGAAGTCTTCATGGAAAGGTCAGGTGAGGACTCTCCGTCTCAAAAAGGAAATGAATGACGTGGAAAAAGCGCAGAAGAATTAGTATTAGCAGTAAGGCCTCAATGATTTGTGTTTCTTTTAACTATCCACGTGGTTCACATCCAAATGAGGAAGAGAGACATGTTAATCTTAGGTGTTGGATGCTTCCTGTTGCAAATTGCATGCATTCAATATCGCGGTTGGTAATGGAAGAAAGTAAATTTGAGAAGGTAATAAAAGAATCCATGTATCTTATGTAGAATCAATACTCGCAGACTTTAAAATCCTACATCGGGTTATTAAGTCTTAAGCATGTTGTATCAAGTAATTTCTCATTTCTTGTATATCATTAATATTATTTGATTGGTATAGCATAAAGTTAGAAGTAATACATTGATGAGTCTCTTGCATTAAGTCGAACAATTATTACTACGCTTATGATTGTCCATTTCTAATACACACCTCAAATTTTACTAGATGCATTTTGATCCTACATAAGGAGCTTATTTTGATTTTAGCAGCCACACAGAAAAGGTAGGTCTGTACTTCGTCATCTCTCTGCTTCGAGTTTGGACCCCCAAATTAATTAGATGTTAGGATTATATGGCATCTATTTGTTCTTTTAATATAACTTCAGTTGATTTTACGTATGCATTACTTGTGTTATTGATCTTGTTACACTACATTAAACCTTTTATTTTAGCTCTGCTAATATTTTCTTATCTATATTGATGCACTTAAAATATCGTCTGGATATTTAGCTCCTGAACCAATATTGATTTAATATGTTGTTGGTATCTTGAGCAGAGTTTAAAGTTGTCTGTTTAATGTTTAGAATGTCTTACCATTTCTTGATAAATGGGGTTCACCTATTGAGAGCATAAATTCCTTGTAAAGTAGTGATCAACAAGACCTTGTCACTGAATTTTTCTCTCTTATGCTGAATATTTGTTTGAACTATTAGGTACATTTAAGTTGGAAAGAAACACATACAGGAGGCTCGTATAGAAATATTACGGGGATTTTAGAAAGACCAGAGTTAAGACTTGTTCCTCGTATTGGTTATGCCAACCTTTTCCCCTTCATAGTAAAGATCACTCCATCAGTATGTTTCATAAAGTATATTTTTAAGATAAACCTTAGTTTGATGTATTGTCTTTGTAACTTTGTTTTTACAATAGATTTTTCAATTGCCATATAGTGCTTACGTTACTATGTTTATCTCTATTTTGAATAAGGAGAGCATCAGTTTCTAACTGTTTAGAAATTCGTGTAGGATTCATGGATTCTGGACAAACAACTTGACTTCATCTCAAACAGGCGCATTTTATAGACGGACTACAGATTACGTTCACTTGCCAAAACCAGGTGATGATGTGTTACCTTCTTGTGTTGGCATCCGGCATTACATTAGAGATTTATTATACGAATGTCTGTGTGGGCTACAATTCTTTGTACATGAAACGCAACGTGGAACATGACCCTCCCTATTGGAGAGGTCCCATTTGGATGAACTTGAATTACCTGATCATTTTTTAAGTTCACCACTACTTAAAAGGTATTACACACAAATTTTCCTTCACTCAGGTTTAATTCACATGCTTATTGGTTATTTTCGCTATTGGTCAAAATTTTCTTTTTAAATTTTCGTCGATTTACTTTAATTAATATCAAAGTTTGTAGATATATTCTTTACTAAAAATTTATAGCAAATTTTACTTCATCTGTTTTGATTGTCAATTTTTCCATCTCACTTTTGTTAATCCAATTTAAATTGGCATTATCCGTTTTCAAATGCCTGCTAGTCTTCAACAACCGACAAGAACATAACAGCCAATTCTTCTATCCTACGCATTTAAATCATTTCAAACTTGAAAGTACCGCAACAACTAATTAGCATTACGTCATATGCTATCACCTCAAGGTTCCAAAATTATGAACATCAAAGTAACAAAACCAATATCTTACAATTCTCAATGGCCTCGTTTCATACACCACCTGACAACTCTATGACAGCAAGCACAATGCATTTTCTCAAAATACTCAAATTACGAGCTTTGTAGGATTACAATTTCATTTCCAAAAGAGGCAAGTAATAGCTATAAGCAAATTGAACAAGGCCACAAATTGAGATGAAAACAAAACCTCTGCTCCCCCTCTAGCAAGTTGAACATATGACAAGCCAGTAAATCTAAGGAAAACGCAACACTTTCCTGAATGTGAATTTGGTCGATAAGAGAAGATTAAGAGACTGCGATAATATTGTGAGGAATAGGTACTTGCGGTGCTTAGAAACGCAAGTGCTTAATGGAAGTTCCCAAAAAGAGATGAAACGCCAGCTCCATCCCACCGGGCTCTGTACTATGAGAAAATCAAAACTCAGCATACCGAATGGGCTTTCTTAGTAGACACAGTTAATTTCATGCTAGTAATCAGACCAGCCCAGTTAAACAATTCTTAATTTATAAAAAATGATAATTAAATATTCAAACTTTAACTTTTTTTCCAATTTTAACCTAACGTTATTATTTCTGTTAAATTAACGTGACTTACCACATGATCTAGAAAACATAAATGCTTATACACTTGTGTTTTGAAACGGAGAAGTTCGTAGTTGTTATCTTTTGAATGCTCATTGGGTAAACCTCGAAATTGACACAATAACTTACAAATCACGTGGTACTCCACACTAGGTAAATCCCGTACGACAGGTTCAATCTAGAGAGCGTAAGTAGAGGAAATCAAACACAGAACCTTTGATTTGATATCCCTTCATTCCACGAACTCGACCACCCCATAGGGGGCCTTATACACACCAGACCTATTTTAACTAACTAATTTTTTTTTTGAAATAAAGTCAATATTAATAGCATTAATCAGAGAGTTAGGGGAAAATCCCAACTACAACGGCTAGAATATAAATGTGAGACCCTTGTTAAGTTATGAGCCTCAACATTGGCTTGCCTACGAACCCAACAGACCTTGATATGAGATCTAGCGTGTAATAATTGCTTACATTCCAAAATGACTCTACCAAATTCAGTCCAAGAATCATGAGAACTATTCATAGCAGAAACTATATTTTGAGCATCTGAGTAAAAAGTCCCTCTACCCTAACAAAGAGGTAAGACCCAAGTTAACGCTTCTCGCAGTACCACAGCTTCAACCACATCTGCACTACAACGCTCAACAAAATGATCCGATACTGCTCTCACGAAATTTCCTTCCCCATCTTGACATACAACCCCATAGTCATATAGACAATGCTCCATAAATATTGCATCATCAATAAAACACAACCAATTAAGTTGGGCCTCATCTCGCAGCCCCTCCATTTTAACAAACTAATTAAGTTTATGACATTTTCATATGATTTATTATTTTGAAAGAGTTTATATAACTATTAATTTTTATTAAAATAATTTCATAAAAATTAATAGAAAGATCATTTTCAAAATATACAATGTTTTAAAATACATTAAAAAAAAAAAGAAAGCAGGAACATGGCAGGGAGTGCATAGAGGCAACAGAAGGCTCCATGTGTGTGTTCATTAAAAAACTTTCATTAGTTAGGACCTGGGGAGGTGTCAACTACTTTCTAGTTGTAATGATGATGAGCAGAATATTTGGAACCAAACAAGGGACAGTACCTTGGAATAAAATAAAGAACTTTCACTGTTTTGTCATAGGAGCCACACCACCTACTGCCCCAGTGGAATCGCAGAAAGGGGAAAGAAGTGTTGTGGGTCCAAACTGCAGCTTCAATACTATACACTTGTGCTTGATTTGATATGAAATGTATGCGTCCATTGCGCTACCAAGTACCATCATTCACAAGATGTCAACTTTTTTACTCAACCTATTTCTTGGCATCCCTTCCACAGCATCATATTTAGAAAGATTGGGCTTATATTACTCCTTTTTGGTGGAAGCATAGCGATAGTGTGATGGATTGATAGCGAGAAATTTCAAAAGACAGAGAGTGGAAAACAACATATGGGTGCCAGTAGTTTATGGATGCTTTATAGCAAGCATTGATAAAGACTAGGAGACATGCAAACTGTGAACTTTTTCATGTTTGGTGGGGTTTTGTTTTCTTGGGTGCTAAAAGGATTTGAATCTCTCAGGAAAAACTTTCGTCACTTTTCTCTAAAGCTTGATATATGCTTTTCCATCCAAACTTGCTTGGTTTGCCACAAAGTTTCTTCTCTTCTGTAATGGAGAAAGTGGGAGGAGTAAAAAGGCTGGCTCGAGTGGGTGACTTTGTCAGGGTCAAACCTAAAGTGATGTTGGCCTCTTGGAGAAAGGTTCAAGGGTCATTTCCTTGCCCTAATCACAACCAGTGTTGTCTCATCTTATTATCAATTATTATGGACCAAAAGTGCATATACCCTTAATTCCAAAATTTAGGGCTTCTCACCTCTTGACCCTTTTAGACCAATAAGGTCAATTGAAGGGGGAAAACATTTCCAGGGGGACCTTTTGATGAGTAGAGTGTATGACAAAAGTAGAAAACCAAAGACTTGTAGCTACTGAGGCTTGAGTATCCTGTAGTTTCACTCACCTTAATTTAGGAGTTCAATTCCAAAGCACAATCATAGGTTAGGGTTAGGGTGAAGACCCAAATTAAAGCAACTAACGTAATCTTTTGACACATTTTTCGGGGGGAATTTTACAATTTCGGCCGCAGAAATAGGTGGCCAGAGGGAATGTTGTAGGCATGAAAGTTGTAGAAAACGATTACGCGTAGATGAGGAATATTAGATATGCAATGAACATCAAGAGTAGGGGAGTATCTACCACCTACATCTTACAATCAGTTGCGAGTTGATGAAGTGACACAATTTCAAAATATGCTTATATGGGAATCTTATGCTTGGCTGTAATCCTTAGATCTTCCAAAATAAAAAACTTCTCTTTTGACAGAAAGATCGTTGCATTTGAGGAACAGCAACAACTATTTTTGCTCTTGTAGTAAGCGTAGTTTAGGAGGAAATGCTTTTGCAGGCTCTGTCCGCTGTCCTCACTCTAGATATATATATATATCTATACACACACACATTTGGCCTGCCAAATTCCTACACCTTTAACTAAACCCAATAAAGCTTATAGTTAGCATGTTCATATTCTCAGCAAGCAGTCATAAACAGCCTTTTTACTGTGCAGAATAAAATACTATTGAAACTTAAAATTTGGAGACTTTGGTCAATCCCTGCACGCCTGTACTACACCTACATTGTGAAAGTTCGTCCAACCCGCAATTCATCACTTTTAGTTTACCCCTTGTTATAAGATTCAAGTCAAAAGATTTTTTCTACTAACGAAAATTCTCCTGTTGTATTTATGCGATGTTGGTCTATCTATCTTATGATTTGACGCATTATGTGGATGAACATGTACTAGGTGTGACAATGGCAACTTGGTTTGGTTGTTTGTGCGATTGAACAGGAGCAAAGAATAAGTGATACAACCTGAGAGGCTCTTCCCAACAAGGATTAAAAACAAATGGGTCCAATCCTTTTTCTTGGAGAGCAGAAACAGAATAGGAGAGAGCCTGAGAAATGAAAAAGCTAGCACTATGATTTTTGTGATAATTCTCTCCACATAAGCCACATATATACAACACATAGAGAGGAAGAGAAAGAGACGGAGAGAGATAGAGAGAGGAGCCTGGCTGGCTTATCTCTACGTCTCTATTGTCTCCATCTCCCATTTTCTAAAGGCTCTATAGCTAGTAAGAGAGAGAGATGGCAGGCAATACTTTGGATTTTTCTTCTGCCTTTTAACAGCAACATACCAACAGCAATCATCATGCTCTCTTCTTCCTCATCCTCCATGTTCTTATCACTGATTCTTCATCATTACATCCTCGCCACCTCCTTCATTATCTTCCTCTCTCTTTTTAGTACTCACGAATCCCACAACCCAATATCGACACAGGAAAACCCACTAGAACAAGAAGAAGGAGAAGATAAAATCAGGGTTACTACACATGAAGAAGGGTGCAACCAAGTTCGTTGTCATATGAAACCCCCTTTTTGCCAGTGATGATAATGGATTGAAGGGTCTTTGTCTCCCAAAGGATCCAAAACAACTATTCGGGGAATCAAGCGTCTCGGTCCGATCATTTGCTAGATTAAGCAAATCCAGAAGATGAAGATTAATAAGTAGAAAGTTTTCTTGGTGGCGGTGTTTTTTCTCTCATTTTCCATCGCTTTAATTACTACATATATTACTTGTTTGCATTTAATATATTTGCTTGCGAGGTTCGTTAATTAAGTCGTATTTAGTTGTTAGATGGTTTCCCCACGCATCAACAACAACATATGATGGTCGTACGTATGTGGGATGTCTTATGGTTTTGGTTTGAAAAAGATATTTTCAGATATAGCTTCTTTTCTGTGTGTGTGTGTGTGAATGATATTCCTATCAGCAGACATGTTTCAGAATTCTGATAGCTTTAATTCTTGTTGGAAACTGTTGGCAGAAGGGTATTAATTGCTCTCCAAACATATTTATGGCATGCAATCAAAAGCTTTCATGTTGTTTTTCAGACAAGCAGTGATCGCGCAGGTCAGAAGTTCCCGATCGGAATGTTTCGGAAAGATTTCAACTTTTTCTACCAACCTATACTAACAAGTCCTTTATATGCAAACTGAACGGGTACATTCAAACATGGCAAACTAGGGTTTTCCCATATTCATGCAACCAATATCCATAATCAGCTTTGTTTCCTACCCTTTATCTGTCAGATCTTCACGAGCTGATCAATGTCTAAGCCCAAAACATTCTTAGGAAGCCATAATCGCCTCTTCATCTATGCTTTCTTGCTATAAGCTTAAACTTGTTATTAGCTGTGGGTCGCAAACAACAAAAGTTCTGCAATTTTCCGTTCTCCAAATTTTCTCTAGCGTGGCTTTTCCCAGTGTTTGATAGAAGATAAAGGAACGATTAGATCCAGTAATGATTCCCATAAAACTGAAGGAACTTTTTTCTTTGTATGATCATATGCATCTTTTCTCTTTAAACGCCATTTTCCCATGCATAACTTCTTATCTCATGACAAGGCCAAAACTTTGAATTAACGTGTGTACTGTATATAGATATGTGTGTGAATGTGTGCAAACTGCAAAGTACTCTGCCGTATGGAATAGAATATGCTGCGTTTCAAAAATGGCTTATAATTCTTCCACATGCATCATGTTTCAGACTGAAAGTTTTCAAAGGCTTGGAGATGGTTGATATTGATATTGATATTAAACAAAATTGCTATAGTTTTTCTCTACTTACAAAGCAAAACACCATCAAACGATCGACGAATACCAATTACATCGAATAGAGGGATGAAGAAACTTATGATGAAATTGCTCTTCAGATTCCACATCGTGGTTTGTTTCTTTTCTTGAGCATTGAGAGACCAACTTTGCTCATAAAGATTGCTTAACCTTACAAGTTTGTTTTTTCTTTTTCTCTACCTTTTCTACCCATAAATATTCACTTGCGTAGACTTTTCTTCTGTCATGCTTTTCTGTTCATAGATTTCGCCGGTCAAAACACCTTGATTAGGAGACAAAATCTTCTATATAATATTATTCAGTCTTATTTGTCTCATACAATCTCAGCTATTTATTTTGCGAGACTCATATAAATAAATGGTTGAAATTTACTGGACACAATAAGACACTATAATATTGAACAAAGGATCTGAATTCTTGATTAGATATACAGTGAAAGAGTCAAGCTTTCCCTTTTCTACAAAGAATTAGTGCATGCTCCTGATATATAGCACGATTAATTGACAATTTGATACCTAAACATTTGCTTTCTTTCAAATTGTACCATTCGTCCAAATCTACGATTTTCATAATTTAAATGCTAAAATTTAGTTAAATTTTTAGCTTATTATCTAATTATATGTTTCAATATTCTTTGGAAGTAACTAAACGGAACGTTAAAGTTGAATTATTGTCGTCAAATCTTAAATTTACCATCATAGATTTGGAATGATTAGAGAAAGGTAAGAATAATATCCCATATCTCAATTTTCTTAGTAAGCACATGGAGGGAGATAATTTGGATAGTTATAACATATAATATGTGTATGCAATTTTAAGAAAAAAAATAGTATATTAATTTTTTTCATGTTCCTCTTTGCTAACTAGAAATGATGCATGTTAATTAGTTTTATTTTGACAGCGAGTATTTTAAGAACAGAATCGGAAGTTAAATAGGTAAGATAAGAAATTTAAGGTTTAAAAATGTTCAACTGATATTGGAAAGTTGTAGAATCAGTTAAAAATTAAATAAAATTAAAATTTTGAAATATGGTTGAAAAAGATTGTCATTATTTATCAAAAATTTAAATTTTAATTAAAAATAGATTATTAAATAAAAATTAATTAATTAATTATAATTTATAAGAACTTATTTATTAATAACAATTGATTAATTTTAACAAAAAAATTACTAAAGTAAATTGAACTAAAAAATTAGACTATTTAAGATTTTTACGGTTGAACCGGTTGAATGTTTTAATGATTGTTTATGGTGATTGGTTAATTGAAAAATGTTAGGAAAGTGTTTTGGTTAATTTTTGTGGTTAACTTACACTCATGTATTTAATTTCAATTTTGCTAAAGGTACCCTCTAACTTTTAGAAATTTCAATCACCCCTTCTTTAATAATTTCATTAAAAAGTTATGAAATTATGTCTCAAAAAAATTAAATTACAAATGATGCGTTTTAAAAGGAAACAACGATAAATCATATAATAGAATAAATTCACGAATATTGCGAAGAAGAAGTTAGGTATATTTGGTTTTGGTCCACAGCTTGTTAATGGGCCACTTAATTGGTTTGTTCAGGGCCCAATCCTTATGGCCCAAACGTTGACATGGAGAATAGAGGGGACAAGGGTAGTAGGCTATGTTTAGACCATGTCATGTATCTGTTTCTTTCACCTTTGCTTAAAACATTTAATGTCCCTTGTCTCCATGTCTGTACTGTATCCGTATGATCGATCCTACTGTCTTTTAGGCTCGGTCAATTTAAAGAAGATGTCAAATGATTAATTCGCTATCATTAACTTGAATTGAGCTTATCAATGGAATTACTATTACTTAGTGGCATAAGAACGTGAACATGGGAATGATAGGGTAGTAGGGTCATCTCCAGTCTGCTTCGTCTGTAATCTTAATGGATGTTAGGTGATGAGAATAAGTGACGGTGACCCACATTCGGCATGCTTATTGCTCAATAAGCTCGAGTGTTGATATAGAATGAAGGTAGGCAATAGACATGCTTGTCGTGAGAACCTTTGTTAAACAAATAACTTAATACACATTTGGTCCTATGTAGGTGGATCAGATGTTAGTCATGAGTATCATTTATGCTAAGAGAATGAACCACCTCAAACAGGGAAGCCCAGCTCTGTCGATAAAGACAAAATCAACACAAAAGCCGGAAGAAGTAGCTAAACAACGTAAGCTGGTTGGGTCAGCAAATAGCCACTAAGTTACGGAAACTTCCAAACCCAAACCCCGCATGGTCAAAGACTCAAAGCTCTTAAGCTTTCATACTCGTTTGTAGACGTAGTCTCTGACTCTCTTATAAAGGTCAGACCTTTATCGCCATAAAACAACACCCACTGATTCACAAGCTCATCAAGGTTCGTCCTTTTACGGCACAGACAAGCAGAAGAGCAGAGACTTCAGCGATGGGCAGAAACGGCAAACACAGATGGAAAATTTCCTTCTATCATCGCACTCCCAGATCGACTCACCCGCCAAAAGAGTTTCTTTGCCCCATTTCCGGATCCTTAATGTCTGACCCGGTTGTTGTCTCCTCCGGCCAAACCTTCGAGCGTGTCTCCGTCCAAGTTTGCCGCGAATTGGGCTTTGCTCCTCTGCTCGATGACACCAGCACCCCTGATTTCACCACCGTGATTCCCAATTTAGCCATCAAATCCACGATTTTGAGCTGGTGCGATGCATCGGGAGTCGAGCACCCGCGCTCACCAGATTACGCTTCTGTAGAAGCCCTCGTCCGTGCGAAGATGACCGAATCGCCCTCCTCGAACCCTAATTTAAGGGTTTCAGAAAAGGAGTTGCTCAAAGGCGTGGCGGAGAATCCACCGGTTATATTCTCTCACGCCGAGACGGAAGTCGCCCACCGATCACACCACCCCTTCTACTCGAGCTCGTCGGAGGAGTCGGTGATTGTCAACACCGGTGGGGGAGGAGTGTCGCCGTTCATTCCATTACCGTTAGCAATACGGCCAGCGTGTTACGCTTCGTCGTCGTCGGAAATTACAGAAACGGAAAACCTAGCTTACAACCACACTCCTGAAGAAGAAGAGATAATCGCAAAGCTGAACAGCACTGAAGTACACGAGCAAGAACAAGGTGTGATATCGTTGAGAAAATTGACGAGAACTCAAGAGGGGATTAGGGCTTCTCTGTGCAGTCCTCGGCTACTCTTAGCTCTTCGTCCTTTAATCGCATCTCGTTACGCGGTCGTCCAAGCAAACGCCGTCGCTTCATTGGTGAACCTCTCTTTAGAGAAAGCAAACAAGTTGAGGATCGTTCGGTCAGGATTCGTCCCAGTGTTGGTCGACGTTTTGAAGGCAGGATACGGCGAGTCGCAGGAGCACGCAGCTGGCGCGTTGTTCAGTTTAGCCTTGGAGGACGAGAACAAGATGGCAATCGGGGTTTTAGGCGCGTTACAGCCGCTGATGCACGCGCTGAGGTCGGAGAGTGAGCGGACGCGCCACGACTCGGCTTTGGCTTTATACCACGTGAGCCTAATGCAGAGCATCAGGGTGAAACTGATCAAATTCGGCGCCGTTCCGACGCTACTCAGCATGGTAAGGGCGGGAGGCTCTGTAGGGAGAATATTACTGATTCTCTGCAATTTGGCTGCGTGCGATGAGGGGAGGTCAGCGATGCTGGACGGGAACGCGGTGGCGATACTGGTGGGGATGTTGAAAGAGGGAAGTGCGTCGGGGGATGCGTCGACGAGAGAGAACTGCGTGGCGGCGTTGTACGCACTGAGTCATGGCAGCTTGAGGTTCAAGGGATTGGCAGTGGAGGCGGGAGCGGCGGAGGTGTTGAGAGAGGTGGCGGAGAGAGGGAGCGAGAGAGGCAGAGAGAAGGCGAAGAGAATGCTGCAGATGATGAGGGAGAGAGATGAGGAGGAGGAGGTCCGACATTGGCGTCACCGGGTCGGGTTAGATGGGCGAAACGGGCTTGGGCCAAATTCCAGTAATTTCTAAGTAATTTGATTGTAAAGATAGGGGATGTGTAATTACGCTGGTGTTATTTAGGGATGTGTACATTCATGTAATAAATAGTTACAGTCTGGTGGGTTTGGGATTGGATTGAAACAAATGAAAAAGGAAGATGAATTTTCATTCCAAACCAAAGTTTTGCTGGAAACCAAGCATCTAATCAGATGAGTAGTATGTATGCTTGAGATGGTGAAATGGGGAAAGATACATGTATAAGAAGTTGTAGAGGTAATTACACAGACAGGATCAATTAATTATATTTGAGAAGTTCTTGGAAAGAAACTATTACATAGCCCAAGGTAAAATGCAGAGACCCAGCAAAAGAAAGCTGCCTCTCCAGCAAACAACTGTCAACAGATCTAAATCATCCAAACCCAGCTACGTCGTTGAAGAACAAGATCCGTTCCCATCTCACCCTCGACCCACGCCTCAAGATTGTCGAGCCGTACGCGACTCTCTGTTGTCCTTTCACGGTTTCCCTCCACAATTTGCCCACTATCGGGAACAGAGACTCCGTCATAACGAGTCCTCGCTTAGAACCCAAAACAGTGCTCACGATAGTGGTGGGGATTCGGAAAGTGTTTTGGATGGTCTGGTTAAAGCCCTGCTTTCCCAGAACACTACTGAGGTTAATTCTCTCGGGGCTTTTTCCAATCTCAAATCTGCTTTTCCTACTTGGGAAGATGTAAGCTTTTTTCTTCAATCGTTTTAGGACTTACTGTTTGTTCCTACGTTATTTGCTTTACGGGCAACACTGGATTTTTGGTTCGTCTTGATGGGCGTATAAATTTGAAGAATTTGGTTGTCTGACTGCCTTTGAATTATCTGTCTTTGTAATTGCTCAAGGCACTTGCTGCTGACAAGAAACACATCGAGAATGCCATCCGATGCGGAGGTTTAGCCCCAACAAAGGCTTCTTACATTAAAAACATTTTGACTAGTTTGCTAGAGAGAAAAGGCAAGTTGTGCTTGGAGTACCTGCGAGATTTATCTACCATTGAGATTAAGGCAGAGCTCTCTCATTTTAAAGGAATTGGGCCAAAGACGGTAAGTTGTGCTTTTAGATCAATTGTTACCTGATTGTTTGGGAAAGATGCCCCTTAAGATGGTTTTGTTTTATTAGCAAAGTGTACGCTTGTTTGTTCTGAAAGCATGTCAGAAGGGAATTACACATGAGCTCACGCTGCTAGCATCATATTTCCAGTGTCATTTCACATTCCTAATTTTGAGATTGCCTTCATTTAACATTTGACGATGATCCTTGTATTCAAACTGGTAATATCATTATTGTCAGCGTTTATGTTGCTATTGCGTGGACAGTCAATAACCATTTACATAATTGATAGGTAGCTTGTGTATTGATGTTCAATCTTCAGCGGGATGATTTTCCTGTGGACACTCATGTGAGTACGAGATCGTTCGTGCATACCTTTAAAGTTCAAACAACTTTTCCTACCATGATGCCTTTCAATGTTCATGCCCAACACTCTGACTTCCAATTATGATTCAGGTGTACGAGATCGCAAAAAGCCTTGGTTGGGTACCTTGTGTGGCAGATCGAAATAAGACATACATTCATCTCAATCAACGGATCCCAAATGAGCTTAAGTTTGATCTGAACTGTCTTCTATTCACCCATGGTAAGCTCTGTCAGAAATGCACCAAGAAAGGGAGCAACCGGGAGGGAGAGAACGGTTGTGATGACTCCTGCCCTTTGCTCAAGTACTGCTAGACAGGCTTGTCAAAACAGGTTAATCAAATTTAATGTTAGGTCCTTAAACAGGTTTGTGATTGTTTTATCACATTAGAGACTTGCACACGATGGATAGTGTCTGATTGAGGATTTCTATATTGGATATTAGAGCTACTTTTTGATGTATCATTTGCTGACGTAAAGGAATGTGTCGACCATCCAGCTTGATAATAATCTGGTTTAAAGTTTACTTCTGACTGGATTCTTTCATTGCCTGCTTATAAATTTTCTGTAATGAAGAAGACAATCTAAATTGAATACTCAAAAGGGGGTAAAGGAGATTAGGGTTGTTTTGCAATTAGAAAAATGCGTTCGGTGGAAATAGCTATCGAGCCGTTCAACATTTCATAAAGCTTCCATGTTTATTTTTGTGTGAAATGACAAGCTGAGATCTTCTCCTTGTCTCTTTAATTGTAGATATGCTGACATCGTTTTCCAGTTGATTATTTTATGTTCACACCAACTGCATAGTTTCACTGGATTGGAAGGTCTAAAATCAAGAACCGTAAGTGAAAAAAATAAACTAATCTCCATTTTCTTACGATACACCACCATGTCCTTTTTTTTTATTCCAAAGGTTACTTTGAAATTTTATTTCTGCGTCCCCTTTTCACTTAAATATATGTCCATCTCAAACTTGCAAGTGGCAAATGACTTCAATGCCTATATTTTGAGTTGTGTATAGAGTAGATCCTTGTGATATCTCTTGGCATGGAAAGGTTGATGCATGTATAAACTAATATATTATGCATGATGGCTTATTCATCTGATACTTTACCACTTAAATTGCCAAAACTTTTGGCAACTTTTTGATGTTCATATTCAGAAGTTAATATCAATTTTTGTCCTATATGCATGTCTGTGTTCTATATATTGGAAGAGACTGAAGTGGTGATAGATATCTAACTTCTTGTTAAGGGAAGTTAAGGGAGAAACATAATTTTATACTTTCATTCCCCCTTTTATTTTAAGTTTGAAAATCTGGGTTCTATCTCGGGAATTTGTGCACGGAGATGGAGGTGAAACTGGTAATGTTATTCGGCTTTGAGGTAAATCCTTGTACCAAGAGTGAGAAACTGATTGTGGAATCTGAAGAAGAAAATAGAAGAAAGTTGTTCGACCGAGTCTCATCGAAGGTGGCACACTCAAGAGAGAGAACTGTAGTGCATCAACTGGAGCATAAGAAGCACAAATGTCCAATTTGCCTCAAGGAATTCAGGAACTTGCAAGCATTGGGAAATCATCAGAATGCTCATAAGGAGAGGGAGAAGAGAGGAGTTGAGATTCAAGGAAAGAGAGATGATCGCTATTGTCGTCATTCATTTCCATGTTTTGGTGCCACTTCTTATGCAACCGTGTCAAAACTTTGTGGGGAGTCCCTAATTAGTTTCAGGCTTTCAGCCCGTTGCATCACAATCAAAACTTGGTCTTTGATGCATCTCATGTTTCCACATCTG
Organism: Erythroxylum citrifolium; assembly: GCA_026284465.1. Lineage (NCBI taxonomy): Eukaryota > Viridiplantae > Streptophyta > Magnoliopsida > Malpighiales > Erythroxylaceae > Erythroxylum > Erythroxylum citrifolium. Next base: position 13,202,113 of record JANKOE010000205.1, on the reverse strand, counting down.
TTTCTATATACCCTCAAAAGTGACAGACAGGGAACATGTTGGTCGTCATGGTTTCCCTTTCTCCTTAGTGAGGAAGTAATTGTGAAAATCCTTAACATCAATGTATGGCTTCGGCAAGAGCCAGATATGATAGGGTCATAATAATGTGAATTAATCTTCAATTTCTGTAGTTTTGCTGCTGTTGTAATGTTTGCGAAATCAACCGTTATTATTTATTCCTGATGAATTGCTGCTATCTTGAATATGGGCTTGAGGATAAACTTGCATATTTCCTTTGGAAGGGTGTCATTAGATGTATTGTCGAATTCAAGTTCAGTAAGAAGGCTCAACTTTGAGAAACTTACAGGTTAAGCCAGTGTTTAGCATTTGAATCATTTAAGCTAGAAGTTGAAACGTACAGATTATGCAGATAGGTTCCCCTGTCATCATCCACAATCTCCACATTCTAGTAGGTCAATGACATTGGCTATAATTAGAACAGTAACATGATTATAGAACTTACATCATCAGCTTCTCATCCGTTAACATGGCAATTCCATTGGTGATTCATACATGACAAGAAACACATCTATGAAACAATTTCAAACAAAAACATTTAAACAATTAAATTATGATAAAATTCCACGCATCCATTTCTTTTTCACAAGCCACAACGACTTATTTATGTTTGAATAATATTGAAATGATCACACCTGTTCCTAACCTCTCCCTTCTTCCCTGTCTTCGCTCCAAGAACACTGAGCTTCTCCATTGCAAGAGAGAAATCCTTGAAGAACTGATCCTGGTTCTTCGCATAAAGCTCCACAAATGGCTTTGTTACTGGATCCCTCACTAGTGCATCATCAGAAGCCAAAAGCCCCAATCCCTTCACTAAGTTCTGGAAATACATGTTATCGAACTTGCCAGGGGTGTACACGTCGTTGAAAGCGGACATTGTTGGATCAGTTTTATAGTTATTACACATGGCTTTCAATGCTGCGGCGAATTTAGGATTGAGTGCGGGGTCTGTCGGGGTGTTCTTGTTGTAATGGTAGAGCCTGTCAACGAATTCCTTGCAGTGAGAGAATCCAATGGTGTGAGCCCCCATCAACGCAACCATCTCTCGTGCGGTGAATCCTTTAGTAGCGTACAGTTTGATGATGGCTTCCACAGTCATGTTGGTTCGGGGAATCTGTCCCTCGGCACGAGAAGACACGGAGACAAGACTGTCTTTGCGACCAAGACGAACAGGGTAAAAGGGTCCTCCAACCATGGTGATAAGGTCACGGGTGGCTTGAGCGAGAATGTCTGAACAGGACACAGTCTTAGGACAGGAAAGCTCGAGTGCCGTCTTGGCTCTGATGACGACGTCGAAAGCGTCACCAGGGAGAGAGAGGTTGATTTCAGCGTCACGCTCTGCATGGTTAAAGGAGTTGGAGGAAATGAGAACGGAAGCATCACAGCCATCGACCATGCAGTCGTGAAAGAAGGTACGTAAGGTGGCTGCTGCGGTGGTGGGGTTGGACATTTGCTTGGTGGTGACGATTTCCCTGACGATCCTTTGAAAGTCAGGGCATGATTCCTTGTAGTAATCGGGGGTGAGTTTGGAGAAGGAGAGAGGAAAGGTGAAAAGTAGGAGAAGAATGGATAAAGGGAAGGCCATTGTTGGGATGAAGAGAAGTGGCAATGAGGGTTATTATGAATGGCGGGTGAGAGAGAGGAAGGACACTTCTTCTCCTTTCTCTCTCAGAATCTCCTCGCAATGACAGGAAAAAGAGAATTTCCTGTAAGAGGAAAAGGGAAGGGGAAAAGAAGAGAGAAAAGGAGGAGTAGGGAGAGATTGGTGTGGATGGGAGAGGTTTTAGGAGAGGTTATTAGAAATTTGCTACATTTTGGTGTTGGCTAATGGACGTTCTGGTTTAGCTTGACCTTGATGGATTAGTTTTGGGGAGGGCCTATATTTTGCATGGAGGTTGCTTCTTGCTTTGGTTTTGGTCTATATGTAGCGTGGGATGCGGTTGCTCTTTCTAAATCTTCAGTTGAACTTTTTCTTTTTTTAAATATAAGTACTAAAATAACTATTTTATTTTAGTACTTATATAGAACAATGGATTCTCAGTTAATTATGGTAATGTAATTGTTACGAGTCATTAACTGGATGATGAAGATATGTCGTAAGTTGTATTAACCATATACATTATGTTAGAAAAAAAGGACAATAACTTTATGAACACGTAACAAACACACACTACATACTTTCTCCTTTTTTTATTTAGTGGATCTCACACCTCTCGCCTCACACCTCTCATCAATTTTCATGTTTTTTTTTGTTTCTATATGTCATATAGCTAACAGATGTTGGATTGCCTATTTATAGGCAATCCATCACCGACTAACAACTTGGAGGAAACCTCTAGATTGCCCAAGTTGTCAACTTGGGCGATCTTTCTAGCTTTTTCTAGTTTTTTTTTTACATATCTAGACTTTTCCTAGCTCTAGAAATTTCTACAAGCTTCAAACTATTAGTTGATGATTTGTAACACTCCCCCTCACCAACTAATTTTTCTTCAA
>JANKOE010000205.1:13142240-13154995 GCA_026284465.1 Erythroxylum citrifolium | reverse complement strand
AAACTTTAACAATGAGAGCATCTGTCCACTTACCACTAACCTCCTGGACAATATCATCATCAACCAGAACCTTTGGGCGCAAATAATCATTTTCTTCATATTCTAAACGAATTTTGCCCGTCCACTGACTACAAAGATCAAAAGCAGAACTCTGACCTACCCAAGAAGTGGACTTTGCCCTAGCTGACTGCCCTACCAGATAATCCCGAAAGGAAAGGGATGGTCGTGCATTCAACTCTGCAGTAGCCGGATCAACAAACTTAGAACCCGCTAAAGCAGGGCCTGGGGGTTGTCCCACCTCGGAGGAACGAAAATCGTCATTGCCACTACAAGCTTCCATCTGGGTTTCTGTCCAAGAGTAAAAGCCTGCGTTTGAAGAAATCAAAACACGCTCGTCGCTGCCTATCGACGTCGGTGACTGTCTATTGGCGGAGCTTGCGCGCTAGCCTCTGCCTGTTCACCTTGGAGGAACCAGAAGACCAAATTTAATAGTGACTAACAAAAGGAAAGAAGATCCTCACGGTGTCTACACTGAACTAGTAGACCCAAATGGAGACTCTCGACTGGTGTAGGTGAGTCGAAGATCAGATCGTCGGAAGCAGGAATAGCTGTTGGGTGGGAGGCGATTCAAAGTTTTCGAAGATCTGAGAATCGGAACCAGCTACTGTAGAGTCCAGCTTCTCGAAACCGAAGAAGATGCAAGACTATTACTATTCCCTTTGTCTCACATGAATGCACACTCGAGTTGGCAAAAAACATGAGAAGTATCTTTGGCCGCCTTTTTAACGAGTTTAGAACATGATGAAATGCTGCAAAGATGTTATAGTGATAATCTTTCCAGATAGACGCTGTACTTATTGCATGATTTAGCAGTCATTCTGCTGGACCACATGAACTTGTATGTTATGCTTTTAATGCCTATTTTTGTGGACTTGTTTGTTTGCATCAGGTTTGATAGGAATATGAGTAGAGAATTCTATTATTTACGTAGATGTAAGGTACAGTAGCAGTATAACCCCAGGAAGATAACTCCCAGGCCAATACAAAATCTGTATTTCCAGAATATGAATGATTATATGTCCCTCTCTATACCGATTCCTATATATCTTCTGTACCTCCTTATTCTCACTCTCTCTCTGTAACTAATTCCTAACCTCTAGCCTATGTGGCATTTGTATTTGTTCCCTTCCCCATTGTACCCCCTACGGATGTGGGTTGGAATGTCTTAGTCGCTGTTTACTAATACTAGTACGAGCATGCTGATAACTAGGAAGGGTGCTAACAATTCCTTTCTCCTCAAAAGGCACGTTGTCCTCAAGGTGGATGAAAAGGGAATTGCCCTTCTTCTTCTGCTGGTGTGTCTCTCCAATGAACAAGCCACTGAATGAAACAACCCCCAAATCATCTCTTTGACCCTTATTCAAGGTTCCCATTTCATCGGGTAGTGTTCTTTCGATCTCTAAAGACCAAAACAATCCTTCAGCATCTAACTCTTGATGCTTCAAAATTGATTGCAGTACATGGGGAGAAGAAGCATGCATATGAATTCCCTGCAGAGTAACCTCTACTCTCTTCCGATCAAATGATATGTACATTCTCTTCCAATCAACCTTCAAGACCCCTAGTGTCCCTAACCAAGCCACACCCAAGATTAGGTCGGGCCCTCCTGTGTCAAATACGTGTGCATTCACTCTAAACTCTTCTCCACTCAACTCCAATTTAATCTCTTCGCAAATACCATGTGAGAAGGATCGATGGCCATTTCCCAAACTAACACCGAAAACTCTAGTTGAAGTGACAACCATATCGATAGCCTGAACCAACCTTCTAGACACAAAGTTATGGCTAGCCCCACTATCCACCATAATGAGGATAGGCATTTCTTGTAGCTTCCCTATTAAAATCATGGACCTCGGAGGTGAAGACTGAACCTTTCCGAGTTCCCTGAGTTCCATCGAATTGCACACTAACTCCCATTCTTCTTGCTGCTCCTCTACCATCGGTAATTGTTGATTATTGGAGTGGCCCAAAGGTCTGCCCACATTTAAAGCACAACCCTTTAGCTCTCCTCTCCATTAGTTGTTCATTTGTAAGATTCCTTGTCCCATTCCATTTCGAGCTCCCCGGTCGGTGACCCTCATTAAATGTATTTCGGTTCTTGTCGGGTGAATCCCTTATTTCATTTTTTGCATTACCAGCTACATGGGTTTGCGGGACTGGACGGTAAGTGCTGGAATTATTTAATCGATACCCAAAACTTGAGTGGGAACTTTCGTTTTTAACTTTTCCTTCTCTTGGCCATATCACCCCTTCACTGACTAGCTCTCTCTCTACTTTCCTTGCTATAGAAATTAATCGAGTTCGGGTTGGGGGATCGTGAGTATGAACTCTGTTTTTTACTTCTTCACGTAAGCCTCCCAAAAAGCAACTCATATACCACTCCTCTGGGAAATGACCAATCTGCAATGCAACTCTCTCAAATTCATCGATATACTCATCCACCGAACCAGGTTAGGAGATTGACTTCAGTTATTCTATAGAGTCACCCTCGTCCTTCCTCCCATAACGATCGAACAACGATCGTTTGAATCTCTCTCAAGTCATCCGTGGGTCCAACTCTCGTAAAGTCATGAACCAATATAATGCCGATCCCTCCATACAAATCTAAACCATGGGTAGACGAAGCTCAAAAGGGATTTCATGAATCACAAAGCAGGATTCAGCTCTCGTGACCCATGCGAATGGGTCATCCCCGTGGAAAGCAGGGAGGTCGACCCTACGCGCGACATTCCTATATTCCTCCCATGCACATTCTGTAGCAGCCGAAGAAGTGTGGTCAACTTGTCGGCAATGCCCAGCTCCTTGCGGTCCATCTGTGGGTCTGTCGTTGCCGGCGGTAACCGAAGAGAGGTGCTCGGCTCTGTCACCACTAGCTGAAGAGGACGCATGATGGGTAAACGCCGATGGTTCTTCTTTGTTGAGACTAGATTCCAGCAAAATCATAGCAAGAGGAGGAATACAAATGCAAGGGCTAGGTGAGGGGGATGTGAGGGTAAAGTGGGAAATTAGGGAGAGAGATGAGTCATGTGGAAGTTAGTTAGGAGAAGGGAATAAAAGGTGGTAGAGGGGGAGGCATAGGTATTCGGTTATGATATGAGAATTGGTGATTGTAGGGAGGTTTAGCTAGCCCTCGAAGTCTAGCTAGGGAATAACAATTGACAGACAACTTGTTCATTTCTATTCACCTCTATTCCATATCTGTTCTTATTTTACTGCTGCTGTGTGCTTGTTTGTTCTGTGCCTGTTGAGTGTTGATTATAGTGCAGGGCAGTATTGTTTGGATTGGTTTAGTGTTAGAGCAGGTGGTCTCTAACAGTGACACATGCATGTTTTTTGTCACTGCAAAGGAGATTTGGGACTACATTCGTCACACGTACTCTCGAAGGCTCGTGATGCTGCTCAAATGCGCGAGATCAAGATCAAAACTGTAGCTATTAAGCAAGGAGATAAATCTATCACAAAATATGCAAACTTGCTACAGAATCTATGGCAAGAACTCGATCATTGTCGAGTTTTTGAGATGAAATTCCTGAGGATGCTGTCATTTTGAAGAACATTGAAAAAGACCGTGTGTATGATTTTTTGGCTGAATTGAATGCTGAATTTGATCAGGTCAGGATCCAAATCCTTGGAAAAGAGGACACTCTGTCTTTAGAAGAGACAATCTCATTGATTCGAGCAGAAGAAAGTCGAAGGATTGTTATGCTTGAACCACAAACCATGGATGGGTCAACCTTATTAGCAAAAACTGATCATCAGGACAAAGGAAAAAGTGATCTATCTAAGCATTCTGGTAGAGAAAACCAAGGGAAGGAGAATAAGGACAACCTTCGGTGCACCCACTGCAAGAAACCGAGGCACACAAAGGAAACATGTTGGAAAATACGCGGTAAACACCAAGCCGAGCATGGGGAAATCTTGGAGGACAGCAAAGGTCCTAAGCACATATGGTAGATCAGCCCAAAGTTGAGGAAAATTCAGGCACAATAGAATTATACAGTGAAGAAATTGAGAAGCTGAGAAGCTTGATGGGGACTGTTGAAAAACCTTCTAAGACTTGTTCTTTGGCTCTTTTAGGTAAACCTTTACTTCATATTTGCATGAATGCCTCAGAAAATCTTCATACCAATTCTCAGATAATAGACTCGGGTGCCATAGACCATATGACACCCACATCTCAACTCTTTCACACTTATACCCCATGCCCAAGTAACAAAAAGATTGTAGTGGCCAATGGCTCTCTAGTTACTATTGCAGGTTTCAGAGATATACACATCACACCTACCCTTATTCTAAAAAGGGTTCTCCATATTCCAAAACTGCCGGCTAGCCTACTTTCTATTCAAGAGCTTACCAATGATCTTAAATGTTATGCTACTTTCTTTCCTTCTCACTGTATTTTTTAGGATTAGGTCTCGGGGAGGAAGATTGGACTTGCTAAGGAAAGGGGTGGTCTCTACCTACTTGAATTCCCTCGAAGAGTTATGAGCAACCTATCTTTGTCATTTCTCAGTTCCTCAAATAAAGATACCATTTGGCTGTATTATCTACGCCTAGGTCATCCATCTTTTAAAGTTTTAAAGGTCATGTTTCCTCATTTGTTTCAGGGATTAGATATTTATGAATTTCATTGTGATGTTTGTGAACTTGCAAAACATACTTGAGTATCTTTTCCTATTAACAATAAAAGAATCTCTCATCCTTTTCATTTGATTCATAGTGACATATGGAGTCCCTCTACTATACCTAATGATTCTGGAGCTCGTTGATATGTATCCTTAATTGATGATTGCACTCGGGTAACATGGCTGTTTCTTCTTAAACAAAAATCTGATGTTAGCCTTGTTATACGTAATTTTCACTTTATGATTCAAAACCAATTTGGGGTTAAAATAAAAAGCTTTAGGACAGACAATGCCAGAGACTACTTCAACCAGACTTTGTCGCCTTTCTTTCAATCACATGGCATTATCCATGATTCATCATGTGTTAACATACCTTAACAAAATGGGGTAGAAGAAAGGAAAAATGGGCACTTACTTAACACCACTCGAGCCTTACTCTTTCAAAGGAATGTCCCTAAATCCTATTGGGGAGAGGCAGTTCTTACAGCCACATACATGGTAAATAGACTTTCATCACGTGTGATAGACAACAAAAGTCCCATGGAAATTCTTAATAGCTTCTACCCACACTTCAGAACCTCAAATGGCCTCACACCTAGGGTATTTGGATGCACCGTCTTTGTTCATATTCATAACCAACATAGAGACAAACTAGACCCCCGAGCCATCAAATGTGTCTTCCTCGGTTACTCACCTACTTAAAAGGGATACAAGTGTCACAATCCGTCATCTAGGAAATTTTATATCTCTGCAGACGTCACCTTCATAGAAAATACACCTTTTTTCTTCAAGTCCTGTCTTCAGGGGGAGATTTCAATGATGGAAGATTGCACTTATAAGTCCTTCAAGCCACTTAAAACCCTTGACCTTCCTCCTACACCAGCTCGTATTGTTGAAACAACTGAGCCCTCTGAACCAATTACATAAGAGTTCCCCAATTCTACTACTGAACCTGTGTCATCACATGTCCCAACCAGCGTTACTCAGGTGTATTCAAGGAGAAAGGCCGTTCCAAAACTGGCACAGGTCCAAGAATCCAACCCAGACTTTGGAAATGAAATCATGGTAAGATCTGACTCACCTTTACACACAATTTTTTTAACCTTTTGCTGTTAGGAAAGGAACTAGAGAATGCACTAAAGGACCACTTTATCCTCCATCTCACTATGTTTCTCTTAAGTGCTTGTCACCAACCTACCAAAACTTCATTGTGAGTTTAAATACCATTACTATCCCTAATACCGTTTCTGAGGCATTGTCAAAAATGGAATGGAGGGATGCTATGAGTGAGGAGATGAATGCATTGGAAAAGAATAGAACATGGAAGATTGTTAATAAACCAAATGGGAAAAAAATTGTTGACTGTAAGTGGATTTTGATACCCAAATATAAGGCTGATGGATCTCTTAAGAGATATAAAGCTAGATTGGTGGCCAGAGTGTACACTCAGACCTACGGTATTGATTATGAAGAGACTTTTGCCCCAGTTGTAAAGATGAACACTGTGAGAATTCTGTTATCATTGGCTACCCACTTTAATTGGCAGCTTCTACAATATGATGTTAAGAATGCATTTCTCCATGGAGACTTAGATGAAGAAATCTATATGAACATCCCACCAGGATTTGAGGGAGACAAAAGTAACAAAGTTTGCAAGTTGAGGAAGGCCCTTTATGGGTTAAAACAATCTCCTAAAGCTTGGCTTGGGAGATTTGCAAAAGTCATGAGGGAGTCTGGGTATAAACAAAGCCAAGGTGATCACACTCTTTTCATTAAACATTCGGCTGCAGGTGGAGTTACTGCACTTCTAATCTATGTGGATGACATCACAGTGACTAGAAATGATGAGAAAGAGAAGCATGAATTGAGGCAGAGATTAGTAAAAGAGTTTGGGATAAAAGAACTTGGGAAATTGAGGTACTTCCTCGGTATTGAGGTGGCATATTCCACACAAGGGATTTTTATATCTCAACAAAAGTATGTGACTGATTTGTTAGTAGAAATATGGAAGATTAGGTGTAAGCCAGCCTCGACACCAATGGATCCAAACCACAGTTGGGAGAAGCTAAAGAATAACCAGTTGTTGATAAAAAGATGTATCAAAGATTAGTTGGTAGACTCGTATATCTTACTCACACTCGGTCAGACATAGCATACTCAGTAAGCATGATTAGTCAATTCATGCATGATCCAAGAGGGCCTCATCTTGAAGCTACTTATAGGATGCTACATTACTTGAAAGGCAATCCGGAAAAAAGGAATTTTGTTCAAGAAAAACAATACTCTTACTCTAGAAGCTTACACCGATGCTGACTATGCAGTTTCCATTGTGGATAAAAGATCAACTACAAGGTACTGTACGTTTCTTGGAGGAAATTTTGGTAATGTGGAGAAGCATGAAGCAAAATGTTGTGGCAAGGTCATCTGCAGAATCAGAATTTAGGACTATTGCTCAAGGATTGTGTGAATTTCTCTGGCTGAAGATTATTCTATATGATTTGAGAGTCAAATGGGGCGGCCCTATGAAGCTTTATTGTGACAATAAATCAGCCATCAATATTGCTCATAATCCTATACAACACGATAGGACAAAGCATACTGAGATTGATAGACATTTCATTAAAGAAAAATTGAAAGAAGGGTTAGTGTGTATGTCCTATGTTCCATCAGAACGTCAAGTAGCTAATGTTTTAACAATGGGGCTGAACAGTAAAAGTTTTCTTGATGTTGTATACAAGTTGGGAATGGAAGACATTTATTCCTCAGCTTGAGGGAGAATGTCGAGATACTAAACAACTGTAAATAGATTATATTGAGATATAGATAGGCTATCAATAGATAAGATAGAATGTTTGAAATCCCTTCCATGAAGGGATTACATTAGATAGCTTTAGATAACCTTCCAGATTTAAATTCCTACTTGTAATATCCTATATATGGTTGTATACTTCCTATTCAATATATGAGAATATATGAAAATTCTTTCCCACAGAAACCAACAAATGAAATGAGACAAATGAACCTCTAATTCCTCCAGCTCAACGTCCGGCTCTAAAACAGGACGTGCAGAAGATAGTAGACCTGCTTTGTTGACTTGTTCTTTGAGGAATCTTAACTTCCTTGACATTTCTTCACATCGCTTTACCTATAGGAAAATCACTAGTCAGCAAAACAGCAGTTGCAAAAGAACAAATACAGTTGATATTGTTCTGAACTGCTAATATGAAGACCAGTAGTCAGTGATAGGGAAGTATACAACTGCTAATATGAGTAGTCAGTAACAGGGAAGTATGGAGGTCCAGTTGATTCACAATCTAAGGAAAAAGACTAATGATGGTAAACAACAAGAAAATGATAGGCAAAATGTTAGATGTGGTTTTAAACTTGACAACTGTGAAGCAACAAATAGATCAGTAAGTCATTCTTGCAAATTATTTTAAAACCACTAGAGGAGAAAATGTATACATGCCAACATACGTCTTGTAAGTGTGAAGAAGGTACCTGGTTGACAAATGTCCGCTGGAAAGGGCTTTTATCAGCATTTAACTGTCAAGTAGAGAAATATCAATTAGCCCATTTGATTGAACCACAAGATTAGAGTAAAAAACAAATCTGCATGAAGATAAGCTAGCACAAATGAAACACATTCTATCTTGTAGGAAACTGAAGTTCATGCTATTACCCCAAAACTTCACTCGACATGATTTTGACTGATCATTGATATGTACATACAAAAGCATTGCTGCTTTCGAGAACCACAACCAAGATAAAGTAACTTATTTTTCATAGTATATCTAAAGGTAGACCAAAAATGCATCAAAACACTACATCTATCCATTTGTATACATTAAGTAGTAACTCTTCACAACTACTCAAGAGAACATCAATCCCCAACCGAGATAAGGTGAACTTTAGCTAAGCATTTATCAAGAGATGGTGCGTATACATTCAGACTGAAGTTAAACCATGAACAGTAAGCTATTATCTCACAAAATCATAATGCCGGAGCAGAGTTGGTTCATGGGATATATCAAATTTAATCCCATCACGTGCTGTAAAATAGACATGAATTCGTACTTTCATGAACCACTCGCTAAATAGATGAGTTCCATAACCAAATAACTCCTGAACCAGTTCTATGAGCGAAATTGTGACAACTAGATAGTTCGCGACAATTCAACGAATTAACGGCCCAAAAATACTGTACACAACCAAGATCTCCGATGCTAATTAAAAAGAAACAAACATTCAAATCCTTCCAGAGCCAAAAATATAAGCTTAAAAAATTCTGATCTCCATCTCTATTTCTCCGCCGTTAAAAAAAAATGTACAAAAACAGAAAAGAAAGAGCAAGTTGGATCTAAGTAGAAACTAACATCCCGGAATTGAAGGGCGCCGAGTTCGCCGAGATACGAAATGGCACGGTGCGCGGTCTCGGCGGGGATGATGAGCTGGACAAGCGACATCTCCTCGGAGCGCATCAGATCCATCTGCAGCAAGTTGTCTACGAACCGATCCCATTTCTCCATAACACTTGCACAACTCTTCTTCTTCTTCTTCGACAGTGACAAGTAAAAGAAAAAGAGAAAGAGAGTGATTGTCTATGTCAGTACTCAGTAGTAATATTTAAGGCTGGTCTCCTCAGATCTCAGATACGACATTTTTCTTCCGAGTCTAATCTTTCTCTGTTCACGTTTTGTGTTGTGTTGTGTTGTCATATTAGGAGTAGAGTGCGTCTTTGTGCTTTGTGTTTCGGTTTTCCATCGTCAACTGCCACCGGAACCGGGAAATTCGCTTTCTCTGTTCTTTTCTTTTTAAAATTTTGTCCCTATATTCATATTAATTATATGGATTATCTCTGCTTTTTTTTTTTTTTGTGTTTGTGCTTTTTTTTTTTTTAATTACTCTCTCTCTTACAAGAAGGTTAGGAGTTCAGTAAAGTCTCCACTGTGGCGGCGATTGGTGTGAGGCCCTGTGGCCGGAGGAAAGTGAACATATGCTAGTTGGACCGAATTATCAATATAAATGATATTTTTGTTGGGCCAAATTTGAAATTAACTTTAGCGTAAATTAATAAGAAAAATAAACTGATTTTATTTAAATTAATTTAGATTTTAAATTGAATTTAATTTTATAAAACTTCAACGTATAAATTATAATGTGAATTATGTTTAATCTATTATTATCTTTAACAATATATTAATATTTATAAATTTATGAAATTTAGTAAATTCATACACTTTGAATGTATTGATTTAAAAATAATATTTTTAATCACAGTAAAAAAATTAAACTTTGATAATTTTTACCTTCAACTACATTTTATATAAATTCAACTTTTAATCAAATTAACTATTTATCTTACTTACAGGTAGTGATAACTTACAATAATTAATAAGGATTATCTGACCCTAAATTTTATTACCCTGTTTGGCAATCAGCGAATTGCATTAGCTATTAGCTGATTCTATTGACAGTTAGCTAATATCGGATTATATTAGCTGATTTAACTAGAAGATAACATCTGTTTATTTAAAGATGTTTGGTAAAATTAGTCGTTTCGTATTAGTTGTTTATGTGTAAAATAACTTATAAGGGCGTGACTAAAAAAAATTTATAAAGATATTAATATTATATCTTAGTATTTTTTAAAATATTCTCATAAGAATTTACATTTTAGATATTTAATTGTACAAAAACTTAAGTTCATAACTCTATTAAAAATATATTATTATTATTATTATTATTATTATTATCATCATCATCATCATCATCATCATCATCATCATCATCATTATTATTACTACTATTACTATTACTACTACTACTACCACCACTTTCTTTTTTTATATTAATCCAGTTGAAGTTTAGTTAAGGAAAAACAATAATAAAAGATGACAGCTTGAGTAATTTGTAATAATTTTTGCGCACAATCGTCTTTTCATCTCTTAATTTCTCAGTCGCTAGAGTAAAACAAAACATTTTTAAAACAGTTGATTGGGTTCAAATACTAACTCAATCAGCTGATTACCAAACATGATTATCAACAGTTTGACATACTCAAACAACCAAATAGCTCTCAATTCACAAAAAAAAGCTGATAAGTCATTGCCCAAATAAGACATATCTTTTTGATAAAATAATCAACTATATAAATATATATATATATATATATTTGAGCTATAATTGAAAAATTGGGAAAAGTTTGGGCTATTTTATATACTAAAAATAGCCCAAACTTTTCCCAATTTTTTAATTATAGCTCGAATTTTAAAAAGTAACAATAAAATTCACAAACTTTTAATTTGTTTCAATTCTAACCCGACGTTAGTTTCACCATTATTTATAATGATGCAGCAATGTCACGTGTCAATGGATCCTCACTAATCAAACACGTCAACGTGATTAAAAAGAGATTGTCTGATTAGTGAAAGAAAGTCGTTTCATAATAAAATTGAAGGACGTCATTTTGGATTTGAGAGAAAGGTTCATTTTTCGTCACTCTCACGCCCTAAATCCCTAAAGGTTCATTCTTCTCTCACGCATTCTCACTTTTAATAGCAGGGAGTGTCGTCGTCTTCGGAAGACGAAATAAGCTTAGAGTCGAGGCTTTGTAGGCCAGTCTGGAAGACTATCAGACTAAAAACGTCATCATTCAATGTCGGGTTCAATTATTGTGCAAACACTGAAGCTAAAACAAAAGAAAGGAAGAGTTTGAAAGGTTAGAATCTTCAAATTTACAAATCCAGAACTTGATCAAAAGTTGGAGTTTTTTTTAGAGCGTAAAGCTTCATTAGAACTGTAGATTGCAAGAAAAAATAGCTAGTAGGTTGTGTTGGACCAATGGTGGTTGACAAATAAAATCCCTTTATGTTTTGATAATTATAAAATATGTAGAATTGGTTAAGAAATTATTTCAGAAAATTTGGATTGTTTTTCTATTAAAGGATCAATGCATATTAAGTGACGATCCCCAACAATACAAGAGATAGACAATGTTTATTTCAAGATAGCATTAATCTTCAAATGTCCAAGAGATAAATATCAAGAAATCAAGTCAGTAATAATCTTCTATGATCAAGAGAAGATAGACAACGTGCAAAAGATGATCTTAATGAAGATTATGGATAAAGATCTCAAAACAGCATCTAAACTAAGTAAGGATCGAAGATTATCTGCAATATATCCGTTGGAGTTTGTTCCAATCGACCAGAAACATTTCCAGTCGATTGAAAATTAACATATCTGAAAAGTGGGGCTCATTCCGGTCGACTACAAACATTTTATAATTATCAAAACATAAAGGGATTTTATTTGTCAACCACCATTGGTCCAACAAATTGGGGATTATTAATTGGGGTTAAATGATTAGGTATTGAGAGAGAATAATCAAACCCTTCAAAAATCCAGGATCGACATCAAATTGAACAAAAAATGGTTAAGGCAACAAAGTGATGATAGAATGAATCCTATACTTTCATACTTGATCCTCCTTTTTTTATTGTTACAGCTTAATTGTTAAGTGGTTTAGTGCTTAATTTTATATGATTGTTTAATTTCTGAAATTTATTTTCTCTCAAATCATATTTACAGCCTTAGACAAAGTTACGTTTATTTAGTTTTACCTAATTCCTCGTAGGATTGACACCTCAATTATTACAAGTTTACGATCCATATACTTCCGGAATATTGAGGGTTTTACATTAAATAAAACTTGCTCAACAAGTTTTTAGCGCCATTACCAGGGAGTTAGTTTAGGACTTTTTGAATTCCTTTGTTTTAAGGAATTATTTCCCTTTCTTGTGATTGTGGTACTCAATCATAAGAAATTAAAAAAAAGAGAGAAGGAAGTTTAGTCACAAAGTAAAAGACGTATGAATTTGGACATCACAAGGCAACAATGAAGAATCTGAAAAGTTCAATGCCAAGAAGAGATAGAAAGAACAATAACAGAGGAAATACATCATGGAGAGCAAAGGACCCTTATAGACTTTACGAGCCCAAGGTTCAATGCCTATCATCAAGGAACTTCAAGACCACCAATGCAAGCGGCACATAATTTCTTTAAAG
>JANKOE010000205.1:13119542-13134424 GCA_026284465.1 Erythroxylum citrifolium | reverse complement strand
CTAAATTATTGTAGTATATTCTTTGAAAAAATTTTGGTGTAGAATGGTTGGAGTAACACCAAATTTAGTGTAAAAAGATTCTAGGAATATTCAACTTTACACCAAATTTGGTGTAAAAATTTGGTGAAATGGTTGGAGATGGCCGTAGTGACAAGTAATAATGAAAAGAGTAAAGTAATGACACAGAGAAAGATAAAAACTTTTGAAATGCTTATTTAACGACGAATCCACACACACGCACTAAAGGGAGACCAGAATGAGTAAAAGGAGTCTCGAACCTTTATGGCATGTTTGGTTGAGTAGAGTAGCTATTTTATTAATAATGTATTCCTAATGAATAGTTATTATTTTGTTTGGTTAAAAAATAATTAATTTTAGATTTAATTATATCTACACTTTCAGGAATAACTAAAGATACCTCTTCTCTATCTTTACTTACTCAGTAAAACGCGGAATAGGTAAAGATAATCTTTCTTCCAATTATTATTATTGTTGTTGTTGATGATGATGTTATTGTTGTTGTTGTTAGTATCAATAATTTTCTTATAATAATAATGATGATGATGATGTTAGTGGAGACTATAATGGATATTTTGGTATTTTTGTTAGTTATTCCTTTGTCATCTCAAATTTATGTTTTCAAATCAAACATTGACATACTTTATCATTAAAAATTATTAGGAATAAACCAAACTAAGTAATACTCATTCCATTATATTCCGCGTTTATTCTATTCCTAAGAATAACCATTACATTCCTTATTTATTCTAGCAGGTGAACCAAACACCCTGTTAAAAATTTAGGGATTTAGGGTGTGAGAGTGACGAATAAACCTTTCTCTCAAATCTAAACGATGTCGTTTCACTAATCAAACAATTTCCTCTTAATTATGCTGACGTGTCTAGGATTTAGGGTGTAAGAGTGACGAATGAACCTTTCTCCTAAATCTAAATGACATTGTTTCACTAATCATACATCCTCGTCTTAATTACGCTGACGTGTCTGATTAATGGAGGTTCATTGATACGTGACACTGCCACGTCAGCATAAATAACGATAGAACTAACATTCAGCTAGAATTGAAATAAATTAAAAATTTATGCATTTTATTATTATTTTTTAATTTTAGAATTTAGACTATAAGTGAAAATTTTGTGAAACTTTGAATTTTTTGCCAATTATTATTCTTATTTTATATATATATATATATATATATATATATATATAATCGTCCATGTATTTATCCAAGCAACGCGGGGTTGAAATGTTGTTTGAGACATTGAAGAAAGGACCTGCTCTACTAGAGAATCTCGCTTCACTTAACACTGCAGAGTCCGATCAACCGATAGACTTGTGTAAGTATCTTCGCTTACCGTTACTTCTCTCTCTAAATCTCCCTTTTGCTACAGGCTTTTTTTTGTGTTTGATTTGCCTGTGCCTTGCTGTTTTGGTGTTCCATTATCTGTAAATGGTATGATTCAGAAGAGCGTATCTTGGTATTTAGAAGCAATCCCGTTGATTATTCGATAAAAAACTGTTCTGGCTAAGTTTGGATTGAAATTTCATGTACGGGTTTGCATGTGCTTGAGTCAAGAACTTGATTCATACAGAGTACATTGCATTCTTAGGTGAAATCATGAAAATGGTCCGATATTTGTGTGTCCAATATGAATATGCCTAAAGATGGGCCTTTTCTTGAAGTATCCATTCAAATGGCCTAGAATCAAGGATTCATGACTTCAAAGTTCTTACAAATTGCAAAATAACAGTTAGGGTTTTGCAGGAAGTAGTTTTTGATTGCAAAAGCCATGCTTTCTTTGTTATATTTATGAAACTCATTTTTTGGTGATCAGAAAGAATTTTGATATCTGCAACATGAGGAGATCTACGGATGATGAAAAGATTCTCGGCTACAATGATGTTGTTCTTAGGAAATCTGATTTGGGTATCCTCAGCGGTCCTCACTATCTTAACGACCGAATAATAGAGTTCTATTTCAGCTACCTTGCTACTAGCCATCCATTTAAAGATGTCCTACTGGTTGCACCTTCAGTTGCTTTCTGGATAGCAAACTGCCCTGATGCTGATACTCTCAAGGATTTTGTAGAACCTCTTGAATTGCCAAAGAAGAGATTGGTGATTTTTCCTGTCAACAACAACAATGATGTTACTGTTGCTGAAGGTGGATCACACTGGAGCTTACTTGTTTACGAGAGAAGTTCAAATTCATTTATTCATCACGATAGCTGTTATGGAATCAACAAAAGAGCTTCTTGTCAACTTTATGGACATATTAAGGGGTTCATGTCTACCTCTGATGCAGAACCTCATGCGTCATATGTTGAACTCACCGATTCGCCTCAGCAATTGAATTCTTATGATTGCGGATTATATGTTACAGCCATTGCAAGATCCATATGCCTTTGGATTGAAAGCAATGACCTGAAAGAACCTAATTGTTTATGGTTTTCTGCGGTGAAGGAACAGGTCACTCCATCTGCTGTTGCTGATATGCGAGGTGAAATTCTGGAACTGATTACAACTCTTGTGCACAATAACTGAGTCCCATCCATGAGAGGAGGAGCACATACATAGGATTTGTTCATATCTCAAACCAAAATTTGAAACTGCAAATACAACAGTTCTTCATAAACTGGGGCTCGTTAAACTTGGGAACGCAGGAGTTGGATTTGGAGAGTTCTGCTCTTCTTTTTTTTTCCAAATTTTCAAAATGACGTAGGACAAACACGAGGATCAAGTTTGGTGAACTTTTTGGATTTCGATCTAGTGGCTGCCCATACATTTAAGCGAACAAATACTATGGCAGAACTTGCTGCTAAGGACAAAAGGAAATACAAGTCTTTATAAACTTCGAAACTGCATATCCTAATTAATCATAGCACCCCTACACAGTGCAGGATTACTGAGCATAGTTTATGCTTTTTCAATATGTTTGGCTTTCTATGTAATCAACAGCATTGCTTTAGCGACAAATATAACTAATGTTATCTGGATTATTGGACACTGATATAAGTGCCCCACAAACTTCAGCAAGAGGAATGTCAGTATTGCTTTATTCTGTTCTACTTTTCTATATTCCTTTGCCCTACTCTGAGAATAAGATACAATTCTGGAGGGCAGTTTGTTACAAGATACGATATAGCATGAAATAACCTATTTGCAGAAGTACCCTGATTCCATAAAAGAAACCTAGGAAAAGGGTGAAAAGTGTCCAGACCACATTGAAGTCAGAATTTGATACATCATTCTGGCACCAATGGATGGAGAAAAAAACAAACAAAAAAAAACGCAATATGAAATCTCAAAGTTCTGCTAAAGGGAACTCATAATGGATATTTGCAAGTGAAAAATAATTTACATTTGTATGTCTATTGGAAAGAGCCTAATAAACTACTATCACTCACAATCACAATTGTGACGTGATGCTACAAATTTGGAATGAAGAGGGTACTATCTTCAGATTCGGAGGATGAGCCAACACGCTTCCATGGCAAGGCAAATTCAATTATGAGATGTGCAGGAGAGAACTGCGTTTTATTGCATTAGAATGTCTCCAGCACACTGCACCAGCAGTAGCAATCGTGGGAACAAAGTGTTACATTCAGAAATTTGCATGGTAAAATCAAAAGAATTAAAGGAGCACCCCAACCCAGATGAATTTATACACAGGTACATGGAAAACTAAGAGCTCCAACTTTCCTTCGTAACCAGGAAAGAAACAAATTTTAGGAGTCCCATTTGTTGGGAAACCACCTTTATCAAATCACGGGCTCAACGAAAAAATAAAGTTTTACGTTTTCTGATTGAATATCAATAATTTAATTATGAAAATGACTCCTTTGGTGAAATTATAATGAAATCTTTTCGAAACTTTTTCAATTTGTCAACTATGAGCTGTACATGCGTCTAGCATATAACAGTATCCACATAGTAGTAAAAATTACAGGTCCTTACACTTATTCCTATTTATAGAAAAAGTGTTAGGGTTTCAAATTTTATTAAAATTAAATATTTCAATTATAATTAAAATTTTATTTATAGAAATGTCGATCAACTCTGACCAGAAAATTCTTTAAATCATTACTAGTCAAGAACAATAGAATTTTCTCTCTAATTACTTTAAAGTGATTAATTATTTGTTGACTTACCCAACTATCTTTATGTGGCTTATACTACATCTAAGTACTACATACTAAGCTATCATAGAATAGGACAAGTCATAAGAAGCATCAAAATATAGTAATTCTCAAATGAGATAACTTGGTAATCTCAAGTATAAGGATTAATTATACAACCATTATAATGAGGAAATTCATAGATACCCAAGTAATATTTCATTTGGGATTCTCATAATCAAATCAGTTTAGTAAACTTATTCTCTAATAAGTATTCACACGTTAGATTAAGTATCTTCATACTTTAATTTATGAGATAAATTACTTTCTTCGTAACGAAGAAATATAGCTTGTACTAATTTTACTATTTTATCAATATCCAGTATTGATAAAACTATAAGTAAGAATAATTTGAGAATAATACATAAATGTAAATTGAATTTCATAATTATAATTTCATCATCATTTCAATTATATAGTAATTATTCCATAAATTTTACCTTTAGTATTAAAACATCAAATGTAATTAACATAATGCATAAAGATAAAAAATGTCTTTATTAATTAAATAATGTCATACATAAAATTACAACCAATTAATTGGCTGCAAGGCAACAAACTAACACTATTCTCATACCAATTCTAAGATCTACAAACCCAAGAAGTTACTCTTAACAAATCATTTATGTCTTTACCAAAAAAACAATCAATTGAGAGGAAAAAACTATACATTCCTTCTAACAATTTCTTGTAAAGTGAAGAGAGACGAGGAGACAGTACAAAACAAGGTGGGCGGCCTGTGACGTTCAGGCCTCTTCACAATGTTCAGCAAATCCCATAAACAGAAATGAATGATTCTCACGATATCATGGAGTAACTCTGGATTCTTACTACATTAAAGGATCACTCATATCATGCTTGTGTCTACCGGGTAACTACCTAAAACTCGCAAGAATGTGGCGAACTCCTGCGCACGTGCATAATTCTATGTCATTCATGGTCAAGAACAGTATCATAGTATTGACTCTAAAAATAAAATAAGATAAAATAAACCTTTAGATGCCTGAGGGCATTTTGTGCATTCTGGTCGGCCATTGATGCCTCGAAATCCACGTAGAAAAGATAGTCAAAGTATCTGCTAGAACAACAAACAAATATTCCAAACATGACTCCGTTGTCTGAGGAAGATGGTAAGCAGAGTGGAGTTTAAGAAAAATCCAATTATCTAAGGAAGTTTTTCCTGATGTTTTCCATAATCTATCACTGAACGTACGTTGGAGAACCAGCATTGCCATCATCGGATCCTCTCAAGGGTTGCTTGCGCAAGGGACGGCTCTCAATCTGGTTAAAAATCAAAGTATAAGACAGCCTAAAGAACATATCTCATAATCCAGCTTCACAAGGATGCAAGATGTGTTCGAGAGAGGGAGCTGTGGAGAGAGGAGAGAGGGGATCGAGAATGACTAATTAATTTTTAGGAAATATCAATTACCTTAGTTAAGTTGATTTGTCGAAGAGCAAAAACAGCAAGTGCCTTGAAAAGCACTCCAGGACCTTCCTCCAGTGAAAAGACAATAGTAGTCTGAGATACCAAGAGCCATATTTCTTAGCAAAAGTCTGTTTTCAATCAGTCTACAAGCAAAGATGGATCGGTAATTTTAACTTCCTGGAATTTTCTATCATAAAACAGCCAACCTTGAACAGCCTGTCCGTGCCTGGAATTATGGGCTCCCTTGCCAACATCAGAAATCGAGTAACATTATCACAGTCATCCTGTAATGAGCATGTAGAATTCAAGCCAGTATGAATAAATGACCATGTAGCATTTATTCCAGTATCACCGAGCAAACATTATGTAAAAGTTAACCTGAATATCTTCAGCTAGTATATTCAAACCATAGATGCTAGCAGCAACAGCACTAGCAACAGCCCCAGTATCTTGTAGTTTATTAAGTGCAACATGCTACAGAAATTGAGAAATTAAAATCAGTTGCAAACGAAAAATCTAACCATCCCACCAGTTCTAGCAATTAATGAAAATTTTGAAATTGTGCTAAACAAGGCTATAACATAAGTTATGAACTGCAACACCAGTAGCAATCCCATGGATAGGTAAGAAGCAATGCTCTCACCAATTCAGAATCACCGAAATATACATGGTGATGGGAACAAGATGAATCCCAAAGTCACAAGGAAATGAGTTGCTAATAGATGGCATTAGACCTACCTTTGCTGCACCTGCGGTATCATCCACGGCTTCTCTTACCAATCCCAACTTCGTTAATGTATTCTCACATTGAGCAAGAGCCTGAAACACAAGCAGTATCGAATAAATAGAATAGAAAATAAAACTTCAACAGGATCTACTAAATTATACCTGTGGATGACTTAGAACCCTTTTCAAGTCTTCAACCTTAACCCCATGATTTGCTAATAAGCAATGGCGTACAGCATATTTAACTTCACCTACTATATGCAGCTTGTGACGAAGCAAGAGGTCGTAATTTCTGTGGATGCTTCCACCCAAAGAATTCTCAATGGGCAAAACTGCTCTTTCAACAAGCCATCGTTCAACAGCCTGTCAGAAGGAAAAACGTGAACAATGTGCAGTTAACTCCATTAAAAACAGATCATATAAACAGTTCTGCACCCAAAACTGAACATTTCTCCTGGAAAAGAGGAGACTTGAATCTATGTGGAATATTTTCTGACACTTTGCTTTAAACAAATTCACTCAGGATAACTTGGAACTACACCAAATCCATTTAACTCAACTGCTTGTGAGAAACAGGCTAAAGGTGCTGAAAATTTTGTCAAATCACGAGGGTTCCTGACTAAAAGTATGACAGCGTAGGTAACAGTGCCTGAGAACTGAATTTTCGTAAATGGATTTGGATGGGAGAAAATAACTTGCGTCATCAGATGCAATGTAAACCCTTAGGCAAGACAGAGAACCAGACAAATGTAAATCCGCAGTTCTCTGCCAAATACACCACAAAAAGCACGCATCTTCGCCCATGAAATACATTGCTTTTAACTTGTTTCAAATCAACCAGACAAACACACAATGGGAAAAGCATTCTCTGTATGAGAACTACTCATTTGACACACTGCAGTCATCTAACATTACAAACTTATAATCAATCCATCAGCCATGACTCAACGTAAAAGTAAATGAAGAAACCAAATTTAGGAACAAACAAGAGAGAATGGTTTAGGAAATGACTTCAAAAGCGGTATCGAATTGATCACACGGCACTGCTTCGCAGTTTGGGTAAGCCTTCTCTGCTGCAGACTCACTGTAGGCGCCACGAACACCCTGTATCACAAATGTGCAACTATTAAAGATCAAAACCAACATTAAAACCAAATTCAATTCTACATTTAAAAACTAGGCACCCACCTGGAAAGCGACGCGAAGACGCGACCCATCAGAGACAGAACTGGTGGGCAGATTGGACGATAAAGGCTCTAAAAAGAAACACCCGGAAAGGAAAAGATCCCAAAATCAAATATTTCTCATAAACTCAAGGAACAAATTAACAAAACGGCAATTGGGTATTTATCATACTTGGAAGCGCGTCTCTGGCCACCACGTCGTCGAGTGATTCTTCCAAGAGACTTTGGAGCTCGGGTTTGCTCTTGTTGGGGCCCTCGTCATTCGCTCCGCGGGGAACGCAGGCCAAAGCGAGAAGAAGGCGGCGACGGCGGAGGTGTTTCGGTAGAACCAGTGGCAATTTGGTCGCCACCGGATGAATTTGATCGGGATTGATGGTGATTTGGCCAGGAGGTGGGGCCAACATTGAGGAGCGAGTGGCCATCGATTTGGGTAGCTTGCATGCAATAAAAGAAGCAGCAGCAGAGATTAGAGGTCGAGTAGGAGGCGGAGGAGTGGTGGAGGACTTCGTTAGGATTGTTTCTGTTCCATATTCAGTTGCAAGAATCGAATCAGATCATCCTAACAAATCCCAAATGACAGCGGTTGATCCATGAATCTTCACTAATTACCATTATATTGCTAATAAATATTCTGATATATATAATTCAAAAATCTGATTGAGAAAAGGAATTAATGACTCCATAATCGAAAGGGTTCGCACCAATTTTGACTAATTGCGTTTGTCAGATGATACGTTGCTTTCTATTTCATGATCAATCGGTCTAATATGTTCCAACCTTGAAAAAGAAATAGTAAAAGAGCATTTACAATATGCAAGTTTTGTTTTTTTTGATCTAGCTCAGGATATTTACCGCGGATCTAGTGGTTAATTTTCTTGTTGATTTGTAAGCATCTCACAGGATGAAACAACTGACCCAAAAATTTAAGACTGTTTCATATTCAAAGCCAAATAACGAATATGTAAGCTTATACCTTAGCTCCGGTATGTTTGGTTGGACTTAAATACATTAAAATAAGATATATTAATTAAATTTATTAATTCAAATAAGAGTAATTGTTTATACAGGTGTAATGGAATGAGAAACGTGTTTTACAATATAGAAATTTGTGATGTTAGATCCACCGCCCCTCCCATATCGACTCTCACCAAATTTCGAAGAACATGGTATGAGGTTAGTCTCAATTCTAGATTACTATGACGTCTAAATTTCAACTTAGAACCACCTACTAATCGTACTTATTGAGAGTTTAATTTCTTAATTTAGTACCAACAACAACTTATTACTTATGGTCAATGAGTGAACTTATTGTTTAGAATGAATTAGCGTTTAGTATTTACCTCAAATGGGCTATCAAAGACAGGAAGAGTGACACATCCACCGACTGAAGAGGAGACCCAAGGCCTATCTCGTCAGGTGAGCTTGGCGTTCCTTCAGACACGTACACACTATTCTTGATCCGGCCCATTTGACTAGTGCATGGGTAAGCCCATAAAGGAATGATGAGTGATGAGTACATGATGTTTCCTTCCTTCATATCTCGCTCACTATAAGCACCGTAAGTTACAGGTTGAGTGACTTGAACAAATTAAATTAAGCCCATAAATGACACGAGGCATGTTCAAGACTTGCACACTTGTGTCATTAAGCTATCCCATACAAAAAGTCACTTACTGTTGAGGGAGTTGGAAGATATAGTAATTTAATTATAATATAGGTCTTAAGTAGTTAAAACAAAACTGTCGTGTGATTTAAACTTAGAAACCTCTCCTTCTGTCTCCATCTCGTTGGAGTGAGTGTGAGAAAAGTGATGCATAGATTATACACATCGTACGTTACCAAACACCAGAGCTTGGAATTTAGCAAATGATTTCTGTAACGATTGTTTGTTTCGTTCTGTTTTAAGCCCAGACCAGACCAGACACCCTGTCTTATCCTGGAACAGGCCTGTCTTATCCTGGAACCGGACAAAACCAATTCCGTTACCAAAACCCCCCTTTCCATGATCCATGTGACGTGAATCTATGTCTGTCTTTACACTCTTCTAGTGCCTACATGTTGCAGAGATTAAATTAAATTTTGCAAGAAATATTATCTACGTGTTGCTTAAAATTGAACGATGAAGTAAAAGTCTTAGGGTATACGTGACAGATAAATGCTAAGAAGATTTGTCAAGTCGACAAGGGAATGGAATCTACACTTTGCTTCGTGAGGGAGGAGAAGGTGGTGGTGGATGGCGAGTGGGACCCACCCCGCGAAACTTATCCCGCCCAGAGATCCATCATCCATCTCATTCCCACCTTCTTCTTCCTCTTGCTGTGGGGACCTATCATCATTTTCCTTTCCTCGTAAACCTAAATATTCTGTCTTTTTCTCCCTCTCCTAGCCGCATTTTCGTACGGCTACGTGTTCGTCCTCAGACAACATGTGGGGTCCCACTTCCCACCGACCAATTATTGCATAGGCGACTGGACGAAACTAAGAAAAGAACGGAGGGTGATACTTATACCGGCGAGGTTACGTTCTCGTATTGTAGAGATTGTAATAAATTTATAAATTAACATATTGAATAAACTAAGGCGGGGAAAATGTAAAAAATCTAGACAGGTTCTCAACTTCAGATTCTTTTCTCATCAAAAGATGTTTCGGCCACAGCACAGTTCCCTATCCTACTTTACTTTTTGTTACTGTGACCAGTCTATAAACTTGACTGTATCCCGGCCCCGTCTCATCCGACATTGTTTTCTGCATGTTTAGATTATCTGTTTCTTGATTCTGCTATCAGTTTGTGTCATTCTTATTTTACCAGTACTTATCTCTTAAATTTATTGAATAAATGGATTATCGTATTATTATATATGGTAGGCAAATACTAACAAAATAGTGATCTATTCCAGTTTTCTGCTTGTGATCGTCGATCTTACGAACAATCGATTAACGTCTTTTTATAATTTTCTTAAGACGTAATTTCTTTTAATAAATCAGATGACCTGTACATTTACAAATTATATAAACAATTGCAGGAAATTTTAACTTTTATATATGGTTTCTATATCGAGGTTCTCTATTACAAGCTCGATATAGATCCGGTTCACACTAATCGATATTTATTTTCTTTTTATACTTCAAACCATTAATTTAGATAATTTATTGAGTCACTTTATTACTTTTATCTTAATCAAATTACGTAATTTAACTTATAAATTATAAAAAATTTAAAAATATAATTAATAATTGCCGAATTTACAAAATTTTCCAACAATTTATTCATTTCAGTAGTTAATACTTATGGGGTAGAGATGTAGCCAAGCCAAATCTCTTAGGATCCAAAGGGTCAATCATTGTCTGCTCATGTTTTCCATGCCAGACAGAAGATGACTACTTAGAATTTTGGTTTGGTAATACATGGGATTTCCCACCACTTCAAGAATCTCGGTCCATATAATATTGATTAAAAAAATAAAAAGAAAATCAGCAAACCGAGAGAATAAAGAGTAGAACAAAGGTGTCCCGTATCATATGGTTAGCAAGCTAAATGGCATTGGAATGCTTGATCAAGATTTATTTAGTACACGAGTGGATTGCAAGTTTTGGTTCTTCTTCCCGTCATGAGCAATTCAAATACTCGTAAGGATGTTTTGGATTTGCCGTGTCTGATTCGCGAGAGGTGATTGATCACGTGTGTAAAATACTATTTGGTTACCCTCTTGGTCTAAGTCCATCAAGTTGGCTAGTTACAACCCAACAATCTACGTCTACGTGAGTTATCACATATCACAAAGGAATAGGTACCACCTAGTGATGTGACCAACTGGATACCGATTTCCACCTTCCATTTGTTTGTTCCTCAAAGCATCCAATGCCCTTTAAGTGCATTCAAGTGAAGATTAGAAAATGGTAAAGTATGTTCAACTTATGTCAATCTATACCCAATTCATTGTCGTTTCCCCATCATACATGAAGTAATTATTTGTCTTTTTATTTTGTTTAGGACGGATTTAGATTATACTTTACCATTTTGAACGTAAAGTACACTGATAAAATAAATTTTAACGGTACAGCCAAATATAGTGAATGAATGGTTGGTTTTGAAGAAATTAGATCTTCTGACCAGTTTTACTCTATCTTATTCTGTCTCATGAAATCTCAGTCATTTATTTTGTGGGATTCACGTAAGTCTCATATAAATAAATGACTGAAATTTATTAAACACAATAAAACACTATAATATTAGACAAAATATCTAAACTCAGAAAGCAAACAGTGAGGTGGCTCCAGAAAAGATGTTGTCAATTTCAAACAAGAACCGGGACCACTGACATAGCTCAAGTTACCTGGTGGGCTAGGCATTAAGCGATTAAGCCGATCGAAATGCAAGATATCAGAGGATGATTATTTCTCTCTGTCACTGTCACCAGTGTTTCTTCCTCCCTACTCTCTAGTCTCTTCTCCTCGTATATCATAACCATAAGCACGACAAACAGTGCACCACCAACTAGTATTCAATTCCCATCAAATCAATCCATCCAGTGGAGTCCCACCAAAACTCACCACATATCCAAACAAACATACCCATGCACACACACCAAATCTCTTCTCGCTTTTGTTTCTAGTATCTAAAAAAGTTTTCAAAAATCTTTTTCACTTATTTATTTAATGCCTATTTAACAAAACAAATTATAAACAAAACAAATTATTATGCATTAAATGACACAATCCTTAACAGTATAGAGAAATTGTTACACCTTTATTACGTGTTTTGGTGTACATATCTATCGTAGAAGAAAGTCGCAGAGGTTTTGACGATGAATTGGCGGGAGGACCCATGCAAGACGTAGGTTACATAGAAGGTGATGGTGGTGGGAGGTGGGGTCCATGTATAGTTGCATCCACGCGAGAGTGGGACCCAGTACCGGCGAAACTGAGAGTACTTCTTGTGGGGCCTGCCAGTTAAGCTACCTATAGGCTTAGCCTCCTTCCGGCTCCTGCATATGATATAATATAAGAGTGTGTTGAGAAAGAAGCAGATTTGCATACAAGAAACTACTAGTACTAGACTTGCCTTCAATTCATCATCAAACTACTAGTACTAGACTTGCCTTCAATTCATCATCTTCCTTTTGCTTTCTGACAAACGAAGAAATTGACTTTCTTCTTGTTCGACCAAAATATCATTACTTATCTCACTCTCTCCCTCTCAAAATTGTTCAAACTGATTGCTTTACATACTTAGAGGGCTGTGTTCTTGTTGTTTCTTCTGTGTTTCTCTGATCTCCAAGTGGGTTACTTGGTTTTTGCATGGATGGATTCTTCAGGCGGGCATAACCAGCAGGTGGGTTTTCAACGAAGAAGTTCACATCTTTAATTAGAGACATAAATATACCTATGTATGCTGTTCTTTCTTGGCTTACTTTACCTTTGGCCTTGCTGCTACTTGATATTCGTCCACATTCTTTCGAAGGATGACAGTCAAATTTTTGCTTAGGCTCAAAGATTTGAGCTTTGTTACTTAACTTGGCGCTTCCAATTAAGAGGAATTTGCTTTGCTCAAAGGAAAGTTACCTTTACCTTTGTTTTCTCTTCTTGCAGTGGGTGGTATTGCTGGGTTCTGAGTTTCACACTACATCCAATTTGAGCAAGTTTTAAGTTTGAATCAGAATTTCTTTACAAAGTGGAGAATGGTTAGGTGGCTTTTAGTTTCGTCAAATAATTCCGTGATCCAAACATAATAACACCTAAGTTTGAAATTTAATATTCTTGAGAATGTGTAAAGTCAACTGTTTATGATGAAGTTTCCATCTTTGAGAATGAATTCAGTGGAGAATCCTTACGGCACTACCCTTTCCTTTATGCATTTTCTTCATGCAATTAATTAAATCTAAAACTTCCAAAATAAATGTTAACTAAAGGCAAGTTCTTTATTATCTTTTCATAGCAGTTAAATCGATGTGAAATATTTTCAAGTGAAACTTCTTTTAGAGTTTATTATCGATTGATATAGTTTTGGTTTTTGGTGAGTTGGTCTTCAAATTATTTGGTGTAAACAAATTGAACTTCGTCAACTGTTAGTTGGAAAATTTTACTTATAAAAAACATCGATCTGGTTTCATGCAATCTCCTGATGATTTGTCAAATTTTCACACAGGAAATGGCGACGCATTCATTTGAAAACATGTTGGTCTGCTCAAAAGCACAAGAACAAGAGAGAAAGTCAAGGTCACAACCAGAACAAGCACTGAAATGTCCAAGATGTGATTCCACCAACACCAAGTTTTGCTACTACAACAACTACAGCTTGTCTCAGCCAAGGTATTTCTGCAAGGCTTGCCGGAGATATTGGACCAAAGGTGGCACCCTAAGAAACGTTCCAGTTGGTGGAGGTTGTAGGAAGAACAAAAGGTCATATTCTTCATCGTCAAAGAGGTCATTCCAAGAGCAGCAATTGACTCCTAATTGTACCAATCCACTCACTAACCTCCACCAATCCTTGGCTTATGACTCCAGTGACCTCACCCTTGCCTTTGCAAGACTGCAAAAGCATTCTAATGGGCAGCTAGGGTTCGATGGCCATGATCATCTGTCTCTTCTGGGACACCCCATTAGTGATATTCTTGGAAACCCTAGCATTGACAACTCTACTGCAAGTCCTGCATTTCTTGAAGCACTGAGTGGTTTCCGAGACACACAAAACTCCAACTTCCAAAATTTGTACCATGGATATGGAAGTGGGAACATGGGGGATGTAGAAAATTCTGGTGTTTGTACTAGTGGAGGAATGGGGCTGCCTTATGCAGACATCAGTGGGGCAACAACATCTGCTGTGTCAGTGACGACAATGAAGCAAAAATTGTGCAGCAATGGTATGGAAGATGAGAACAAGGTCTTGTGGGGCTTTCCATGGCAGGTTAATGGAAATGAAAACTTGGGTGATGTTGATACAGGCATGGAAGGCTGGAATGGACTGAGTTCGACTTGGCATGGCCTTCTTAATAGTCCCTTAATGTAGAGAAGACAACTTGCAGTCAACAAATTAAGCTCGTGAAGAAACCCAAACAAACAAACAGTTTCTGATTTAATTAGGCTAAACTCTCAGTTTAAGTCCCTTTGAGTTTTGTGTTAGAAGAGATATGATTCACCAGAATCATCTCTTTGTCCATTTATTTTGTTTTAAATTTTTTCCCTCTCTTGTTACCGGTCTATATATATATACTAAGGAAGTTTCATATTCATTAACCAATTAGGGAACTTGCAGAGGTGGGAAAAAGATGCAAAATTTGCATTTTAAAGAAAAAGAAGGAAGGAATGATAGCGATGTTTCGTGGTTTTATGCAGTCTGAACACTCTGAA
>JANKOE010000205.1:13098594-13114707 GCA_026284465.1 Erythroxylum citrifolium | reverse complement strand
ATTATGACAAGTCGGAGACAATTTAAACTTGAAAGTTGAAACCTCTCTAGCAAGTAGCAATTAGTTCACTAAGAACACGAAGAACACGTATTATGACCTGAACAGTTAGGATTATGACCTGAATATGTATGGATCTAGCGATGGTGGAAGGCACATTTAGGAAACCCAACAGAAGAACACGAAGGAAGGAAGGAGAGTAGGAGACGGCGAGACGCAGACACAAGAACGAAGCAGCAGCGATCTTAGGAGAAGGCAGTGAGCAAAATACAGATCCAGCAACAGTCACATCTCCAACATCGACACCACGTTTCCGCTTCCGACGAAGATCATCTCAGTACCTTAGATCTGATTTTTTCCTTACTTGTGTGAAGCCGTGAAGGTAAGAAGAACAGAAGTTTAGATGGTGGAGACTGGAGAGAGAGAAAGGCACGTTTGGGTTTAGGTTAGGTTGAAGATGAGAAGAACTGAAGAAGTGAAGAACCGATGTTAGAGAAGCAAGAAGCCAAGAAGGAACTGAGCTGCGTGCGATTTGATTGGAATTAGAAAGAAAAAGGAATACATAATTCGGGTTACTAAAAGAGGGGAGAGAAGAGTCGGTTGTTCGGGAAATCGGGTAACCCGAAAATTTTTCGGCGTTACCTGTACCAACCTGAAAAAATTTCGGGGTGAACCAATTTACCCAAAGTTTAATATTTTGCAACCCGAATTAATTCGAGCCGGCCCGAATAATGCTCACCCCTAACTCTAGAATATTGGCATAAAAAGGAGCATACACTTTTGCTTACCCCTTTTAAAATATTGAGTTTTTTTTTTTAAGATACCATTAGAGATTGCATTCTTGGGCAGGTTTCAATTAATATTGTAAAATTCAAATTAGGCCCAATTTATGTTTTCTAAATTGAGATCCAATTAAAAACCGAAAATTTTAGTTTTTTTCTATTCCCATTATTGAATCACTTAGCGAGTTCAACGAAGTCATCGTAGGGAAGACATTGGACTAAAAATTATGACTCGTCATATGGAGGGTATGACTTCTATTTTTAACATGTAACTGTCTTATTCTGATTTTCAAATCTAACCAAGAAGATCTTAGATAGTGATACGAGGTATGTTTTTACTAAAAGATCCCTCTAAATAGTAAATAGATTGATAATTTTGAATTAAAATCGGTCAAATTAAACAAAACGAGAGTTCCAATTAAAAAAAAATTCTAACAAATCAAAATTATAACAAGTTTTTATTTATTTAATTCGATGAAATCAAAATTATTTAACCAACTCTTAAATAATTTAGAGTATAATAATAAACCCATTTTAAATAATTATTTATATTCAAATTTAAGCAATGTTCTGAATACCGTACCGGACTTGGTACAGGATTGAGCTCTGGAACGGAACTGTACCGGTACCGGTCGGTACCGATACCGTTTCGAGATATTATAAAATAGTCCCTAAACTTTTTAAAAATTGCAAAATAGTCCATATTAATACATTATTTTAAAAACTTTGAAAAAAATAGGGAGGGAAATTTTGAAAATTTTTGAAAATTTTACAAAAAGTCTTCTAATTTTTTAAAATTTCCGGTATTTGACCGGTATTTTGAATACCGGCCGATACCGGCCGGTACGGACAAAATTGGCCTGTACCGACCGGTATTTGACCCAGGTACACCTTACCCCCGTACCGGTACCGGTACACGGCCGGTACGGGCCAGTACGGTACGAAATTTAAAACAATGAATTTAAGTACTCAATTCATTTTAAACAATTATCTAAATTCAAACTCAAATTCTTTGTTTCAGACAAACGTCTTTGAAAACTTTAAGGAGCTTATATAAAAATTTTCGAGGAGTTATATGCACATATAAAGAAATATGGATTTAATATAAAATTAAAAATAATGAATTGTGGAATTTTTATATTTTTTATTCATTGAAAATGAAATTAGACTTTCTCATGAATAAGGGAAAGGAAACAGATTCGTAATAGACAGTGATAACAGCAAGTAAACAGTTGAGATATTTCATAATACGATTTACAGAACAAGTCCAAAGCGGAAAAACGACTGAATAGGCCTTAACAAAGTATCGTCTCAAACATGTCCTAAATGGTTCCATATGAATACACAACTCTCTCTGCCCACTTCTCAAAATAGTAAACTCACTGCCATAGTATATGCATATGTGGAGGGAAATGAGATCACGTTAACCTCAGTGATTGCAGCTAAAAGCCTCAGAACACCACCATTTTCGTATGAGGCATCATCTGTCCAAGGCAACAAACAAGTTATCGTAAACATTAAGGTCAAATAACTAGATTATTAACACAATTAACCTACATTATGCCTGCCTGCCTGCCTGCCTCAAGTTGTCCTGTTCTGCGGCTTCTTCCATAAGACCCCAATCTTTTTCAGCATGTTTCCGTTCTTCTTCTTTAGCAGATCATCATCCGTATCTTCTGAGTAAGGTGATATGATATTCCCGGGACTGTAGTTGCTGTCCATGGATCCAGTTCTCTCCATCGATTTCCCATTATTCCCTGAAGAAACCATGGCTGCAGCTGCCTCTGCTGCCTTCCTCCACTGGTCAGACTGAACTTTCAGCCTTCTTAACTCTCCCTCCATTTCAGAATTAGCAGCTTGTGCCGCTTCAAGTTGCTCGGTTACCCTCGCTACACGTTTATTGTTCCTATCTGCCTCCTCCATAGCAATCTCAAGCTTCACAAGTGCCTCTCGCTCAGCAGTCCTTACTGCTTCTATATCTACATCTGCATGCTCATTTGCTTTGCCCCTGTCCATTTCCCTTCTGCCAAGTTGTATTTTCAATTTTTCTTTTTCCTCCAGTATGTTCTGCAGCTCTGTCTCCTTATCCATTAAACTCGCTTTCAGAAAACAAACGTTGTCCTTCAAATTTCTAAGCTCGTTACCAAGTTCTGACTCATTTTGGTATGATCCATTCTTTTTAAGCTTCATGCTCAGCCCTTCATTCTCTTCTGAAATGCCCTGTAACTCGGTTTCCTTATCCATAAGCTCTGCCTTCAACTCTTCAATATCAACTTTTGCTTGCTTCAATTCCGACTCCAATTCAGCCTCCCTGTGAATACAACCAGATTTTATCTGCTCCACCAATTCATAAGCACTTCTTAGTTGAACTGTGCTATTGATTTGTTCTTCATGGAATTTGACCTCAGCAGCTTCTAGAGCAGATCGTAACCGTTCAACCTCAGACTTTAAAGAACAAACATCTGCTTCAAGTAGATGTGCTTCTTGTGACCTCCCACTTTCAGTGATATCCTCATCAGTATTAAAATTGACAGCACATGCTGTGGCCTGATTGCTGCTAGCATTATGCAAGTCCGTTTCCAGTTTGCTCACGAGTTGTTCCAGTGCATTCACATGTATCCGTGACTGATCCAACTCTGAAGTCACGATGTTGTAGGCTTCCATCGATTTCAAGCCATCAGACCTGAGTGCCTCTACACATTTCTTTGCAGCTTCTAGTTGCAGCAGAGTTTCATTAGCACACGCTTGGGCCTGGGCCTCGGATTCTTTGGTGTCATTTAGTTGCTTTTTCATATTCTCTACAAGAGAGAGAGTATCCATCAGGTTTGTTTTCAGAGTCTGGAGTTCCTCATCCGCCGATTTAGACTGTTTGTTTTGTGCAACCTCAGAATCACCAACTGTCTCAAGTTGAAGTTTAAGGCTCTCAATCTCACCCATTGCAGAGGCCAAGGCAGCTGAGTTGATAGAATCCTGCTGCTGGATAGACTCTAGCTCTGATTTCCACGGTAGGTCCTTTTCGTTTGATATATTATGTTGCTCCACTACATGAGCCTTCTCAAAAGATGACAGTTCCTTAAGCTGTTTTTGCGACTCTTCCAGCCTTGAAGACATGTCTAGAAGTTGCTTCTTCGACTCCTCTGCATCTTCCAGAGCTTGTTTTTTCCATAATTCAGAAGAACTTAATTGCTCCTTTGCCTGCTTCAGTTCCTCCTGAAGCTTCGAAATCTGAGATTCCAATTCTGATAGTTTGCTGGGCCGCTTCTTCTGGAGCAAGAACCAAGAATAATGTTAAAAAAATTGTTAGAAACATAACAATTAAGCTTGGAATTATTATGCTCACCTAATATATGTACTTTTTTGTCATGAAATGTGTGGATATGCAGATGAATGTACGTATCTCATGATTGTCACAGAACCTACATTACTGTAGTTGACACTGTAGTGTTCCCAGATCAGCTGGAACTCCAATGAGTCCACATAATTATTAATAAATAGACAATAAACAACGGAAAACAAAAAAGAACAAGCATGCGCAGTATCAGTTGACATAATAATGTTTTTATCATACAAGAGATCTAAATAGTTAATCAGAAACTGACAAAGTACCATGATAGTTTTTATAGTACCATGAAAACACTTGTTTTTATAATTTCTTTTGGTATAACGTTTTTATGTATGGATAATAGAGCCAGGATACCCTTTCTAAGCAGGAAGCTACTTTCCCTGGTCCGAAAGTCCGGTACAGGTACGATATGCACATGTAAGTTCCCGTAACACAAAAAGAAAAAGAAGAGACTATTCTTATGATTTGAAGATTCTGCATTGTGGCAGTTAACGATGTACAGTACCTCAAGTACGGGGCTTCTTGGTGACCTGCGCTCGGTGACCTTAGGGCTTCTTTCTCTCGGTGTTCTAGATTGACTAGTTGAAGATGTAGCGTCAGAATCTAGTCCAGTTGTTTTGAGTTGCCTCACAGCTCGAGGAGAGACCTTTTTAGGTGCTTCTGACGAGCCATTTCTGCCAGCAAAACCAGCAAATTTTACGACCAGGACTTGGAAGAATTTCAGATTCTTCACTCTCTCTCATAACTATCCAAGTAAAAGAAGAAAAACCATATAGCACTTAAAGATTCTAGTTTGTTTAGAATTTGATAACTCCTAGCTGTATTAAAAGATTTGAACTTTGGAAATCATCTCTTATTTGAAAATTGTGTCAAAACTGCAAGCCAACAAGAGGCCCCAGCATAGCTTGAGATTAATGCAGGAGACAAAAGACAAAATGGAAAGAATCTTCTCCTATGCCAAAAAATAAAATTGCAATTGAAGCAGTAAGGAAAATGGGCCTACTTTAGAACTTGATAGTGAAATATGTATAGGAAAACAAGATGAACACAAAAAACCATGAATGAACCGTCAAGATTAAAAAAAATAAAGAAGAAAAGAGGCGATGCTTAACCAAGGAAGAAGAAAACTGTAGAACTACCCCACGCTCGGCATTTCAGACAAAAGATCTTTACCCTCTTTCTTGTTATGGAAAAAAGTAAAGTAGATGGGATTGAATAGTTGGAGCTTGAAACAAACTGTTAGAATTTAACAGGAAAAAATCAACGAAAGTAAACAAGGCCACTCTTAGAGAGTTAAAAGACTAGCACAAGAACCTACCTTCCTTTCGGAGTCTGCATATTTCAATTATACTTAAGACACAAGGTGAAAACAATGAGGTAGCGTAAGCTTTCGCTGGTTGTCACAATGCTCCCTGACCCACAAGACCTGCAGCAGATCAGAAGATATCACAAGCTGAGACGAGAGAATTCAATATGAATGCGTATGGAGAAATAAATGAGATCATGAAGATACAACTCATATGCATCAATAAGAGCAGAACATTCAATTACTGAAGACTGACCATTCACATCATAATAAAGTCAGAAAAGCCAGACAAGTTTCATATCGCTAACCAGCACTCAGCAATCTTCACCCTTTTCCTTTGCTCATTTAATGCTGCAATGGGTCCTACAGCTACGAGAATTACAAGCATAACCCCGTTAAACGTGGATGATTCAACGACTGTAGGGGCAATGCTGTAACTAGGTTGACAAACAGGAGAAATCCTAGAATTTTGCCGTGAAATTGGGGACCATTATGTTAATAAGTGGGGTTTGCTGAGTAACTTTGAAAACGTTTCAAGGAAAGACTCGTGTCTTCAAGACAATACCCTCCCGCTGCCTCTCATTCTGTCTGGAGAGAAAAGCTGGAAGCCGAGATTAATCCTATCGAGTATTGAGTACACGTCTCAGTGTAAGAGATGAAGTCTAGCTACAGGGAATAATTTCCCAAGAAACAAACACTAAGCAAATACAAATGAAGATCTGAAGCAAAAAGGGAGAATCACTGTGAAAACGTTTAAACAGAAATATATGTCAGCCTTTAGCAGAAGGATTTATCTTTTTTTTTGGATTTTGGTCACTGAAATGACGTTACTACTGGAAAAGCCTGCTCACAAGATTCTAGCTTCAAACTTTTCCAATTCAATCGACCAAAGCTGTTTATAATACCAGATCTCAAAAGGACTATAAGGACGATGCAAACTTGTATCAAAAGAACTTCAAAAGAACCATCTCTGAGATCATAAAGAAGCAAGTAAAAGCAAAAAAAACAATTTCTGGAAAACCAAAAAGTGCATTTTCAGTTTCCATAGAACAGCCTCTCCAAGAAAAAGTGTTATAGCAAAAAGAATCCAGCTTTATCCTGCCTGGTTCCCGAGAAAAATGTTGGGAAGTTGGAACGAGTCAAATTTCTGGGAATGCTGTTTCAAGTGCTGGGAAAAAACAAAAATAATTTAAAAAGCTTTCGTGTCTCTTGGATACCTAAAGCACATTCTTTCCCTCTCATAGTTACTCAAGGCGACAAATACTGGAACAGAAACAAAATGAGAAAGGAATATGCAGCAGTTCAGACTATGACTCACCTCGTACACAGCTTTCAATACTGGGAATCAAAGACAGACAGACAGACACAACCTTACGAGTGGCAAATGGTGGGAAAGGAAGGCAGGCAAACAGCCATTGATTAGGGATAGAAGCTAAAAGATGCGTTTTTGGAGGCAGTGGCCAAATGGGTAGTTTACAAGCTAGCTTCTTGGTTTTTGGGAATTTTACTCTCATTCACATTATCGATTCTCGAGACACCCATGAGCAGTACTATCTCTCTCTCCCCTGGGAGCCTCACCTTTTGGCTGATAATAAATTCCTTGGCTTTCAGACAATGGGGTAAAGTAACGGATACATCCATACAGCAGTATATAGTTTTTGTCGTTTCAGGAGATGTTAGATTCGCGTTCACCTATGTTTGTCATTAGTTAAGACTTTTGTATAAATTATAAATTCGAGTATCAAATGTTGTCTTCTTCCTTTATTTCATATTTGATTTTTGTAAATTGCATAAGATCATCTTGAGTAAGTTTACATAAATTTCCATGTTTATAGTACATGTACACCCAACAAGGCTTAAAACCTAATAACGAATTCAAATCTTCTGTCTAATATTATTCTGTCTTATTCTGACTTATAAAATCTCGATTATTTATTTTACGGGACTCATACAAAACTCATGCAAAACTCACGTAAATAAATAACTTAGATTTATTGGACACGATCTGAAGTCTGATAATTGCGTTATCTTATTCTGAGTTGGATTCTGCAATGTATAGTTTACTTTAAAAAAATGTCTGTATCAGGAAATGTCTCTGTCAAATTAATAAGAGGAGCGTTGCCGTCTAATCAGGGGCATGCACTTAATTGTCAGATTCTGGAGACCCAAATCAAAATATCAAATAAAGTAATAAATTAATGTAGGTCAGTAGTCTAGTAAGATCCTCAGGCTCAGATCTAGTAATGTTTTTGTAGTCGGTGGACCAAACCAGATATGGAGGCGCTTCGGTTGTTGGCCCAAAACAAACATTAGCAGTTCTTTAATTCCACTTTAAAAACAAAAAAATTGTTTAATTTATAATATATAGTAATTATATATTATACACCAACAAGAACAACGTCTCAAAAAAAATTACAGTAAATTTTTTTAATATATATTTAACATATAATTAAAGTATGGCATCAAATTATTTAATACGTGTTTATAATAAATTTATAATATTTATTAAAAATATACACTTAAGATAAGATTATTATAATAATTATCTACATGTATATACTAAAAAAAAGTGTATTTAATTTTAAAGTTGTCAAATATTGATTTTTCTATAACAATTAAAACAATATATAAAATTAAAAAAGAGAATTTAACTTTAAATAATATATTCACGTGTTTCAATTTTCACACATTTGAGTAGGACTTTTATTGAATATTGTTGATATTATGTATAATAAGAGGTGCATTGAGCTATTTAAAGCCTGAATGTTAAGTTCACCTAAAAATTTCCATGTATTTCTTAAAATTCTACAAATGCAATCAATAATTATTCATATAATTTTTTAGGTGACTATTGGAATTCTTTCATTATATTTTTAAATATCATTTACATCTCAACAATTTAATAAAGTATTTTTATGTTTCCAAAAGTGGAAATATAGATTGTTATTATAATATATTTTAATATTGTATTTTTTCTTAGCTAATTATTAACATTTTTATATTTAAATTAAGGGTAAAAGATATAGATATCTCTTAAAGTTTAAGAGATTTTTTAAAAACTCCTTAATCTTTAGAAATTTTGAAAGAACTCTTTTACTTTTCAATTCTCAAAAAATCACCTTCTCTAATACTTTGATTAAAAAAATAATAATGAATTTTTTTTTATTCGAGGAAATCCCGTAGGCGGGCCAAGCGGGCGCACCTCATCATTGAGGGCCCAACTAATTCTCCACCTACAGGTAAAACCCCGGCTACTCTAGGCTCTTACAAGAGAGGCTAGCATAGAATCGAACCTAGGATCTAGTCGAAACCAAGCACCGCTCTCAACTATCGAGCCACACCCCTTGAGGGCTAATAATATACACGTTATAAACACGACACTTATACTAATTAAATGTTGTTTACATAATGATTCAGCCCAACTCTTAAACTTGAGTTGAAATAATTAAATCTACCTTAAACTAATAATTTATTTAAATATAACTTAAACTAATAATTTATCATAACTATTTTAAATTATTAATTTAAGTCAAATTTAATTAGTTCGAATCGGATTTAAGAGCTAAGTTAGGTTGTCATATTAGTAACATTTAATTAATCTACATCTGATATTCATATTATAGGTGTCTTATTGTTATTTTTCAACTGACGTTTAAAAGTTTTTTTTTTGAAAAATTAAAAACTAAAAGATTTTTTCAATAATTTTAAAGATTAAGAAGTTTTTCCAAGATTTCTTAAACTACAACTATCTATGTCTTTTACCCTTAAATTAGTTACATACTATCAAAAAATAATTAATATTGATTCAATTTCTTATGATTTTTATATGAAGCTTAATATGAGAGAAGTTGATAGGAAGTTTAGAATGAGAAAAATTACAACTTATCAAACATATACGTAGTCAAATATGTTAAAAGATAAGAACTTTTAGTTTGAAAACAGTTGGTTTATTTGGCTTGAAATTTATTTTCAAACATAACTAAAGAAAATTTTATTTTCTTAGACAATGAATAAATTAGATTGAAAATTTTTAACAGGAACGTCCAGTATAAGCAAATTACAAAAATGCATTAGGCAAGAAGAGGGGAACAGAAAGATTGTAGTACCTCTTACAATAAAACTAAAAGTTATAAATATTACAAAAGATAGCAAAGAGGAAGCTTTAAGACTTCATATTTGAACCAAATTGATCAAGATAATTAGCCCCAACATATACTCTTACATAAAAGGGGTTAAAGGCAAATTCCATCAAAGTTTGAGCCAATCATTGCACCTTAAACGAGCTCCTTTAGTGATGATAAACTCCCTAATGCAACTGAGGATGGATCTGAGAAGAGTTGGAGCATCCTTTTCCACTTGTTAAAATTTTTTTATTGTTTCTCTTTCCAAATACTATATGCACAATAAATTAATCCAAGTTTAAAGATAATTAAATCATGTTTGTTCTGATATTTAACTCTTAAGGACTAGATTATAATTTAAGGTCAGGTCCCTTCCTAATAATATAATTTGCATAGGCTCTGTTGTTTGTACAAATGCATTGGAAAAATAAGTGATTCGTATTTTTAAGCATAGTTTCACATAACTTTTAACAACCATTATTGTTGGTCTCCTAACTAATTTTATCCTTGGTTTTAAGACTTTTGTTGATAGCTAGCTAAAGGATGATAATAACTTTAGGTAAGTTTCTGTTGATCCATACCAGTTTGACTCAGGAGTTCTTAAAAGATCTAAGACAGGAATTATCTGTGGAACTTTTGGAATTATGCATTAACCAAATAGCTGAGTTTTCTTTACTTATGTCAAATTCATAGTAGGGGATTAAATTCATAATTGTTATGAAGTCTTTATGATTGTAATGTCATTGTCCTTCTTTGAGTTTCACTTTAACTTTTTCCACAGCTGGAACAAAGAGTTGAATTTAGGGAGTAGATAAAGAGGTCCAATATTGCTTTAATCATCAAACTAAAAGCTAGTTTTCTCACCATTCCCAATCCTATATTAATTTTCAATGCCATGACATCTCTTAGTTTTAGTAATTGATTAGTGATCTAAAAGTTATTTGACTTATTTCTTAAGTTTTTTAGGCTCTTTCCTTTAAGATATTTCCTATACATCCATTTGATTCATAGTGATTCATAATCCTTTAAGATATTTCCCAAAAAGGAAGCTTTAAGATTTCATATTTGAACTAAATTCGACAAGATAATTAGCCCCAAAGCATTCTCTTATATAAACGAGGTTAAAGGTAAATTCCATCAAAGTTTGAGCCGACCACTGCACTTTAAATGAGCTCCTTTAATGATGATAACATGCTTAATCCAATCGAGAATGGATCCAAGAAGAGTTGGAGCATCCTTTTCGAGTTATTGAAAAATTTTATCATTTCTCTCTCTAGATGCCATGCACACAACAACTTAATCCAAGTTTAAAGATATTTAAATCATATTTGTTATGATATTTAACTCTTAAGGACTGATTTATAATTTGACGCTAAGTGTAACACCTCATGTTAGGAGTTAGAAAATTTAAGAATTTCCAGTACATCATATGCTTTGCATAATTGAGTATTCGCTAATATGTGTATATGAATTTTGACATATTCAAATAATTGTACATGCATTCATTGATATTTTCGGGTATAATTGATTTATAAATGTGATTATATTGAGAATTGTGGTTTAAATATGTTAAAAACTGTTTTGGTGTTGCTACTTGTTGTTTCGGAAATTTTGGTGAATCTTAGAAAATTTAAAAAATTTAGTGTACA
Source organism: Erythroxylum citrifolium (assembly GCA_026284465.1). Lineage (NCBI taxonomy): Eukaryota > Viridiplantae > Streptophyta > Magnoliopsida > Malpighiales > Erythroxylaceae > Erythroxylum > Erythroxylum citrifolium. The sequence continues at coordinate 13,103,509 of JANKOE010000205.1, read as the reverse complement.
TTTGAACTAGGACAAATGCCAAGTGGTAGGATAAATTGATGCATGAAAAATTTGAATGATTTAGCCTATAATTGTATGACAAATGGGTTGTTAAGTTGATGACATTTGGTATAGTTAAATTGGTGACAAATGGACTAGTAATGAATTGACAAATGGACCAATTATTGTGTGACAAATGGGCTGGTAAGTTGATGACAAATGGCATTGATAAATGGACAAGTGGCTGTTGTACTTAAATGACATGTGACCTAGCTTTAATGGTGACATTTGGTAGCTTTTGGAAGGGATTAGTGGCTTACAAGCATTAAGACATGTGGCTTGATGCATTACATGCATTAAGACAAGTGGCTTAACACATTAAGAACACCTAACAAAGCAATAGCTAAAGCACTCCAGCTCATTTCAGCAGCCTACTCCCTCACTTTGGCTTCTTTCAAACGAAATTTCACTCTCCTACTCCTCCTCTCAACTTCTGGATCTTTGCTGAAGCTTGGATCATCATTTTTGTAAGTTATTTCATTAATAAATAGGTCTTTTATGACTTCATTGATGCTGGAAAATGGTAGTTCTACTGGACAGGCGTCTGTATTTTAGCCATATCTTGCTTTGTAGGTATCCAAATTGGATTATTTTAAATTCTTATTAAACTAGACACTTATATCTACAACTTTTATGCAAGCGTCAAATTTTAGTTCTGTCAGAAAGTGTGTCAAAAGTTGGCTTGAAGTTGAGCATCTGGAATCTGTCACTGTTTGTGAACAGTGTGTAGTCATTTGTGGATAATTTTCAAAATACTAAACCAAATTGCATAAAATCGGTGTCAGTAGAAACTTAATACATAAAGAAACAAATGTTTAGAAGAATGTTTGGCCGAAATCCTCCATTTTCATTGTCAATTTGACTGGGTAACATTGACCCGAAAGTCTATTTTAGGGGAAAAGTTGGAAGAAAAGGATGAAGTATGTGTTTTCACTGAACTTGCTTTGGTATTTCGATAATAACTTGAACTGTAGATCTCCGAATGAGTTGATTCTTGATTCAGATTAAAATAGACAGGTATGTCTATAACGTTTCTAAAGAAGTAGAATGTTAGTTCTATCTCTAAGCATTTCAAAATCTGGCTGGAAGTAGAGTTAGGAATTCTGTTACAGTTTAAAAACAGTTTGAATTCTTTTGGATATAACTTTCAGTGTACTGAATCAAATTGCACAATTTTGGTGTTATTACAAACTAGACACATAGTGGAACAATTGTCTAGAAGAAAGAGTTACTGAAATACACCATTTTCCTTGTCATAAAGATCATGCAAAGTTATCCCGAAAGGGGTTGTTAAGATGAAAATGCTGAGGTGTGCTGAAATTTGATGACTGGAATATTCTGAACACGCTTAGGTATTTTAGTTCTATTTTAATCTGTAGATTTTCAAATGAAATGATTCTTTTTTAAAATTGAACTAGAGACATAATTCTACAAATTTTGTGAAGAAGTCAAATTTTAATTCTGTCTCTAACATTTTTAAAATTGGCATGTAAGTGAGTTGTAGCTTAAGCTGAAGCACTGTCAGGGACAAAAATCATGTCCTGTGGTTATTGAATAAACTGTATTGATGTAGGCCGAATTAGGCTGAGGTTCTTCACCAAAGTTGTAGCTTATTCTTTTATCTTTAAATTGATATAAAGTTTGTAATTTTTGGATAGCTGAGCTGAAAGATTTGAGTTGTACAATAAGAGAGAATGATCATGTTCTAGCCAAAAGTTCAAATGTGCACAGTCTGAGGTATTTTGTGCATAACTCATTGAATACTAAATCAAATTGAATGATCTTGGAGTTGTTAGAAACTTAGGACACTGTAGAACAACTTTCCAGAAGGAAGTGTTGCCTAATTTTGTCATTTACCCTATCAGATTAATTATGCAAAGTTGACCCAAAATCATATGAGTAGAAAATCCGAAGTGGTCAATTAGGTTATGTAATTGATTTCACATTGTTTTAGTTTGGCCCAAACTATAAGTACCAATTGTTGTTAATGAGGGCTTTGATATCTGATCGATTTGATGGTGAGAATTTCAGTAGGATACCCGGAATTGTCATTGAACATGCATTATGCATACTTTCTATATATTGATGTGCAAAACAGAAATACTTGTATATTTGAGCAAAAATGTGATATTTGTGAATGTGTTGTATATGTTTTAGAGGTGCCAAGTGGACACCAGACAGACATTGCCGGACCATCCAGGCAATAGCATATTGGAGCTTTCTGTGAGTCAACCTAGATGATTTCCTAGGATTGATTTGATTTGAATTTAATGTAATTTATTACAGTTCCAATATTATTGAACTGTTTATGAGTTGATTCTGGATTCCGGACCTGAGATCCGAGGAGTTTGATAGTTGGGCATATATTGGGAGTGTTTTGACTTGATATAAATTGTTGATATTTGATTCTTCATGAAAGTTGAATGCTAGACTTAGGTCCGATGACTGTGAATTTGTATGAGATTGTGATATATGAGTTTTTCTGAAATTGTTGCATTTCATATAATGCATGCTCAGATAAAGGCATTGTGACTTGAGTTGCCAGTATGAAGCGCTTCCACATAGAGCTTTGCTCCATGATTTTCTGATTTTGAGCGTAGAGCTATGCTCCATGATTCTGTTTGACTGAACCCTATAGGTCAGTATTTGAATAAGTTTGTGATAGGCACTCGGTCACAATAATAAGAAAGAATGTGAGTCTCATGCATATAACATTTAATGATTTGCAAAGCTGAAACGAATGATAAATTGTTATGATCTAATTGTTGTACTTGGCTAAGTGGATTGTGAGATTATATGATATATCATGTTGTGTGACTATTTGGTGTGTATACATGATCTGAATGAATATATGTGAGATATGTGGTATGTGTTTGTAATCCGGTGAAATCGTCAATGATGGTTCACTCATTGAGTTCGCAAAACTCATAAAAATTGCAACGTGATTTTTCAGGTATGAGACAAGAGACTTAGTTCTTAGACAGGACGGAAGGACCCTTTGGATTTTGTTATGGATCAGAGGTCTGTCGGCTGACTATAGGAATATTATGTCTTGTATTTTGTTGTTTTTGTTAGAACCTGTATTAGGTTATGTAAATATTTGTCTAAAGGAAACAGTGTAAAATTTGTTGGGATTAATGCAATGAATGGTTTTAAAATTTAGTGACTTTCGATTATGTTAGATGATGCCATGTATATTTTGGTTTTGCTTTTGCTCTAACATGCCATTATCATAGGATATGCACTTAAATATGCTTAAATGTTTAGGTATGTATTTTGTGGTAATGGGATGTTGCATGAAATCCCTAAATGAAAGATGTAGCCCTTCATTGTCACATCGCACCAAGCTACTTTGCTATTTCTCGCTTCACATAACTATCTTCTCTCTCTTTATCTCTCTATCTCTCTCTCTTTTACGAATCTATTGATCCATATTTTGAGAGAGAGGTAGAGAGCAAGTTGGAATCTTATTTAGGGAGATTCGTGCCTTTAATTTAATAAGACATTAAAGGAGTTAAAAGGTCCACGCTTTACTTATTTCACAACAACAAACCGCTCACGATTTGGTCTTTAATTAATTTGCAGCTCTTATTTAACCAAACCAATAATGCCACCATCTAATTTTAGCATCCTTTTTAGTCAACTTTGGCCCTGTTTGGCAATCAGTTAATTGCATTAGCTGTTAGTTGATAGCTGATTATATCAACTGATTTGACCAGCGGATTGTATTAGCTATTTGTTAGAGATGTTTGGTAAAATTAGTTGTTTAGTATTAGTTGTTTATGTGTAAAATGACTTATGAGGACATGGCTTTAAAAAAATTATAAGGGTATGATATCATATATCTTAGTTTTTGGGACCCGATTTTAGAACCAGACCCCAACCGGAAAAACGGAGAACGGAAACGAAAAGCGAAACAAAAGAACGGATCCTAAACCCAAAAGTGGACCAAAATAAATGCGAAACACAAATCGAAATCAGAAAGCGGAAGCAAAATCCGAAGAAAATCAAATCGGATCAAAAGCGAAAGAATTGAAAACGTACGCGAAGCCAAAGAAATCGAATTCTTAATGAGCCATATAAAATTGAAAGGCTCGAAAAATCATAAAGCGGAAACTAAGAAAATGGATTCATAAAATTTCGACATCCGAAATGAGTACCTTAGAAAAGTTAGCGTTGGAAACCATAAGACACACTCGGTCTAAACTAATCCAAAATCGGTATAATTTTTTTTTCATTCTTTAATCAAGCAAAATCAATTTCCCCTTTTGAATTCATCAATTCCATAACCTCAATACACTTAACTCTTCCACATTAATCAAAACTCATCAATTTAATCAAAATCTTATTATTCTTTTCTTTTTTCCAATAGACACTTAATACACATATCCATAAATACACAATTCATACTCAATAGGCACTTCAATATTTCAGCTCAAACATCACAATTCATCGGACCTCCTGTCCGGAATCCAAACACAATCAAACACATAATCATACCCATAGCACTTCAATAATTCTCAATCAATCAACATCATCGAACCTCCTGTCCGGAATCCAAACGCAATTAATCACATCTACCCAAGGCACATTCACATTTATCTCATCTACATACCATAACCATACACAAGTTTACATTCCAATTCCATACGCAAAATCCATAATTCAAGTCCTTATACCAATTTATAAATCATTTACATCATTCCAAGCTAAATGCATCACTAAATAATAGTGGCATTTTCAAGCCACAAATACAACATCAATTTCATAAACTAAAATACAAAGATACAAATATCTCCAAAATACACAACATAAGCCTAAGCCCTCATTTTTACAATAATCCAATTTAAACAAAAATACAATCACAAACATGACG
>JANKOE010000205.1:12998984-13030330 GCA_026284465.1 Erythroxylum citrifolium | reverse complement strand
TCCACTTGTCCTTCTCCTTGCTCTTGCTCACCTTCAAGAACCATAATAACCCATTTCAACATAACACAAATTGAAAATCTACATAAACTCTTTCATAAAATCAACTTGATATTCACTATACCCATCTCAAAACTAAGCCTTCTACATCAAAACCCAACCAAAAGCTCATACATGAAATCACAACTTACCTTTTTTCTTCAACTTCTCAAAGAGATTCTTAGCTCAAAATGAAGCTTTTGCCTTCCTCTATGTTTTTTATGCTTGGACTTTCCTCCAACAAACTCTCTAACACTTGGAAATCACAAACCTAGCTTCTCCTTCTTTTTCTTTCTCTTTTCTCCCTCTCACGAAACTCTCTCTCACTTTTTCTCTCTTCAAATTTCGTGGGTCTCCTTCTTTGGGTGCTACTTCATTCATTTTCTCCTTCTTTTATACTTATTTCACCCTACTTAAACCCATGGACCCATAAGCCCATCTCATTCCTTCTTCTTCTTCTTATTTCCTTTGGGCTCACCTCTTATTCTCAAGCCCACTTAACTCATTAACTCATCTAACACATGCTACCTACTACATTAATTCAACTAACATATTTATTACTAGCTAACACATTAATTACACATTAATTCAATCAACTAACGTGTCATATGCTAATTAATGTTAACTTAATTTACTTAATTTAATCTAATCATGCTTAATAAAAATAAATAAAATTAAAGAAAAATTTTGGGGCTAACATGCAGGACCCTATAAATCTGAACAAATAAAATCTAATGGTCTAGTAGCTTGAAAATTAGAATGAATAAATGATAATTTATGACTCTTATAACAACACCACTACCACAAAGAGATTAATCATGTTTATTTTAAATTGGAAGATTATTTAAAGATAACACTTTCTGAAATATAGCAAAGGTTAGGTGACCAAGTCATTCGTGCCACTGAGAGACTAAAGAAAAATGACTCCAAATTAGAGGTGAGGTGGATAGTGACATGGAGTATAATTTGTCCTTACTCCGGCCTTGATACAATACCTTCTGAGATTTTGAGTCCTTTATCACAAAAGAATCATTAAAAATTCAATAGAATTATTATTATTATCAGTAAAAAAACTGAACTGTAGTCAAATTGTAATTAAAGGAAGGCACATGTAAAACTTGATTAAGATGAAAACGATGATTAGGTGTATGGACAAGAGAATTACCAATATGAGTAATAGGGAGCCAAATCTATTACCTAAAGTAACTTCCTCCTGGCCAAAATATTTAGAATGAAGCTACAGGTTTCCTAAATTCGATGTGAGATGATGAATAGCTCCCATGTCCATAATCCAGGGTTAAGTTGAAGTGGAGGCAGTAGTGTGATGGGATGTAGGAACAATATTAGTGCGTATTAATTTTTGTGGTGAAGGATAGACTTTAGCTATATGCCCACTTCACTTGCAATGACAGATGATATTTGGATTATTAGGAGAGAATGGTTGCACAAGAGTTGTATTTGGCGATACTTGTTGCTGATTATAGGAAGAACGAGTACGACCTCTTCCACGATTGGAGGTCTAATTTCTGGACATGTAATGTGCAGTAGGTGATACCAGGCTTAAACAGTTTTTCCTCACCAATTGACGCTCCTCACTTAAGAGCAGTCTATAGAGATCATTAAACGAAACCACATCAAGTCGAGTTTCCAAAGCTCTCACAAAGGGACGATATGATGGTGTAAGACCATCCACAATCGCATAAACAATATCCTATTTCAGAATAGGGTGTTGTAATGCTACTAGTTGATCAAAAATTGTCTTTGCACATTGCATTTAAACATGGATACTATCATTCTCCCTCTATAAGCTATCTAACTTAAGCTTCAAATCGCGAATCTACGCCCTAAAGTCAGAAGTGTAAATGGACTGTAATTTAACCCAGGGAGCCCGAGCAGTTGGAACTCCAACAATTTTTAGTAAAATTGATTCCAAAATAGACAAAATTAACTAGCTCAACACCTGTTGGTATTGCCTTTGCCAAAGGCGAAATTCAGGGTTTAACAATCCATCAGCAAGCAATTGCGGTAGGGGAGATTGCTGCCATCAATTTGGCATTCAAGACCACATCCTATGAGGCATCCCTATAATCTGTCATAGGGTGACACAGGAAATATGATCTTTTTTGGTTAACCCTCCCGGCTAACACTTTTCTAAACTATCATACTGGTTGAAGACATCGACTAACCAAAGTCGGATTCGAACTGTGTATCACAACGTAGGTATCCAGTTATCAAAGTCTTACACCCCTCAATGCCTTTCCTTCGGCTTACACGGGACTTACTGCTCACGTCTCTTAGGATTCCCTACTTCACTCACACACTCTTACTCTTCATTCCCCGTTAATGCTTCTAACTTAAGGCATCGGATATGTTTAGAAGCAATAGTTCTTCCAGACTGTCATAGATTTTTTGATACACAAGATCCTCATAGGAGGCGAGTGTAGAGCATACTCATCCTACAATCTTTAACACTAGAGGAAAGATGATTTTATGGTTTAAAGGTTTCAGAGAAGAGAAGAGAGGTTTAGAGAAAAACTAACTTCTCCATTTTTCATTCATTGAAAACTTATGAAACAAACTAAGGCAAACCTTGCTTTTATAAGCGAAGCTAGGGATAGAAATGTAAATTATCCTAAAGACAACATGATTACAACTTTAGGAAAAGTTAACCTAACCTTATCTCTAAGGAGTCTACTTTACAAAAGTAAAGCTAATCATTCACCTAACTTTGACAAAGTAAACTACTTTTACACAAAGTCCTAAAGCAGACAATAGTAAACAGTACTACTTTACAAAAGGTGAATAGGACGATGATAAGATGGAATCTTCAATAGTTGTTGAAGGTGACTTGTGGAACCCATCTTTCATCATTTCAGTTGTTGTGTAAAAGGTGCTCTTACTTTATGGGGGTAAAGTAAGGTCTTCTCAATGTCACTCCATGTTTTAAGAAATCATTGATCCAAAGAATCCATAGATGACCAATGACAAATAGGAGAATGCCATGATTGAAGATTAGATGGAGAGTCTGGATCACTTGAATCATCAGAAGATCTTTTTCTCTTACTGAACTCAGATTGATGGAATTTATGCAGGAGATGATCAATTTCAGAATCAAAGATGCTGGGAATATCTTCATTAGGATTCTGAGCATCTTAGAATTGTATATTATGTGATTGAGAATGTCCTGCTATGTCAGAAACTATTTTGTGATGGCTTCTTACTCTGTATCATATTCAGGACTATTGGAACTAGAAATATCAACTTCTGGTGCTTTTGGTTCACCAGGCATAAATTCTTAAAGATGTGGTCCAATAGATGTAGTCAATACTGGTGAAATGGAAAAGTGATTAAGTTCCTTAAGAACATCTCTTAAAGAATTTAAGACACTTTCCTTATAGCGTGGCCAATATAAAGATGCATGCCAGAATTGGACACTTGGTTCTGTATAAAGCATTTCAGTATGAGATTCTCTATATGGGCGATGAACAATGAAGAAGCATTGAGTAATTTGTCGTCTAGCAAAGGATGTTCATAGACAATGTTGTTGGATAATGATAGAACATTGATGCTTCCATTGATCTAACGGTTGAAACCATTCTAGTAACGTCCATAACAATGAGCTTCCATTTTTAGGATCACGGAGATGTTGATACAGCTGAAGTGGAGATATTGTAAAAGCATAAGCATAAAGGGCAGAGAGTGCCCAAAGATACCATAATGTGTTTTCTAATACAGGATCTTGGAGAAGATTCACATTAAGGTAGGGTGCTTTGATGTTGAACATAGTAGGATTTCCAGAGGATGTATGTTCAAGAAAAAAGAGATGCAAGTAATAGCAAAGACTACTACGAGCAAGAGAGGCAACTTCAGAGAGGCTAGAAGGATGACTAGCTATCGAAGGAAAGGATTTTTAGTTAAAGAAAAAAGAGGTTGACTAGCCACTTTACAAAATTGAGTAAAGCATAAAAAAATGCTAGAAATCTTTTTGTATCTTTTATGAGAATAATGCAAAGAAGTAGAAAACTCACTGAAGTAAGTAGGCCGAAGAGAAAAAGGATACTTATAGACAGAAAAAGTATATGGTGGCCATGGAGATGTTGTCGAAGGAGTGTAGATAAAGTTGTTGTATCTACAGAGGTATGATTAACACTAGTCTGAGAAAGAGACAGTCTTGAGTCAGAAATCTTCAAAGGTGAAATGTTCTAACATATCTGTTTAAAATGCTTGACAGCTGTTGTTTGATCTTTTCCCCATGTTGGTGGATTTTTACGTAAGAGCTTAGATAAGCTTGATGTGAAGGCTGCCACATGTGGCACGAAATCTCGGATGTAGTTGACAATTCCAAGGAACTGTTGAATCTGTTTAACAGTGAGATTTTCATCAGGAAATTGTAATAATTCTTTTGCAATATGTGGGTCCGACTGGTATAATCCATCCTTGAATTGCATCCCAAGAAATTGTATTTCTGTTGTCCTAATAGTGCTTTTCAAGGCCGAAAGCATTATCCTATACTATGGGGTTAGGGCCAAAAATCTTTGAAGAAGGGCCTGATGTTCCCCATGGGTCTTTGAGAACAGTAGAATGTCATCGATATAGATCAAGGCACTGTAGAGGATAGGCTCATAGATGTTTGTAATAGACTTTTGAAACAGTGATGGAGCAACCTTTAATCCAAAGGGCATTACAGTCCATTGGTACTGAGCATTGGGAATGTAGAATGTAGTCTTGTAACGTTCTTTCGGGTGAATACCCAACTGCCAAAATCATGCTTTTAAATCAAACTTTGAGAATATTACAGCTTCCTTGAGAAATAGTACCTGTGTACTGATTTTGGGGAAAGGAAACTTATCATCCTACAGGAATGCAATCAAAGGCTTGTAGTATATTACTAGATGTTTCTTTCCACGTTTCTGCTCTGAACGTTTGTTGACATAGAACGCTTGGCAAGCCCAATCCGACTTTATGGGCTCAATCAATCCTTGCTACAATAACACGACACACTCATCTTGTGCAAGCTTCAAGTCATCAGGGTTCATCCTTGGATATGTGGCTTTTGTAGGATTGATATCCTCATTCTTTTTTAATGGCAGACTTATGAAAAAGTCTAGATTTTTCTATAGAGGATTTGGATGAGTAAACTATGCATGTGACTCTGGACAGTAGCTCAATAGTTTATCTCGAAGTCCAGTGTAATGTGCAGGAACCTGTGTTAGTTCAAACACATTTTTTAGATCAGTGTATGGACTCATATGGTTTCGATACCTGAGGCCTGTGGGTAGGATCTGTAAATGTTTGGCTTTATAGTAAACATCTATTCCAATTAAGATGTCTGAGCCGGGTATATTACTTCCAAGTACTTTGGTCCAAACTTTACACTGAGGAAAAAAGCGAATGCCAATTCTACTTCTTGTTCTTAACCCAATTTTGAAAGAATTCCTATCAGCTGTAGTAAAATACTGTTCATAAGAAGTCCATGCTTCTATTGATAAAATGTTGGGCTTCATGATTGTACGGTTAGAACCAGTATCTATGAATCTAATAGCCTTAATGGGCCGATCATATTTGTCGTGCTGAAAGATCTGGATATGGACATATGGTCGTTGAACTGGAGTACGATCTATCTTCATACATGTCTATTGTAGCATGTATAATGGATCATCACTAGAGGTAGATGATTGTGATGATTCTTCTTCATCTGTAGACACAGAGACAGCAAACTGTGTATCACTGTCCTTACTTGATTGTTCTTTTAGTAATTCCTCAATGTGATTATGAGGATGAATGGGCATGAGTTTTTAAAGTTTCTCCAGGAACTTGGCATCTTTCCTGGTTGCCTTCGGACAGTTATTCGCGAAGTGTTCTAAGCTTCCACAGACAAAACATCGAGGCTTCTGCTTCTGTCAATGTGATGACTTTTTGAAGAACCTCATAAATCTGCGTTTCTTGCCTATGTTCTTCTTTTTGAAGTTTTGCTTCCAAGGCTTCTTGCCTTCGTTCTTCCAGTGGAACTTTCTCCTTTCATAGTAGACTTGAGATTGATGAGCTTTCTTATTGCTATGACACTTTCAAGTCTTTTGATCTTTACACTTAGTTTGGAGATAAGGCTTCTTGCAAGCCTTTTTCAGAACTAGACCTCCTTTGAGGATGTTCTTGAACAAAGTATGTTGATCACATAGTTTGTCAAGAGAAGTTATAGAAAGTTGGTAGATTTCTCCAAGAGAAATTGTTGACATATCTCTTTGAAGAGAAGCTATGGTCCTTTGCAGTTATTGGGATGACATAAAAATGTAACGCAAGTTAACATCATTCCATCCATTCAAGAGATAATACCTTTCCGTCATACGTTTGTAATGCTTTTAAATATCACGCTTATCAAGAGAATAACATTTCATTGCAAAATACTCTCGACGGATTTGCTTGTCAATCAACTGGAAGTCACCAATAAATTATTTATGAATTATGCCAAGTACTGCTCCAGTAGTTGTTACTTGTATATACTGAAGACGTTGATACTCACTAACACTTTGCCACCATTCTCGCAAAGTACCAGTAAATTTGCATGTAAATTAAGACAAAATATCCGAAAGAGGATGATTAGGTCTGGTCATTTGTAGATCAATCCATACACAGAACTCATGAAGTCTATCTCGCCATTTCTTTGGAGGTAGATCATCAAAAGTAAACCAAGGACCTGAAGTAGGCTTGGTTATTGACTATGCAGCTGTCGTAGCTGGTGTTTCTTGAGGTGCAGGTTCAGGCCTGAAGGTTTCAGTACCTGTGGATTCAACTTCACTGATTTCTGATTCTTCAGTATACTGAGGCATTATCATCATAACATTAGATAATTCTAAAAGATCAGCAGAGTTAGCCGATTCATCAGTTGATGGTGAAGAGATTGGTTCATAAGATGCCTCTTATGTGTGTTCTGATAAATCAGAAGATTGTTTAACTGAACACATTAACTCAGATAAGTTATTAGATGGTGTTGCAGTGACTTCAGATGTGTTGCTTTCCGCATCAGTTTTCTTTGAGTGAGAACTGGAATTTTCTGCAAGAAGTTTAGAAGTCAAAGTAGCTATATACTCTGTCTGCTTAGCTTTGCCCTTCCCATGAGAAGAAGTGGAAGGTAGTACTGGTGGTGGAGATTCTGGAGAAGTATGAATTCTTAATGGCTTTCTCCACTATTCTTCTGGTTCAAAGGTGGATAAGAAGATGACTCTTCTAGAACCTTTGAAGACTGCTCAGAAACTCGAGGCTTAAGCATACGATCAGATGTTGACTTTGGGTTTGATCGTCGAGACTTTTCATGAGTTGTCTGAGGATGTACATACCTTCTATTCAAAGGATAATTGAATTTGAATACCTTTGAATAGTCAGCTTCTTCTGGATACCTTTGATACGAAGGAGATGGATATGATGGTTGAAGAGTTGAGAACTCTGAAGAAGATGAGCCATATATCTGTCGAGATTGAGAAGCATGTATGTCTGCTTCCATTTGTTGTACAGTCCTCTGTATCTCTTGTATCTTTCGAACTTTAGAGTCGAATTCTGGCCCCATGTATTGGGCTGAGATGTATTGACGAAGTTTAGCATCAAGGTGCTGAATCTGGGCTTTCTAAGACCTATACATCTTTTGTATCTGTTTCGAAACAGAATCGACTTTTCTATTAGTAGCAATATTTTGTTGACTAATTCCATCCAGCTTGGAATCAATCCTTGTCAGAACTTTGTTTTGTGCTACTGCATTATGTGTCTGCCAGTTAAGCACTTCATCAGTTGGATTTGATGCAAGTGTACCTTGTGAAGTAATTCCTGACGCTCTGATATAAGGGTTTGAGATAACCCGCTGTGATTCATCAGTACTCCTGGATAATTAAGGAAAGTTATCCTCGTCTGGCCTTGCCATCATACAGGGCATAGGAGTAGGAGGTTGAACAGGAATTGCTGGCATAGATATGCTAGATCCTTCAGTAGATCTGCATATCTTAGACGACCTGAGCATCTCCCTTAGGGACTTTGGTCTGGATCTTTCTATCATATGTAGACCATGTGGATCGTCTTTATCTGGATCCTCACCACGAGGAGGATAGTCATGAGAAGGTAAGCATTGAGATTTGGGCTTAGATATCTTCTTCCTTCTCCTTTGATATCTTGGATCATCGTCATCTGAGTCTGACTCAGGGTTGAGACAGATCTCACAGTCTGGTTCGCACATGGATAGGTCGACATCCCATACAAAGTGTCCACGATGATGACTTACATAGACCGAATCTCCATTGAATTTGAAATAATGAATTGGAGGATCGTCTTTACCTTCCGTATGAGAAAATACAGGTTGGATCTTAAGGCTTGTTGCCCCAAATGGTAGATTTGGTAGATCTGACTGTTCAGTGGGCTGGATCATCAGGATTGAGCCCGATATAGATGGACCAGGCGTGTCGTCACTAGGTCTGGTGTAGATGGATCTGACTGAACCATCTCTTAGAGTCTGCAGAATCAGAGGAGTCGATGTATGAAAAGAGTGTCGATGAGGCGCGTGGAATACCTTTTGGTAGTTGGTAATCTATTCTGTTGGCATCAACTTTTCAAGCTCCTTTGAAGGCAACTGTTCCTGGATTTGGAGGATAGTAGTCTGATCATTAGATTGATCGGCAACCATATATAAAGCATCCAAAGTAGAATTTGGAAAGTTTATGTCCAAAGCATGATTTTGTAGACGATAGATCATCTGGTGGTGAAGAGTAGCCACGATGGCTGTAGAATCTTGATCTACTCCAGTGATCTGGATCTGAACCTGTAGACATTCAGATAAGATAGGATCATCCAACCTAATGTTGAAATCAGATGCTATGGTCAAGATGACACTTCCTCTGTCAAGAGTAGTTAATAGGGTACCAATCAACGCATTCTGGTACGTTGTGTAGGTAGTGTCAAAAAGGGATATCCTGGCTGTTGCAGGAATACCTTTTCTTCCATGTAAAGTGAGAACAAGTCATAGAGCTCCAAAGTGTAGATGTGTATGGTTTTGTTCTCTCCATAAGGCGATCAGCTCTTTAGAGATTTCTAGCTTTACGTATTATTCTGGAGTTGTAGATCTGAGACACACTGTTCCAATTTGAAACTTTGGATGATTTCTTTCACACGAGGTCTAGAAGTAGATAACACACTCCTAATATTTCTCGTCCAAAAAGGTCACGAAAATAGATACTGTACGGACTTAACAAAGGTAATGATAACTCACAAACACGGTTTTCTACACGAGTGACTTCTACAAGATTTTCTACTTTGTTTGATAAAACACGCTTCACACTATTAGGCAAACTACTTAAAGACAAACTAGACAAAAAATGAACTGGATCTAGAGAAGTATCCATGATTCTTATGCAACTCTCTTCTTACTCCCTTTCTTACCTAAAATCAATGTTCCCCCCTTTGGGTAAAGATGCGAAGGTTGTATGTTCCCAAGTATACCATAAGCAGTAGTGGAATACTAAGCGAGTAGTAGAAAACTCCAAGGGGTATGCAGGTTTCTTCGGATTCTCTGACTATACCTAACCACTAGACAAAGACACAAGGGAAAAGTGTTCCCGACTTTGTTCTATGGCTCTGATACCAATTAAGTTTTCCGAATAATGAAATTGGATGGAGTTAGTTTGATGGATAATTGGTGGGAGAAATTAGGAGCGAGGAAAGTCGAAGGATTTGGAGCAATCGATCCTACCATTGTTATTTGCTGGGCTGTTGTCGTCGTGGCTCCGATCACTATAGAGGATTCAATTGCAGCTTAGTTGCTAGACATAATGTAGAGAACTAATGAACTAGGGATCAACTGGTTGTTAAGCCATGAGAGGCTCTGATACTGTATAAAAATAAGGTTTGCTTATATATTCAATTGTAGAAAAAGGGCACATATATTAGAGGAGAAATAACGGGGGAGTATTTTTATGGTAATATACATTCAAAACATAATTAGATCATATCCGATCTTAACCATATATTCTCTATCGTGCTACATGTTTAGAAATTATTTTGTCATTTAAAGTTAAAAAGACAACTTAACATAATCAATTATTTTAGATTTTTTATAAAATATATGTTTCTTGTGAAATGTTTAAATGTATAAAAATTTTATATAATTAATAAAATAATAAAGAAAGTAATATTATTTTTCTGTTAAAATTTAGTGTTCCAATTAAAAATACGCCCTTTTACTCTAAAATATTTTAATTCATTTCAACAATATCTATAAGGCCAGTAACTACTTGATAAATAAATAAATACTTGGGTTATTGGATGACAGTTGGTTTCCATCTAACGCAGAAGATGCCTTTCACTATTTATGACAATGAATTTAATCTAAACTATTAAATGATCGTTTTACTACATTAGTTTAAACTGTTGTGTGAGACTAACTTAATTGGTTTTATATATTCACTAACACACTCCCTTAAGTGAAAGCCCTTTGGGCTTGAAATTTGCACAGACTCACTCTACCTTGTGCTGAATAATAGGTAGGTGGTAGGATTTGAACTCAGAACTACTTGATTATAAAAGCTCTGATATTATATTAAGTGACCGTTTCACCACAATAACTTAAACTGTTGTGTGAGGTCAACTTAATTAGTTTTATATATCGGTAGAAATAAACAACGTAAGTAAATACAAGTGGGTTCTTAGGACATCACTTAATAAAATAGAGCACAAGTGGAGTCAGTCACAACATTTACTTTAACGACAGCAAAATCAAAATACAGAATCTCGATCTCCCAAAACCGAATCAGAACTCTCTCGTAGATGCTTAAGAACCCTAAGACTTGTATATAATCTATGCACGTTCTTAAATTAACAAGAACACACCGCCAAAACCCATGTACTTATTCATCCTCTGCCCTTAGCCACCCTCTTTCACTACCGCCACCCACCGTAGCCACCTAGTCTGTTTCCATTTTCTCAGAGAAACCGAGTCATCCCTGCCACTGCCACCCCAAGATGACCCATTTACGTGAAACGCTCTCTTCAACCTCTCTCTTTAAGAGCCAATATTTGTTTCCCAAAGTCACTCATCCTCGTCTCTTTGTATATGAAAACAACAACTTTAGCTCTCTGAATACCCAACTATGGCCGTTTCGTGTCAATCGTTACTGCAGACTCAGCAAGCGAATGAATTCAACTCGATGCTGCCAAAAGATCAGCCCTGAAACGACTATCAAAGATATTGCGGCATCGTCAAAAGTTGGCAAACGCGCGGATTTAAAGAAAATCATGATTCTTGGTGCTGGTCCCATTGTGATTGGGCAAGCTTGCGAGTTCGACTACTCGGGTACTCAGGCTTGTAAAGCGTTGAGAGAGGAGGGGTACGAGGTTGTCTTGATAAATTCCAACCCGGCCACTATTATGACTGACCCGGAAATGGCTGACCGGACTTACATTACTCCAATGACACCGGAGTTAGTGGAACAGATTGTTCAAAAGGAGCTGCCAGACGCTATATTGCCTACAATGGGTGGTCAGACAGCTTTGAATCTTGCGGTGGCTTTGGCAGAGAGCGGTGTGCTGGAGAAATATAATGTTGAATTGATTGGAGCTAAGCTTGATGCCATTAAAAAAGCTGAGGATAGAGATCTTTTCAAGCAAGCAATGAAGAACATTGGAGTTAAAACGCCGCCTTCTGGGATTGGAACTACACTTGATGAGTGTATTGAGATTGCTGGTGAAATTGGTGAGTTTCCGTTGATTATTAGACCTGCATATACACTAGGTGGTACTGGCGGTGGTATTGCATACAATAAGGAGGAGTTTGAGGCTATTTGTAAAGCAGGTTTGGCAGCTAGCTTGACCTCGCAGGTGTTGGTTGAGATGTCATTGTTGGGGTGGAAGGAGTATGAGCTAGAGGTGATGCGTGATTTGGCTGATAATGTGGTGATCATTTGCTCAATTGAGAATATCGATCCTATGGGAGTGCATACAGGGGATTCGATCACGGTTGCTCCTGCTCAGACATTGACTGATAAGGAGTATCAAAGGTTGAGGGATTATTCGATTAAGATTATTAGAGAGATTGGCGTGGAGTGTGGAGGGTCTAATGTGCAGTTTGCGGTGAACCCTGTGGATGGCGAGGTTATGGTTATTGAGATGAATCCTAGGGTGTCCAGATCTTCTGCTTTGGCTTCCAAGGCCACTGGTTTTCCTATAGCAAAAATGGCTGCTAAGTTGTCTGTTGGATATTCATTGGATCAGATTCCTAATGATATAACCAAGAAGACACCGGCAAGTTTTGAGCCTTCTATTGATTATGTCGTAACGAAGGTAAGTCCATTTGTTTAATTTCTTCTTGTTTCCTATACTAACACGTACTTGAATCAGTTTATAAATTCTTGTTTAACTAGCTTGTTAAGATTGATGGCTAAAGTTAATTTTCAGGAAAGTAATAATCTTTGCTTAAATTCTTGTTTGTTAGAACTATTTGTATGTATTATTGAAATCTTTCCTTTCTTTTTTCAATGGAGATGATGATAAGCTTAGTCATTGATGAAAGATATTGAGATTTTGGTGTAAATTTAAATTTCGATGTAAACTTTACCTTAGGTCTGACTGCAGGAAGAGTATCATGCGGAAAAAAGATGTGTTGATATAAGGTATTAATTTCACAGGTTTCATTCACTTTTTGGCAGTGACTTATAGTTCTGGAAATGCAATTGCTTGTGGAATTTGACTCATTGCAATGGTGATAGGAATTCTTTTCTTGGACGTCAACAACTTGTGTTGCTACTTTGAGGGTCTAGACATTTTTAAATTTTTGTGGGTAAATTTTAACTTTTATTTTGTGATATAATTTGTATTTGCTTTTTAGTTTTTCTATTAAATCTATAATATATTGCTCTGAATGTTGTGACAAAACTATTGCGATGTCATTGTCCAGGCTTTTAAATGACTGAATGTTCTGTTTGTACTTTTAATAAATCATCTTCTCAATCATTTCAACCTGTTGGCCAAAACATTCCGACTCTTGTTTCCCTAACACTGCACTAATACTTGCTTCATTTTCTAATAATTAACAATGTCAAAATATTCTTTTCTCTGTTCAGATCCCCAGGTTTGCATTTGAGAAATTTCCTGGTTCTGAGCCATTATTGACAACCCAGATGAAATCTGTTGGTGAGTCAATGGCAGTTGGTCGCACATTTCAAGAATCCTTTCAGAAAGCAGTTCGGTCACTGGAGTGTGGATACCCAGGATGGGGATGTGCACAAGTTAAAGAACTCGGCTGGGACTGGGACCAATTAAAGTACAGTATTCGAGTTCCAAGCCCTGATCGTATTCATGCCATATATGCTGCAATGAAGAAAGGGATGAAAGTTGATGAGATACATGAACTAAGTTACATTGACAAATGGTTTCTCACTCAGCTTAAAGAATTGGTCGATGTTGAACAATATCTTATGGCTCGAAGCTTGTCTCATCTTACAAACGATGACTTCTATGAAATTAAAAAACGTGGTTTTACTGATAAGCAGATAGCATTTGCTACCAAATCCACAGAGGAGGAAGTGCGATCAAAACGCATTTCTTTTGGAGTTGTTCCAGCATACAAGCGAGTAGACACTTGTGCTGCTGAATTCGAGGCTAATACTCCTTATATGTACTCTTCATATGACACTGAGTGTGAATCGGCTCCAACCAAAAGGAAGAAAGTTTTGATTTTAGGTGGAGGACCCAACCGTATAGGTCAAGGGATAGAGTTTGATTACTGTTGTTGCCACACCTCCTTTGCCCTCCAGGTTTGTGATTGAACAGTATCTACTTCTCCCGGACTCTCTCTTTCCTCCAACTGAAAAGAAGGAAAAAAGAATTAAGAAAGAGGCCTACTGTCAGATTTTACTTGCCATTTTACATATGTGATGATGGTAGTTAATAAGTTAACCTACTATATTTCCTTCATTTTCTGATGTCTGTTATGAATTATTTACTGCAAAGAATATTAACGTGGCAATGTCTGTCTGCAAGATACGAACCCTACAGATAATAAAAGAAAAAATACTTTGTCATAAATAAATATTCTTGTTTCAATTACTGCCAGTAACTTGATCACAATCAATATTCTTGGTAGTTGCAGTTTTAGTGCTTGAGCTTTTTAAGTGAATTTCTGATGAAGCAACAGCCTTGATTGAGAGGGGACAAAAAACTAAAGCAAATTGTGATTAATTGACTTGAATCCCACTTTATCTGGTCATCAGAATATTATTAAGATTCTCATTGGTTCGTTCCTTGTTGTGACATGAACTACTTTTGTGAAAAGGTCCAAATCATATAGTTATCGTTGAACATGTTTATGCATGATTGGTATGTTGAGGTGGTTGCTGGTAGTTTATGATTTTCTATGTGCCTTCCTTTATACAGAATGCAGGGTATGAGACAATTATGATGAATTCAAATCCTGAGACCGTGTCCACAGATTATGATACAAGTGATCGTCTATACTTTGAACCGTTGACAGTAGAAGATGTTTTAAATGTTATAGAATTGGAACAACCTGATGGCGTCATTGTACAATTTGGAGGGCAAACACCACTGAAGCTGTCTTTGCCTATCCAGCAATATCTAGATGAGAATAAGCTTGAAACTGCCAGTGGCAATGGGTCTGTGTGCATTTGGGGTACATGTCCTGACTCTATTGATGCTGCTGAGGACCGAAAGCGGTTCAATGCTATTCTGAAGGAACTAAAGATTGAGCAGCCCAAAGGAGGCATTGCTAAGAGTGAAGCCGATGCTCTTTCCATTGCATCAGATATAGGCTACCCAGTAGTTGTCCGTCCTTCTTATGTATTAGGTGGCCGAGCAATGGAGATTGTATATAGTGATGATAAACTTGTGACTTATCTGGAAAATGCTGTAAAGGTTGACCCAGAAAGGCCTGTATTAATTGACAAATATCTATCGGATGCTATTGAAATTGATGTAGATGCAGTGGCAGATTTGCATGGTAATGTGGTGATTGGGGGAATTATGGAGCATATTGAGCAGGCCGGGGTTCACTCTGGTGACTCTGCTTGTATTCTTCCAACACAAACTGTCTCATCTTCTTGTTTGGCCTTAATTAGGTCTTGGACTATACAATTGGCAAAAAGTCTTAATGTCTGTGGGCTTATGAATTGCCAATATGCAATTACAGCAGCTGGGGATGTTTTTCTGTTGGAGGCAAATCCTCGTGCTTCTCGTACTGTCCCATTTGTCTCCAAAGCAATAGGTCATCCACTAGCCAAGTACGCTGCCCTAGTGATGGCCGGCAAGTCACTTAATGATCTAGGTTTGACTAAGGAGGTGATCCCAGCACACGTGGCTGTTAAGGAAGCAGTTCTTCCTTTCGAGAAATTCCCAGGCTGTGATGTGTTATTAGGACCTGAAATGAGGAGCACTGGTGAGGTAATGGGTATAGCCTATGTGCCTGCTATTGCATTTGCCAAGGCTCAAATTGCTGCTGGGCAGAAACTTCCAGTTTCTGGTACCGTCTTTCTGAGCTTAAATGACTTGACAAAAACTCATCTTGAAAGGCTTGCCACGGCCTTTCTAGAGCTTGGTTTCAGAATTATTGCAACTTCAGG
This sequence comes from Erythroxylum citrifolium, assembly GCA_026284465.1. Taxonomy (NCBI): domain Eukaryota; kingdom Viridiplantae; phylum Streptophyta; class Magnoliopsida; order Malpighiales; family Erythroxylaceae; genus Erythroxylum; species Erythroxylum citrifolium. Next base: position 13,014,695 of record JANKOE010000205.1, on the reverse strand, counting down.
AACAGCTCACTTTCTTGAATTGAAAGGTATCCCTGTTGAGAGCGTGCTAAAGTTGCACGAGGGACGTCCCCATGCTGGAGATATGCTTGCCAATGGACAAATTCAGTTGATGATAATCACGAGCTCTGGGGATGCACTTGATCAGATTGATGGCCGACAACTGAGGAGGATGGCTCTTGCTTACAAAGTTCCGATAATAACAACTGTCGCTGGTGCTTTGGCAACTGCAGATGCAATAACGACCTTGAAATCCTGTAGTATTGATATGTTAGCCCTTCAGGATTTCTTTGAAGTTGAGGAACAGAAAACAAGAAGTGAAAGCTTGCAGTCAGCCTCTTCTGCTCTTTGATTGAGAAGGTATTATCTTTTTTCATCTCTTTGGTTTGATACTGATTAATAATTTCGAGAGTTCTTTATAGTAATCCAATTTATTTAAACATCCTTTTTCACTTCAGAGTGCTGAAAAATACTGACCAAGGAGCTTGATATAAATATCCACTACGGTTTTCTACACGAACTAGTAATTCCATGGGATGTGGTTGACAAAGAGTAATCTATTGTCAACAATTTGAAATCCCCACCGTTTCACATATCACCTCTGTGGTGATGAAATTTTGTAAATGAAACATTGACGTAGTTGTTTCTGTCTATTCACTTGAGCTCTCTTGCTTGAACTTGGCTGAGGTGTCAAATAGAAGTATATGTGATATTTTCAGATTTCAGCCATTTATATAAGATTTTGTGGATTGCCCTTTTAGTTCAACGTGCTAGATATTGTGGTTTAATCTCTAAATCCTCCATTGCAACTGTACTCTTTAACGGTTAAGCTTAGCAATTGCAGAAACAGTACTACTATAAGCTCTAACTATGTTTCAACTTCCTAGTGCTTTCGGCTTTGAAAAGCATGTGTGTAGGGATGGCAATCTTGCACGAGCCCGGTTCGAAGTCGATGGATAAAATCTGACTTGACAGGGTTTTGACGGGGCTGATGGCAGTAGAATTGAGCAATTAAAATAATGTCGTTTTGAGTGAAGTCCGATTGTACGTGGGTTGCAAGAAGATGGGTCCAGGCCCTTTTACCAACCCGACGTGTGTGCCATGTGGGTAATTTCTTTGCTGGCCATACCCGAGAAATTAAGTTACTGAAAGACAGCCATGCGAAGAGAAAATTCCTTGGAACAGGTTTCCGAATTGCTTGTATACATACTTGTAAGGGCTTAGCTTAGTTCCAAGTGCTTATTGCGGTCTTTCTTAAATATCTTAATTTACTTGTGATACCTTTCATGTCATGTCCTGGGGAAAGTAGTCAAGCCAAACCTAACGCAACTAACGAATTCTGACTTTCTAGAGACCCAAAAACGACAAGCATTGACGTTAGTTCTGCGAAATCAAACTACCCCATTTTTTAAATTATTCATAAATTGTTCAATTATTTGGCATGTGAACCCGTATAAAAACTTCATCTAAACCCTTTCCTCACGATCTTGATTCACTGGAAGAGGTAATTATGTAAAGTAAAAAGAGATAGTAACATTATAATCTTATCTATATCTCCCAAAGTGGACCCTTTTATACGTTGATTTAATAAAATCACATTTTCTACAAATGAAATCACCTGTTTCATAATTACTGTGCCAATGCTGTTCCATTGTATCTGGTCCATATATTTTTGTGGGTCCAATATAAATGTTTGGACCAGATGCAATAGAACAGCATTGACACAGCAATTATGGAACAGATGATCTGTTCCCATTTTCTATGCCCTTATGTTGAATATTCCCTCTTATATTACAGTTCTAGAAGAGGAAACTAAGTCTAAGAAACCAAAATTTTTCCTCTGGGTACTAAGTGAAGGATTTGAATTCTTTTTTATGCCTAACTTCTGGAAACACACTTAATTATTACACGACTGACTCATTAGTACCTTAGAAAAAAATAACTAAATACCAGCGTTTTCTTTTCCAACTATGATGGACGTATATATCATCACATACGTTCCTTAATTTGTGGAAGGAGTGTGGTTAGTACGTGAAGCACGTGTCAGTAATTTGACTGGATAATAAGTTTCATTTTATCTCCAATCAGGGACTGAGCAATTATTCAACAAGTTATGCTTTCTCCTAACTCTTAGGTTGAATCTATCCAATCGTGAATACATTTCCACCTTGCAGCCTCTTGAGTCATAGAAGCTGAGGAAAAAAGAGCAAGAATTTTGAGGTTAAGCTTAGCAGCTGTAATCAGTGCTCTTCTGCTACATAATGCTAGCGGTCTGAAGTGGGATACTGCTTGCTTTTAAGACCTTGTAAAAACCGTGTGGGCCTTCCCAAGAATATACACAGAATAGTGGAAGACACAGAAACTGGCTTCATCAGGCTGATCATATTCGTGGCAGCAGTAGTGACTAGTGAATCCGTCGCATAACGTTTGACAACTTGCATTCACTTTGTGCAACGTGACTTGTCATTCCCTTAAAAAATATTCTGATAACTTTTCGCTTCTGCTTCCAACAACAACCGTTCCAGAATCTCATAGAATTATTAATCTTCTTCTATAGTTGCTGCACTGCTTCATTCACATTAATTTGGTGTACAGCTTATTAGGTTTGTGCAATTAAGGCCATGAACATTGTTCTGAAAGTCGGTGGTCAAGTCTAAAGAATGTTTTTGGTCATGTTCTCTTAATTTGTCACGCACAGACTTGGCTCCGAGTGTCTTACTGAGAAGGGATATCTTACGATAGCCATGTCCCTATTGGCAAGGTTAGCCCGAGCCGTACCATCTGTTTGATAAGACGAAGGGCCTTTTTGTGCATTTAATGTGTACTTTATATCAGTTTCAAAATAAGGATGAGTCTGAGTGAATATATCATGATCGTCGGCTTGATATGCCGTATAAGTAAGTGCACTTAAAAGTGAGAGATGATGTTTCTGCCACGACCATTCAAACCGGATTATAACATTGCTTCTCTGATATGACAAGAACCTGACTGATAAAACCAAGTGGGTCCTGAAATCGATAAATATAACTTGACTGCACCACCGCCTATCAGTACTAACTAGCTGATCTCCGCCCGTATTACATGGACTGCACTTGATTGATACAAGTAACAAGTTAGCAGCAAGTTTTGAAACCATTACGCTACTACTTTTCATAAATATGCATGTAAACTAGAAAAAACTTTAATAGCTAGCCCATACGGCCAAAACATTTATAATGCAAAAAAGGTAATTTGTATCATATATAGTTCTCACCACTTGTTGCGCGGGAATCGAAGCAACATGTGTTTACACTGGTGCTGTGGAGGATCAAATATGAACTGTTTGAGGGACATGTGGACTATATCTGTAAAAGTAGTAAACTATAAACAAAAGATAGCCCTTTTAGCTTGTTAAGGTCCACACGCAAAAGACTATTAAAAGAGAGGAAATTAAAGAGTTTTAAGTGTAGTGGAATGTCATAGACATAGAGAGAGTCCGATCCAACTGCTTCTACCCCAAAGCTAACGTTTAGATTTTTCCAATAAAGTGGAAATTTTGGTTGGTTTTGGTTGGAGTTTTCAGTGACAATCTTGTTAATATGGAAAGATTTTCTCTGTAGCCGTCGAATTCTTAGAAACAGACATATATGGAAGACTTTTAAGATGCAAAGGTGTCGCAAGCCTAATGGAAGTTTAAGACTTCTAAATACAGGTTTCTTCCTTCATGCGCTGAACGAGCCTTGTCCTCTCCACCAACCTTGCCCCAGCTTGTCTCCATTGTTTACTCTTTTGTAACAAATTAAAAGTTGTAGAATATGCTATCAATTCCTTACTTGCTGTTCCCTTTTCCAAATTGATTAGTAAATGGTTATTATAGATAACATGATTGATGGGATATAAGAAAAATACCCTGAAAAGACAATTGGGTCGTTCTCCCGTCCCGAAAGGCCAAGGTCATGAAATGGTAGTTAAGGCGGGAGTGGGAAAGATGAGTGTTGTCTGCTAAAATGGTCGCAGCAAACCCAATAACTAATTATGGCCACTTGGCATTTCTGGAAAGGCGGAGGAAGCAGAAGTAGTTCAGTGGTGGACTGCTTGGGATTTCTGGGAGCTACTTGCTGGCCCCTCGAGGCCTAACATCGATCAATCTTTAGCCTATTGAGGCTCCGACGAATCAAAAAACTTCAGGATTTTACAGTGGATAAGTGTTGTAAAGTCCTACGTTTTACATCACAGTCTCACATCAAAAGTACCTGCCAATGATAATTGCATTATTAGATAGGAAGGTCATCGTTACTAATTTTCTTTTACCAATAATTAAAAAGTTATATTTGATAAAAAAAAAACAATAAGTCAACCGGTGCTAGTTAATAATTAATTACGTTCTTTATTATCTTCGTTTTAACAATTTATAGACAAATTCTTTTATTTTTAGCCCAAACAAAGTGAATAGTTGTTGGAAGTATAATCTCCCATTGAAAAAAGACATAAAAGTAAAATATGTTATATGCAAAAATATGATTTATTGTGTTAAAACATAAACTTTTAGTCGCTTGAATTAGAACGATACAAAGAAGATTAGCATGCTCCTGTGTAAAGATGACACACACAAATCGAGAAATGGTTTAATAATTTTTTTTAGTTGCTTAAATTTGGTTCAGCTTCTTCCCAATTTCTATGCAGCTGGTTGTGCTTGTGTTTCTTGAGGTGTAGGTTTAGGTTTGAAGGTTCAGAACTTGTAAATTCAGCTTCAGCAGCAATTAGATGATTGATCTTCCCTGCGACTTTTGGTTTGTCTTTTGTTGAAAAGGAGAGACTTGAAGATAAAAATTGGGCTATCAACTCAGGATTTTTTTAGCAAAGCAAAAATATGAAGCGAAGAATAATCGTTTCGGCTTGGAAAAGACATAAAGATTGGAGGGTGTCCAGAAAACACTTGTAAAGTCAATCTTATTTGCGGTAGAAGTCAAGGAATGGCAGATATGAGCTCTTTTTTTTTTCTCAATAATAAAAAACTTTAATTTTTTCACTTTAATTTTTTATTTTTGTTTTTAAATTCAATAAAAACATATATTTTTGAGTTTTTATTTCTATTCTTGGTTTTGATTTCTTTTAGTTTTTATAAATTATGAAAATCATAAAAGTGGTTTTTGTTATATATTTTTCATATTCTAATTTACTATCAACCAAATACATATTTTTAAAATATTTAATAATAATTATTAATAATTTAATTTAGTTTTATAATTAATATAAATATTTATTTTGAAAAATAATATAATTTTAGTAATTATTAATAAATATAATTTAGATTTAAAAATTTTCTTCAAAAAATATATATTTTCAAATAAAATTCACCTCAATAATTATTTTAATAAAATGTAATAATTTTTACTGTTAATGTATTATAAACATTAATAAAAAAACAGAAGTTATCACTTCTAATAGCATCTAGTTCTGGTTGATTTAAAACTTGTAGTTAAATAAAAATGTGTCTGTCTTTTTATATTAACTAATTTAATTTTATAATTTAAATTTAAATCATTGAAAATAATTATGTTATTGACTTATTAAATAATTTATTCAAATTATATATTTTAAATTTGTTATATAACACAATAATTTACTCAAAAATAGGATTTATTTGTCCACAATAAATTTTATTTTTCTGCACAACGTATTGCTTATTTCTTAAAGGAATAAAAAGGGAAAATTAATTTCCTAAAGCAATCCCATCTCTTAAGAAAAGTCAATGCTTTGGAAAAAAGAAAAGAGGATATGGATATAAATAGACCTTTCACATGGCAAATCCGAAAAAAAGTACAGAAAGCTAACAAGCAAGAAGAAAAAAAACCATACCGCCCGCATGACGTCATTCGCTACACCATGACGCTCCGTTTTCCACTATATAATCTAACTAAGCCTCCTCAAACAACCCCACACCTCTCAAAACACACTCTCTACTAATGCGTGTATCTAATCTTGTCCTCAAAACAGAACAACGTTTCAACAGTGATGGAGCATAGTGACACTACTGCTGCCACTGCCACCACCACAACTACCAACTCATCTTCTCCTCTATCTCGTTCCCCTTCTTCTTCTCCTTCTCCTCCTCCTCCTCCTCCTCCGGTGGTTGTTAGTCCCTGCGCCGCCTGCAAGATTCTTAGGAGGAGATGTGCTGAGACATGTGTGTTGGCTCCTTATTTTCCTCCCAGTGAACCAACCAAGTTCACCATTGCTCACCGCGTCTTTGGTGCCAGTAACATCATTAAGTTCTTGCAGGTACCTAGTTTCCTGACAAAGTTTTAGATTAGACTTGTTTTTAAGGATGTTCCATTTGATGGCACTCCTAGAAGGCTGACAATTGCTCGGCGGCTGGACCAGGAAAACTCTAGTTAATTAGTTTACTAGACGTTCTTGGCTTAGCTGATGGGGTTTAGAATCTGACGCTAACAAAAGTTACAAGTAAGATTAAGAGGGCCATTTTAGTTCAGATTGTAGGAATATTCACAAAGCACATGCATCAGTTTCTTCGTAAGAGTTACAGAGGAACTCTACAATTTGTGAAAAAGAGATTTTCTGAGTTGGGGTTACTAGGTAGGTCAAGATTTTAATGCGAACGGAGGGATGATTTATATCTTCTTTTCTTTTTGGACACGGAAAAGTAAATTCAGCAAGCGGAAAAGTGAGGGCATGCCAAGTCTCTCACTATCAATCACTATGAAATGAGGACAGAAATCTTTTCTTTATTTTGACAATTCGCTATTAAACGTGAAAAAGCCACCAAATTGTAGAAAAAAATCAGTACAGAATGTGATGGCTGATCTTGATTTTGATAATAAACTTGACTTAAGGGACCATTTTGGGCCAAAGTAGCACTAAGGTTATCCCTTAACAGTTGCTTCCAAGTCCCTCGCCTTAACGCATATGCATTGAATTGATTTTCAGGAACTTCCAGAGTCTCAAAGGGCTGATGCTGTGAGCAGCATGGTTTACGAGGCCAGTGCCAGGATCAGAGACCCTGTGTACGGATGTGCAGGGGCTATATGCCAACTACAGAAACAAGTTAACGAGCTCCAAGCTCAGCTCGCCAAAGCACAAGCTGAGGTTGTGAATATGCAATGCCAACAAGCCAACCTTGTGGCTTTACTTTACATGGAAATGGCACAGTCTCCTCCTCCTCCTCATCAACAACAACAATCATCTCAACAACTTGTCGACAATTTCATTAGCTACCCACAATCATACCAGACCAATGCCTGCTTCCCTGACGAGAACAGCCTTGGGTCAATGTGGGAGCCTCTTTGGACGTAATCAATGATAACCCACCGAAGCCATCTAAAGTTTTAGCATGCAATTAGTATCCTAAGACACTCTCCTAACTCCAAATATGAGGGGAGCTCCCTAGGAGAATAGTTTTCTAATAAATTTTAACTTTAGTAACTCTAGAAGTACAGGTATTACCTGATGGTATGTGATATATTTGGGAGGGAAATTGTAAGGTGAGATCTAATCTTCTTTGTCAAAGCTAGACGAAGTGGATTGGCCTTTTTTCTCCAAGTAATCTTTACATTAATATTAAGAAAGGACCAAAGTCCCTTTCTATTATCAGTCTAATCCTGCTCTGTGCTCTGTGCTCTGTGCTCTGTGCTCTGTGTACATAATATTGATTCCTAAACAACTTTCTGGTTACCTACTTTGTTAATGCAATCAATTGACCATCGCATTAGTAAGTACAAGTCAATTAAAAGATACCATTTTCTACTCTTCTTTGGATTTTGCATTATTTTGTAACCAATGGAAAGATGATTAGATTCTAAAGCAGCCCAGTAAAGCACTAATCCATACGATGCTTTTACATAGAGTTGAAAAGTTCTTACACTACGTTTAGTTGGATTAACTCTTCCAACAATATCATTTATATTCAACAATGGTATTAAATTACATTGCAACCCCTTTGCATCAATGGATTTTTTAGCTTTCTATTGATAAGAATAAAGACAAAAGAGAGATTATAATTAAATCTCTCTTTTAATAATTTTTAAAAATATTTTTATTTTAAATTAATAAAAAATTTTGTGACATAAAAATTTCAAAATGAAAAATTTTATTTTAAACAACCTGTTAAGTCATTTTATTGAAAGTTATAAAGTGAAGTAATAGTCCAACTAACAGAATAAAGTTATCTACCGTTATGTGGTTTGATACATTAATGGTTAGGTGAAAGTACGGAAAGAAGGCTTTGAAGTTTTGGTAAACAAAAGCCTACATAGCAGTTCCAATGCTACGCCTTGAACCACTCAGGCTTTAATTATTGTAAACATGACATAATTTATATAATTAATCCTGTAATTATTGTAAATTGGTAACAACTATTTTTTATTACTTTTTACATTTTTAGGATTTTTAATCACATCACTCATTCTTTATTTCTAAGAAAAATATAATAATGCGAAAAGTTTTCAAGTAATGATTAAGAAAGTAAGTATCTTTGGTTTCTATCTTTTACTATATATAGGAAAAGAAAGGTTTGCGTCTTTTATTATAAGAAAAAAGTGTTTGGATGATCCCTTGCTCATGTCTCTTGTTTCTTGGCGGATTGCTTACCCTTTCGTTTACGACATCGTAAACTGCATTGTTCACATCTCTCTATGTTTTGCTTTCAGTGCTTTTTTATGCTCAATTTGTTTTACGTGCGTACAGGACAAACTGCGGCTGCAAATCCTTCTACACGCATGTGCATTGTTTCACCCTGATTATACAAGGATTGCATGTGCAGGTTTTGTAAATGCAAAGTCTCGACGGATGAGTTCAAATCTAACACTGACTATCTTGTTCAATCTTTTCACAGAAATAGCCGAATCCGCATGTTCTGCTGCCCTACAAAATGTCATGGTATCTATCACCTTTTGATCAATCAAATCAAATATGACAAATCGACTAACAATGGTAACACTGACTATCGTACCATTTTTTTCAAACTCCAGATTGTATGACAAATCGACTAACAATGGGAACTCACAATTTTATATTATAATTTTACAATTATTTTGAGCTAAAAATGCAAAATCCGGAGAAATATAATAATACCCAACCTTATCTTTGAATAGTAAAGAAGTTGTTTCTTAACAAAAGTACAAAAATAGTGTCCATCTAAATTAGTTCTCGTGAGAGTGAAGGGTAAAAAAAAGATATAAGCATCTTAGATAATACTCCATCTGATTCATAATAAGTGTGGTTTTAGATACATTTTAATTATTCAAAATAAGTGACATTCTTGACTTTGTATGCATGTTTATAATTTTACTTCCAAAATTAACCTTTAATTTCTCTCACTTCTTAATTACACAGATTATATTTTCAAAGCACTTTAACATGTAATTAATAAGGGTATATCAGACATTTCATTAACTTTCTTAATAAGTGTGCACTCTTCTAAAACGAAACTTATTTTAAATCGGAGGGAGTAGAAATTAGAATGCGAGTGCTAAATGCCTAAATAAGGAAAAAGTGATAACAAAATACTGTAAAAAATGGGATGATGGTGAAACTGCGAGAAGACAATATTATTAGGAGAAGAAGATGCATTCAAGAAAGGAGGCCATGAAAGCAGACCTTGAAGAATATGGACTTCTCTCTCTTCACTACTTTATGTTCTTATTATGTTTTGTCACATCAATAATTACCAACAAAGTATTATAAATAATATTTATTAACTATTAATAAAATAAATTTTTATATAGAAACTAACTTTTTATTTATTAATAAAAACCAATTAAATTAATATTAATTACTTATAATAGTAAATTGTAAATTAAAAATAAGAAAATTAATCATCTTTTTATTAACATTATTACATATTAGAATAAAATATTAATGCAAGACTTCGTTTACTATCATGTTAAATTAATAATATAATATTTTTAATTATTAATAAAATTTATTAACATTATAAATTAAAATTTTGTTTATAATATTTGACATAAATTCCCTCAAAAAATATTTGACATAAATAATGAGACGTAAAAATGATAAATCTATCAAATAGTAAGAATTTAATAAATATAATAATTATAAACAAAATGATCAACTTTTATTATTTTACAGATGACCTTTTTCGTGCACGCACGAAACCGTTTCCCCCTTTCTTCATGCACTCTTTATAAATTATTTAACTTAGCTTTGTTATCATAAAAGATAAATCATTCATGTTATAAACATAAATTTATCCATATACATAAAAATATATAATTTAGTAAATTTAAAACAAGTTTTATTGTGCTATATATGCCCTACATTAATACAGAATCGTTTATATTTACATTGTTGAGAAACTACAATGTATATTCATCATATTTCATAATAAATTAATTTATTGATTTATATTAGGATTTATAATTAAGGATCAAAAAAAATTTTATATGTATTCCTTAAACGCCACAAAGATAACAAAGTTAGAGAGCAATTCCAATGAGATAAAGTGTCAAGCATTATCATTGAAGAATTTAAAATGAAACAAAAATCTAACATTTTCTTAATCATAGTAAAATAATTTAAGATAGCATAAAACTTAATTTTTAATTAAAATAAAGAATCAAAATACTATTGAAATCCATACAAAAAGCGTGGGGCGTAAGCTTGAACTTATCTAGAGGATTGCATGTTAGGGCAATTCAAGTAAAATCCATCATCTAAATGCTGTTGGTTGAGCAAGCGTTGCAGGAGCCATCTTATATGATTACTCTCCAACCAAACCATCATCTTTACGATAATGATGTAAACAGAAACATGTAGGCACTTAATTAAGTTTTATCAGATTCCAAGATTGAAACTGAAAGAGTTAAGGAGAGTCCTAATTACATCAGCTTGCTCATCGTCAGATCTATCCTTTTGGTGCGCAGCAGCTACCAGGATCAGGCCTTCACTTGATGTAGATAAATCTGCTCATGTATCAATCTGAATTTCTCTTTGAGCCTCTTAATCTGCATAACCATTTGAGATTTCAGATAATAAAAAATAAATTATATATTAAAAAATACTGCAGAGTTGAGAAAAGAACTAGGAAACCAAGAGAGAATACCCTTTTCAGGTCAATTTCTACATCTTGCTTCCGTTGGCCCAAAGAATGTCTTAAGTTAGTAATGTCAAAAACAGTATCCAAGTCGTCTTCGAATGCAGATTCTAGGTCCTGCCGAAGAATTGCTGGCAACTTGTCCACCACTGGCATCAAAAGAAAACAGTTGAACTGCAAATGACAAAATCAAATCGTCAACATATTTTTCCAAGCTCAGTATGGCACATAAAACTGATAGAAAGACCAGCACTCATCAGCTGTCAACAATGTATTGAAAACAAATGCCAAAAGAATAAAGAACAAAATTCAAAATAAAGAAAACCAAAACCAGCACGTAAAAAGATACACCCATGAATTAAGCAAGAAACTCTTCATCAAATTGTTCATCAAACATGTTTTTAACCTTCAACTCAGCAGAGGCCAAGAAATACTCTCTTATGCCATGAAATATCTGTTGGACAAGACCATATACAATCCTCTCAGACGAAGGAGCAAGTCTCCGATTCCAAAGGGTACTGTCAAGAAGGTCAGCAAGCCTTGTTTCTGTTGTTTGTGTGGAAGAGTCAACGCCCAATGCCAACTGACTGAGCTTGACTTCTGCCTTCGGCTTGGTATCATGCTTCTCATTACCAACCAAACTCGAGGTTGACTCATGTGGAAGTGCAGTAGACACTACATTACCTCCCATGGGAGGCTGTTCTGTTCCACCAAAGGACTCCAGAAATTGCCGCAACCCAGCCCGATTCTGGAATTGTGACATCAAAGAAATCATACTAAAGTGTCATCATGAATAGTATTACTTGTGTATTTAAACAACAGATGGATAGTTTATCCATATGAAATCATTGGGAAGCAACCTCTTAACACTACATGCTTTCTAGAGAAACCATGAAATGAAATATATCAAAGCTCAAAGAGAGACTTATTAACACACAAAAACTTATCACAAAGTTAAATATTATCTATACCAGCTCCTCTGGACAAATATCATTAACCTAAATTACAATAGAAGGTAAAACATATAAAAATGTCATTTGCAGAGGATATTATTTTTCTCCAAAAATCAGTTAACCTTATTGTGGAGGGACCATGTCACATATCGTGTTGTGCTCACTAAATCCTCCATGCATCTGTGGCAAGTAAGAGATAAAAAAGAAATTAGCCAACAAACGGACTACCAATTTAACCAAAGAACGCATGGACAAAGTGAACTTACGTGAGCAGTCATCAAGGACACAAATAAAAAACCTCTGAGCAATCCTTCAGATAAGAAGACTATAATATGAGGTGCTACATTTAATACGGAAGGAAACCTTGGTTCAAGTAACTCAAAATGGATATTTAATGAGGTGCTCCAAATTCACTAACGTAGCTGAAAATTGTGCATGATAAAAGATGTAAAAGAGTTTGCTCCAATCACAGACTTGGAGGAGGCAAAATAGCCCGAACCCAGCCTAGCCTGACCTAAAATCAACAGATTTGCCCAAATTGACCAAACTTTGGATCAGGTTTGGACTTCTTTTGCTTCAAACCATGTTCGGGCTCGGGCTTTACGATCCTGCTTGACCTGAAACCCTACATGTATATATTCTAGGATTTCTTTTCGCATCTTCTACCCTTCTTATTTTTCTCTGCTGCCTCTTACTGTAGGTCATTTATTCCTCTATCGCAAGCCACACCAATCCTCTCGGTGATTTTTGTTTCTTTTTTGGTATTTGGTTTTTTGTCTTGCTTCTCTATGTCTAGTACTTGTCAACTAAGGCCCTGTTTGGTTGAGAGGTTAGTAATAGAATAGGATGGCATGTAACACACTTCCATCGTTTGGTCGAGAGTTTCAAAATAGAATGGAATGAGATGTAAGCGAAGGGTTTCATGTTACATTTCACTCCATCCTAAACATTGAAAATAAGAAACCTCCGATTCGGGGAGTTTAAGATAGAACAAAAACTGATAAATACATACTACCTAATATACCTTCAATAATTCTTAATACCAACTGTGACCAAGTCATAATATTAATATATTAAATAGAATATAATAATATTTAATATAATAAATTTTATTAAATAATTAATAATAATATTTTTATATTATCAATAATAAATTATATATATTTAGTAATAAAATAAAAATTATATTTAAAAATAATTTGTAGATATTTTTATTTATATAGAAATATATAAAAACAATTAAAAAATAATTTTTTATATATTTTTATTTTCATTAGTAAAAATATATTAAAAATTATTCTTATTTGTATATATTTAGTTCATGACAAACAAACCAGTTCACTATGCTAATTAATTTCATGGGAACAATTTGTGTTAGTATATTATATTGTCCTTTTCTAATTTCTATTATAAATTATTATGATTATAATGTAAAATTATGTCTGAGAATACTGGGACAAGGAATAGAAGATGGTGAGAATATGGCTTTACCAGAAGCAGAAAGTGGATCTTTGATCACGATGGTTTAGTTGAAATTCCCTCTTATTGAAAGTTATGGGTTGTGGTAATGTGACATTGGAAATAAAGAAGAAGTCTGAAAATAGGTCACAAAAATGTCATGTAAGACACCTCACTCAGAGTTAACAGCGCGTGCGTGACAATACCAAATTTTAGTATAAAATAGCCTAACATTGAGCAAACTTGATAACGTTTAGATCTTAATTGAGTAAATTATAATGTTCGGCCCTAAATTGATCAAACTGAATAACAAATTGGGCCTTTAGCCATAAATAATATGATTAAAGTGGCATTTGCATTTTAGTACCAACAGTGACGGATCCAAGGGGGGGCTAGCAGGGGCTATAGCCCCCCAAGTCTAAAAAATTCCTTTGTTAACTAAAACTCAGCCCCCCTTAAAAAAAAAAATTTTGTCCTTGCCTCCCAAGACTAAAAAATTTTATCCTAACCCCCCCAAGACTAAAATCCTGGATCCGTCACTGAGTACCAAGGTTCTTAACGATATTTTTATTGTTTATTTATATTTACAACTTTATTGCTTTCTTAAATAGTTTATAATTTTACTTTTAACAAGAATTAAAAAATAACCCTTTAAATTATATTAAATTGATTAATTATAAGATGTAATATATTTAAAATATAATATACTAAATGAGAAAAGTTAAAGTTATTTCTATAACAACAACGCTCAATAAAAATCTCGCTAAAACGTGAAGTTTGGAAAATTTTAGTAGTACGTAGTATTACTTATATAATTTTTATTTTAATGTATATAAATTTTCAAGATTAATTTGATAAAAATAAAAATTTAAAAACTCATATGTACTTAAAATAAAATTTTAAGAATTAATCGAAGATTTTGCATATATTAAATAATGAAATCGGTATAATCAGAATTATAAGAAAAAAGTTAAAGTTTCAATTCGGACAACAGGCTCAATAATATCTGTATTCAATAATTTAAAGATCGTGATCTTTTGAGATGCTGATGCCTGAGTTGGCGCCTCTTTTGAGGTCTCACCCTGTCAGGAGTTTGCCTCAGTCAATCTCCAATTGTTACGAGCGGGGACTTTTTTTTTAATTACATCAGGTATCCTCGGAGTAATAATAAGTTCTTAAGGCCCTATTTTAAGAGTATCACGCGGGAGGTAAATCTGGAATCTCAGATCTCAAATTTCAAATCTCAACATCTTTCAATTTCTTATTTAATATGTATATTTTTGTACATAAAGAATTGTCATATATTTACTTGATCAGGCAAGAACCCGCAAATATGGAAGGCATCACCGGAACCAAGAAGCGAGTAATTGATCACTGGAAATTTTCCACGACAGCCAGCAGAAGTCCAGACTTCAGAGTCAGACTGTCGTATCTTATCTTTACCTCTGTATCCACTTATGACGATGTCAAGCTCTCTTGTTATGCATTGAAAACACAACACTTTCCATTTGCATTACAAAATTATATTATCACTTAACTTGCTCATGCATTATTTTAAGCTAATAATGATTTAGACTTGAATGGTGGCGCTCGAAACTATTTCATTATTAATCATATTGTTCCTTACGATCTTAATACAAACCATCTTCCCGTCTTCGTAGCACCACAACAATATCACAAAAGCTCAGAGATTTGAGTTTCAGAAAAGATGGAAGTCACGAAAAGCAAGAAGCCCCACATTGCAGTCTTAGCAAGTCCAGGCTTGGGACACGTTATCCCTCTGTTTGAGCTCGCAAAGCGCCTAGTGATCGACCATGACTGCCGTGTCAGCTTCCTTGCCATCACCACTAATGAAGCTTCCGCTGCCCAGGACCAGATTCTTCAGTCGCCGACCATCCCTTATGACCTCGACGTCGTCAACCTTCCCTTTGTGGACGTTTTCACGGTTGCCGCTCCCGATAGCACGGTCGTTGCTCGGCTCTGCGTCATAGTTGAAGAGAGTCTCAAGGCACTTAAATCAATGCTTATTGAGTTGGGCAAGCCAACAGCTGTTGTCATTGACTTGTTTTGTACGCAGGCCTTCGACGTCTGCTCAGAACTTTCAATTCCAGCGTACTTGTTCTTCACTGCTTCGACTGCTTTGTTAACGTACTGTTTATGCCTTCCTACTTATGATCGAGAAGTGGAAGGCGAGTACGTTGATTTACCTGAACCAGTTAAGGTCCCTGGTTGTAGTGAAATTCGAACAGAAGA
>JANKOE010000205.1:12985088-12998884 GCA_026284465.1 Erythroxylum citrifolium | reverse complement strand
GGCCAAAGGAGTTTGAGTTTTTGTCGCTCGCATATGTATTTTATATAATTTATTTGGGCCTGTAACTATTCTTTGGAGTTTTGTTCTGAGCATACAATATGTAATAATGTCTGTGGGTTTGAATGTCTGTAGGTTTGAGTTACTAAATAAAAGAAATATCAGTACGATTGTTTGTACTGTCTTGGGTGGCATCCATGTATCCTCCTAGGGGGTATTTGGGTGTTACAACATTGATTAGGAGCCACTAGCCGGTCGAGGTGAGTCTTCAGTCTATTCACAATCACTTTAGTAATCGCCTTATAAATAACCAAACAAAGGCTTATAGGGCGAAACTGATGGATTAAGGTCGGGGAGGGTAGTTTGGGAATCAAGACCAGCACTGTATGGTTCAACTTTGATTCCCATTACTCATGTGAATAAGATCCACTACGGTTGGCCCTAACCTTCCCCATTGATTATGGAGGAAAAGTGCATTGAACCCTCTACCCCTAAGGCTTTGTTCGGGTTTATTGCAAAGATGGCGTTTCTAATTTCCTCTTCTCGAACGGAGATTTTCTAAATGCAACTAATTTGGGATCTATATATGTATATAAAAATGTTGACCATTGAACTATAAGGGTAAAATTTGACAAGAATTATTTCATTAGGCATCCAAGACCGTCATATGCCCACTTTTTCTTTTATAATTTGACTTGATCTAGTTCTACTCATTATTCATGTTATATATATATATATATATATATAAACAAAAGCCAACTATTCCTGAAAAGCATTAATGAATTCAACTACTGGTTTGGTTTGACTTAACAGCATATGCATAATTCCAAACCATTAAGACTTAATTCTAAAACAAAAAAGTCAACAAACAAAATGAACTGTTTTGATATCATTAAGCAGTTGACATTTAATTTATTCAATATAATTGGTAAGTTGGCGACGCTAAACAAATAATTTCTGATAGTCTGCTCCAACTTAATTAATCACATCCCAAAACAGATTACACTTTAATTAAAAATATAATCTTTTTATAGAAATTTAAAAAATCTTAAAATAATACCATCTCTATGATAAACAAACAGTTAAGTTACTTTGTTTCTAAGCTACTTGTTCCTTTTATTTGTTTATTACGTCGTGATCTTCATTGTTCATATTCAATGCAAGTCAAATTTAGAGAGATAAGACATGAATCACTTTAGCCTCCCGTCGTATATATAACGTGTCTCTGTCCAACAAATGTCTTGTATTTTAGAACATAACACCATTTTTCTCCCCTTGCCTTTACTTGTGGTTTTGTTTTGGGATAAATCATAAATCAGCAAACGTTTCTGTCGGGTTTGTTTGGAATCTAATCCAGATGATACTCACTGCAATACTATTGTTCGTGACTGCTGCGGTTTTGGTGACCATCCATGTTTGTGCTGTCAACGGAGCTTTTCGCCAAAGAGACGGTGATGATAATGGTGATACCATCCCGACAACCACAGCGTATACTAGTGGACTGACGAAGGAGGAGTTGAAGAATCTACCTTGCTTCAACTACAAAGCAGAAGAAGATGTTAGC
The DNA here is from genome assembly GCA_026284465.1 of Erythroxylum citrifolium. Lineage (NCBI taxonomy): Eukaryota > Viridiplantae > Streptophyta > Magnoliopsida > Malpighiales > Erythroxylaceae > Erythroxylum > Erythroxylum citrifolium. The sequence goes on along the minus strand of JANKOE010000205.1, from coordinate 12,997,323 downwards.
CCTGTGGATTGTGTGGTTTGTCTGGAGCATTTCAGGGTCGGCGATAGTTGCAGGGTGTTGCCTAACTGCAGCCACAGTTTTCATATTTTGTGTATTGACTCGTGGGTGTTGAAGTCTCGCATTTGTCCCATTTGTCGAACTACAGTCTTTCCCCCCAAAATTGCCATGGCGTTGGATGAAGAAACTGGAGCTTGTGCTCATATTGGAGTTTAGTTCGACATTTGATTAGGTTTTTCTTCTTCTTATTCTGTTCTTCTGTTAAAAGCATCTGCACAGCCCAAATAGTGAAGCTATACAGCATTATTAATCACAGAATACTACTCTAGTAACTTAGTTTGTTATTTTGTATTACTATAAGAAACTTCATAATATTAAAAATATTTATGAATTTATTTTAGTATACATTATTGGATAATTAATAATTATTAAGTTCTTGTTTTACAACTTTTAATACTAAAAATTTTATAATTTAAAATAATTAGAATTTTTTAATATTCCCACAAAAAAAATAAGACATTGATGAGAAGGTGAACAAGAAACCTATGCCCAAGACCTGTATATGGTAATACCTATTCATGCACATCAAGTCCTCAAACTAGTGGAGTCGTCTTAATTGCCTAATGATCACCAATATTTATGTTGCTTAAGGATATGCATCGAAGTTATTAAGCACCCAGCTTGCTAGTTGCTAGAACATGATTAAAGAAAACAAAGGCTGGGATCACACACAATAACGATGGTAAAATTATACTCTCTCCGATTCATAATAAGTGTCGTTTTAGATATATTTTAATTATTCAAAATAAGTGTCATTCTTGACTTTGTATGCATGTTTATAATTTTACTTCCAAAATTAACCTTTAATTTCTCTCTCATCTTAATTACATAGATCACAATTTCAAGACAATTTAATATGCAATTTCTCTCACATGCTAACAATTTCAAGGTAACTTCATGGGAGTATTAATAAGGGTATATCTACAATTTTATTAGCTTTCTTAATAAGTGTGCATTTTTTTAAAACGACACTTGTTATGAATCGGAAGGAGTATGTAATTAGGTACTATTGAGTATATTTAAAATGTATCAAACATGGAAAAGAAGAATTTAATTCATGATTTGAAAAAGCTAATTTGATCACATAAGATGAATCTCAAATTTAGTTGGGGGGTGAAGGTTCATTTTAATCCTTGAATACGATGTCGTCTCATATTTTAAAATAAAGCATAAAAGCCGTTTCGTTTTATTTCATTATATTGCAAATATTGAATTCGAGCATAAGGCAAGGAAAGGGAGCCTTTGACATGGCACGTGCTTTTGTGGTTGTATAATTAGCTTTATGATGATATTGTCAATTGTTTCGGGAATATTTGTCCCCCCCTAAACACGGTTTGAATCATAATTTAGATCACTTGCACACCACGTGAACATGATCGCTAAGTAGTGAACAAGCGTCCTGTCACCTGTCGGCAACCAACTGATGTGTTGTACTCGTCTCTTCATTATTATGGAGCAGATAGAAGTGTTATTTTTCACCCATCGTCACGTGCCTTTAAGATCTGAGCACCACAAATATATTTTTTTAATTTGTGAAACTTATAGTTATTGTGTTTCTCATTGGATAATAAATTATAATATATATATATTTCAAATAAATTATTTAACAAATTAATAATTCAAAAATAAATTACAGAAAATTAAATGAACAAAATGGACAAAAGATTACTAAAATCTCGATTGAAAGACACGTTATAGTGCAGGTGATGAAGACTATCCCATGCTATTTTTGTATACTATAATTTAGCAAATTAGATGAGTATTTTATTATATCTGTACACCTTGTTTACTATTTTGATGATAATATAAGAGGATATTGTTGGAAATTCACAAATGAGTAATCCACGTCACAAATAGACATATGGATAAAGTGGGTTATATACAAGGATATGACTCATAACTCATTGATTTAAGGTTTTGTGATGAGATATGATATCATGATTGTATATGGGCTCATTTGAATTCGTCTAATTTTACCGTTTTAACTCAAATATGTTTGGTTTTATAACAGTGGGTCCTACTTAACTAAATTTGTGTGATTTACATAAGCAAATTCATGATCACATTAATTTAAAGGTAAGGTTAGAAATAACATATAAGATATATTTTTATAAGAGTTGTCACGTAACAGATCTAGGAGTTATATGAGATGTGATTAATAAAGTTGTTATCCACGTAATTTAAGTTTAATTGGTTTGTTAAGCAAAATCTAGATTAACTAAATTCGAATAGAATCCTAGTCCACTAGAAAGATTAATCTTAAATAGTAGTGAGGACTATTATTTTAAATAAAATAGTGGAAGTAACAAATTTACGATTACAGTCTAGATCTTATTTAGTAGTCATGATATATAACTAATACTCGCTTTTCTTACATTTATATTTTGTTCAAGGTAAACTTTACCTTGCTTAGTATAGTTGATACTAAGAGCGTGTGAACCAAATATCTTAGATACATGTTATGTTTGAGAAGAGTAAAGGAAATTTGTATTGTCATTATGTATTTTTTGCTATAATCTTTATTGAGGATTCGATGACAAAGTTATGGAGATATGTCAATATCATATGGATAACAAAATGTAATGACATTTTGAGTTGATTAATGTCTTATAAACTTGATGACAACATGTAAGATGTATGTTAACACTATGATAGCAAGACATAAGAGGTTGTGTATAGTAGAGTTGAAAGGCATAGTACCTTGATGGAATTGTTTCATTCAATTTACTCTACAAAATGCATACACATAGACATCAATTAAAAACTTTGCTATAATATGATAATATATGCCATAAGAAGAACATAATTGCATGAATTTTCTTGCCTATACATGATATGACAGAAATCACATGTATTTCTAGTTCATGCTTATAAGTATTTGATACTGAATTTAGATTCAATATATAATTATAATGTTCAATGCATGATAAGAAGTAGATTATTAAGTAAAAGTAGTTGATTCAATCTTATACACATAGTTTGTATCTATTGAATCAACGACATCTTACGCTTAACATAAGTAGCAAGAATATAAAGTTAGATAATCAATACTATCTTTTTATACCATGTTGGTTAAATTATCATAACGAGAATCACAAAAATATATGTATCCTTTTAATTATAAATCATACGAAACTTGTTAAGTTGAAGAATAACCAATTCAATCTTTAGTGAAAAGATGATGATGGTATTAAATTGTTAAGTTTATATTTGTGATGTATTAGATGGAATAACTATTTATAAAAGATTATACTTGTATTTTATTAAAGTACTAATGAATTTATATAATATAGTCATATGTATTAAATAAAATAATGGTTTAACATTTTAAAAAGTTCAAAGTACTTAAATCTAAGTAGAAATTAAGCATTGAGAATGTAAAAGCACTTCGATTAGATTGATGTGGTGAGTTTTAAATTTCTCAATTATTTATAAAGAATGAGATTTTCTAGTGAATACCTTTACAATAAAATTCCCCAAGTGTATGGATTTATGTAAGGAGGAAAATATAATATGAGATATTGTATGATGCAATATTTATTTCTTCTATAGCTATGCATAGTAATACTACAACTTACCTCTAAAAGTTCTAATTAAATTAATAAACAAGAATTCATATTAGATATGAAATGGCAAGACTTTTAAAGAGTCAAAGTTAATGATTTTGGGAAGTGATGCTTAGCTGAAGCATTTATTATCCACTAACTTTATAACTAACTTAGATAATAAAAGGTTATGAGATACCAAAATTTTACAATCCTATCGAACAAATTGTTTGCTTCAATGTATACTTATAAAAGAATAGTTCCCATAATAAGTTGGTAGTAAGAAGAAATTTAAAAGTTTAAATCTTACGACAATACATTTAATTGGAACTAATGACTTTATTGATACACTTGATGTATACTTGAAAGGTTACAAGATGTTGATAGATTCACTTTCATGATAAATTAAAAGAATTTGTTTTAGAAATGACTATGAATTTATCATGTCTACAAAAAGGTTAGTAGGAATATGATTGTGCTTTGTAGTAGGAGTATGTAGAGACTTATTTCTCCCAAACAACAATAATTCATATTTTTAATTGTTGAAAATACAGTTGTCCAAGAATAACTCTTATTGGATATGAGAGGGTAACAACTTAATTATGGGAATTTAATCTATAGAGATAGATTGGAAGTTGTTTACTTGTTGTAGTCCAAGTACATAAATAATGTACTAACGATGTTTAGTATTTGAGATATCTAATACTTGTGAAGTATTTAAGATATCCATCATTTTATGCATTAGTTGATATTTAAGTTCAAGTCAATAAGGATATTAAATTTAGAGGTAAATCCTTATTAAGGTATATTTTACCTAGAATAATATTATTTTGAGATTGACTAGGTTCCAATATAGCAAATGTTGCTAATTAAGCTATAACATATTTTTCATTTAGTGGAAATGATTAAGTGAATTAAGAAGTTGTTTAACGAACTTGATATATTTCCTTGCATTGTTTAGACGGTATGTATTGGAGAACATTAGAGTCATTAGGCTTGTGAAAGAAGCTAAGATAAGTATGCATTTAGGTAGTTTCTTTTAATTATAAATTAAGATGAAAAGTATAAGATTTAAGCAAGTGCTTACTATAGAGAGTCTTGTAGAATTCTCTTACTAGACCATTGTCCCACTAGTAGCATGCTCATCATATGGTGATATGATATAAGATACTTAAACGATTGACTTAGCACAAGTGGGAGATTATTGGTTTATACCCCACAATCAATCAGTTGGTTATAGTTTGATGACAAAATAGTCTAAAGACATTCTTTATCATTTACATATTTAGATGTATATGATAAATTTTATGGAATAATTATACATTGCAAACAAAATTAAGATGAGATTATAATTATGAGATTAATAATGCATTTATGTATTATCTCTAAATTGTTCATAGTTATTGTTTAATTAAGATTGGACATTAATAAAATACAAAAAGACTAGCACATATTATGTTTTTCCTTATAAAGAAATCAGTCTATCAAATTGATTAAAGTATAGAGATACTATTAAATAAACGTGTAGGTGCTTCTTAGATAACAAATTTACTGAATTGTATTCATACGAGAAATTCATTTGGAACATTACTTATATGTCTATAAAAATTATCATTGTGATGATTATACAAATGATTCATTGGCTTGAAATCTCCAAAGTTGTCTTATATAGGGATTGGTATGTTTTAATACTACCAATGACCTATTCTAGTCAAGGATAGTTAATTTAGTAGTCATTGGATGTAGCATGAACTATATGGAGGTAATTGAGTGATCAATATAGAATTCATCATCCTAAAATTATTAGAGAGAATGTTTTATTGTTCTCAATTAGAATTAATTCAAATTTTTTTTGGCCAAAGTAGGATGACACTTTGTAAACTAGTTTACAGATGTCATTCATCAGTTGAATCAATTACTAATGGTGGAGAACTAACATAAATAAACTCAAAATAGAGTAGACATCAATTTCATGTTCTATATATAATCAAAACATTGTATGATGAAATGATTGAATTATACAAAAAAATCATCCACGCAAAAGTTAGTCAAAAACACTTTAACATGCTTAAATATTTGAGTGGTCATGATGTGTTGCTAAACACCAATCTTGATTTATGTATACAAATTATTTAATTAGAAAATTAAATATGTATTAAAGGAGTTTAATTTATCTAATTATAAATATAATTTAAAGTTATAATTTGTATCCATTGTCAGTATATTTAGGAACTTAATGAATCACACATAAAGAATGGGTTGAAGAAAGACAAGATAATTTAATCAATTTTAACTTAATTGTAAAGTTTGATAAACTTTACGATTAAATATAAGTTATTTAATAAATAAAGAAATATATTTGATATTGAATCTTATGTGGGCATAACTAGTATTTAATATAGAATTAATTGTAATTTTAAATAAAGTTTAATTGATAATGTCCAAAACTTATTATAAATAGACTTAATCTCTAAGGGAGCTAGCACTCCTTGCTTCCTCTCTACAATAATTGTAGAATTCTATCAATTCAGTATGTAGGTACCATCTGAGGTCGGATACTTGTGCGGTTATAGTGATTAAGATGGGTCAATTTTAGAAATAATTCGAGGGATACGATAAGAATATGATCAAGTTTTCAAATAAGGTACAAATTGTGATTTACGTTTTATTTTGATTTATTTATTAATTACTTTATAGAATTTAAAATGATCTTGACTTTTAAGAAATCAATATAAAAAAGTTTCATAATTATTTCACAACGCGTGGGATTGGATCTCACTCCAATTTCCAATAGATATAAACCTTTATAATACCCATGAATATACAAAAATGATTAGTAAAACTCAGTAATGCTTTTAGTTAGTTTCAATTTGGTAGATCAACATCATCATCATCATCATCATCATCATCATCATCATCAATATTTGTAGATATAGGTCATAATTTACAAAAAACCCCAAGAATATATAAAAAGCTAAAGTACTTCCTGAAAGACTATTAGATGCCAATGGAAATTGTACCACATCCTAATCTTTGTGACCTTGATACATTTTGATTTATGTTGAACCATTTAGTAAGAAAAGAAAAAAGAAATGAGTACAATATATATTGTTCACAAGATCCCACCAAGTAATTCGCGGGCTGAGATTATCTGTCATTTTAAAATAATAATACTATAGTAAGAGTTATTAGAGTCGAGACTTTAGTTTATGGGCAGCATACGATGAAATAAAAAGAGATAAGGATCAGATCTTTGTAGCCATTAGCCTATCACAAAACCTTTTTTTAGGCAATGAAATTCGTTTTGATACTTAGGAAGTTATCTTAAAGCTATCTAATATGCAAAATTATCTACATGAAAGGGTTTAGTGGTTCTAAATGTACACTAAGATATAAAAACTAAGTATTTTCTATGCTAGATGTGTTGGTTTATGCCCTTCAACCAATCTGTTTGGTTGTAGTTTAATGATAATTATTTAAAAGTATTCTTTATCTTGTACATGCTTAGATATAGATGATAAAGTCCATCAGATAATTATACATTCAAAGTGAAATTATAATGAGATTATAATTATAAGATTCATACTGCATTTATGTATCATCCCTAAATTGTTTCTAATAATTGTTTTATTAAGACTAGACATTAATAAATGTAAAAAGATGAGTACACGTTATGTTTTTCCTTATGAAAGAAGTAGTCAATCTCATAGACTAATGTATGAAAATACTTGAAATAAACATGTGGATGCTTATTAGAGAACAAGTTTATTGAATTGACCTGATATAAGAAATCTATTTGAAACATTATTTGTATGTCTACATAAATTCTTAATGTGATAATTATATATGTGAAAACTACTTTGATATTCTTAAATATTTTAATGGTCATGGTGTGTTACTAGACGCCAATTTGATCTATGATTATAAATTGTTCTATTGGAGAATTGAAGATAGATTAAAAGGAATTTTAATTTATCAAATTCTAAATATAAATTATAACTATAATTTAAAATCACTGTCAACATATTTGGGAATCTAATAGGTGCCATATAAAGAACGAGTTTAAGAGAGCAAAGATATTTAATCAAGTTAGACTTAACTATAAAGTTTGATAAACTTTATGATTAAATATGAGATATTTAATAAATAAGGATCAGTATAAGCTATTGAATCTTATTTGGGCAATTAAAAATATTTTAATTTTAATTGTAATTAAAATTTAATTTTACATAAATTACTAAAATATCATAAACTTATTATAAATAGGCTTAAGCTCTAACGGAATTAACAGTTCTTGCTTAAACCTCTCTGTAAGAGTTATAACATTTTCTCAATATGTTCTGTGGATGCCATTAGAGGACAAACACTGTGTGGCTACAATGGTTGAGATAGACTGATTTCGGAAACGGTTCAAAGGATATAACAGAAAAGGATTAAGCTTCGGAATAAGGTACGAATTAAGATTCATGCTTTATTATTTAATTGTTAATCATTTTATATAATTAAATTGATTTTGGTTTTTGAGAAATCAAAATACAAAAAGGTTTTGTAATTATTCCACTACGGTCGACATCGAATCTTATCACGATTTTCCAATAAGATGTAATGCTATCCTGCATAACATTTCTAGTTTGATAGGACGAATCAAAGAACTAGTTATTTTTCTATGTTAGAACATCTATGTCCTCCTCGGAATCTAATGGTTATGGAACACTTTAGTTCTTTGTCATTTGTTTAAGTACTTGACATATAGTGTCAAAGTCAATGTTGTGACTTTAAACTTACAGTTACTGGTATTCGATTATTAAAGACCATATAACCCATAGACAATGTACTCAAAGTAGAAAGACATATATGTGTGTGTGTGTAGTTGTTGAAAAAATAGGGCGGGATCCGATCCCACGTACAACAAAATAGTTATGATTTTTTTTTGGTATTTGATTTCGAGAAATCAAGATCATTTAATATTCTATAGCATAATTAACACATAAATCATAATAAAGCATAAATCGTGATTCATACTTTATTTCGAAGCTTGATTATTTTCTTGTCGTTTCTCTTAAACCGTTTCTGAAATTAGCTCATCTTAACCATCGTTGTTATACATGTATCCAACCTAAGCAAAATGTTAGCTCCCTTAGAACTTAAACTTATTTATAATAGGTTTCGGGCATTTTAATAATTCAATTGAAACTAAAATTTAATCAAACTTTAATTACAATTAAAAATAATTTTGATTAAATACTAATTATGCCCAAATATGATCCCATATTTCATATTTCATATTGATCATTATTTTTTAAATATCTCATATTTAATAATAAAGTTTCTCAAACTTTACATTCAAGTCCAACTTGATTAAAATATTTTTCTCTCTTTAACCCTCTCTTTGTATGTGAAGTATTAGGTTTTCAATATGTTGGCAAAGGATATAAATTATAACCTTAAATCGTATTTATTGTTAGATAAATTAAACTCATTTAATTTATCTTAAATTTTCTAATTAAGAAATTTATTTTCATAGACTAATATTGATGTCTAGCAACGCATCATGACCACCGAAATATTTATGAATGTTAAGGTGATTTTGACTAACTTTTTCATGTATGATGTTTTCATATAATTCAATCATTTCATCATAAAATGTTCCATTTATACATAAAACATGAAATTAATGTCTACTCTTTTTGATTCTAATCATGTTAGTTCTCCATAATTAGTAATTGATTCAATTATAAAAATTCGAAAATTATTTTCAAAGTGTCATTCCCCCTGGGCTAAGAATTTTCAATACTAATCGAAAACAACATAACATTCTCTCTAATTACTTTAGGGTGATAAAACATGTATTAATCACTTAACTATCTCTATATAGTTCATACTATATCTAGTGACTACTAACTGAGCTATCTTGAGTAGAATAAGTTATAAGTAGTATACTAATCTATAGTAATTCCTGTATGAGAAAACAATTTGAAGATATCAAGTCAAAAAATCACTTACACAATCATCACAATGAGAATTTCAATAGACATACAAGTAATGTTCTAAATAGAATTATAATATATAATCAATTTAGTGAACTTGTTTTTTAACAAGTATACATATATTTGTTTAAGTATTTACATATTTTAGCCTACAAGATTGGCTACTTCCTTCATTAGAAAAAATGTAAAGTATGCTAGTCTTTTTACATTTTATTCATGTTCGGTCTTAATAGAATAATAACTGGGAATAATTTAAGGATAATCTATGAATGTAATATGAATATCATAATTATGATTTTTTTTGAAATGTACATTTATTTCGAGAATTGTATCATATACATTTAAATATGTATAAGATAAAGAATACTTACAAATAATTATCTCACTAAACTATCATCAATTGATTTCATAAACAAACAAGTAATATTAGGTTTAACTCATTTTAAGCTATTTAACCTAAACAAATTTTAGTCGCCAAAATCTGTGTTCGATGGGACAGCCCCTGTGAATTTAGATAGACACAACAATGGTATGTTTCTTCTCTATATACTTAAAAACTCGAACCTAAAAGACAACTACCTAAATAGATTCTAGTGGGAACCGGGACACCGTTTTTGAAACAAACATAAAAAGGATCGTACTGGAGTCTGAAACAACGAATAAGAGTCTCCAACTGAAATCTATCTAAGTTGTCTTTTAAACGTAACCTTTTCTCACTTCATGAACACACAAAAGATAGCTAATAAAGTGGAGAATTGACCTTATATCAACTTTTGGTGGTGGAATTTTACCTTTTGAAATTTGGAACGTTTTCTCGTGCGTACAGTAATGGTCGTTGGCTATTAGCTGCCAATTTTTGAGACATGATCCATAAGTTGCTCAAAGTTTGTTCTGTTTTAACGCGGAAAATCATCATTACCATCCTAATTATCCATGCAGAACGAGCTTCCCCTTGTAAACTCACATCTTGATGACTAGCACTTGGGATATGGTTTTATAATCATCATCTCAATTTAGGTGAACAAGCTTTCTCTTCAGAATGTTCTATGTAGTTTATCTTCAACTTTTGGGATCTTGAAAGGGATTAATTCGGATACACCTATATCTGCCGACAACTTTATTGCTAAAATCTGTTAGTTGGGCAGGCAGAAAATTGGAAAGGAGAATCACAAACTTGGCCCAAAGAGGGTCGCTGTTGATCTTGTTTCAAGGTGAACACAGCTTAGGCCTCCCAACGAAAAAGATACTGGTTTGAACTGTGCGGAAATGGGTCTAAGCCTAAATGAAACGGACCAATGTTACGGGAAATATATAATTAAAAACCACTTTTTGTTCTTCTTCTTTTATTTTTCCCTACTAGACGCCTTCGTTTCCCCTACTTTAATGTCTTTTCATTTATTTTTCTACTATTGTTCTACGCTCCTTTGTTTCGTTCCTCTTACTTTGTTCTAACTTGTGGTCTTCTTCGTCTCGTTATCTCCCCACTAACCAGGTTTTACATGTCTATACTTGTTTGTTTTGTTTGAACTAAACGTGGATTCTCTAGCGGAATTTCATATGCTGTCATGCTCGGCTCTAATGATCATTGTCTCTCAATCCACTAGTAATAGGTGTTAACGAGTTGTTTACTTAGAACTGAGTTGTGGTTCACCGTCGTATCTATTGGGAGGATAACCGTTGTGCTGACTGACTCATCAATTTTGCTGGTCAATTTGCCTTAGGAGTTACTACATTAGAGTCTAAACCTACAGGATGTCTCTCTATCTTTCTAAAGGATATGTCAAGGGTCTGTCTCCCTAGTATAGGCATGTAATTTGTCTTATTTTTTTCCTTGTTTTAAAAAAAAATGGTGATATTGGTTTGTTCGAGCCATAACGTCTTTTATGACTTTATCAGTTGCTTTTTTATGGTCATAAAGTCACACATTTAAGTTATAAAAATAGCTTCTTCGTAAAAATACAAAAAGAAGGCTACATAAATTGTGATCCTCTTTAAACCTCATAAAGTGGAGAGACTTATGCACTAGTTACATTGATTTGGTGACATTGGTTGGTTTTTATTTATGATATTGAAAATTTTGAGATCTTAGATATTTAAATTTCTGGCTCAGATTCTACTACATATTCATTAATTTTGTTTTTGATGACATTCCTAGCGGATTTTTATTTATCCTGCTTCATTTATTTGATCTTTACTAATGTAATCGCTTGGTTTAAGTGCCTACTTGGATGAGCTTATATTAGTAGAGCTTTTGTTAGTAGAGCTTTTATCAGTAGAGCTTTTTTCAGAAAAGCTTTTTTGATAAGCCAGTTGACTGTTTGGCTGTCAATTAAAAAATAACTTTTTTGAAAGAGCTTCATACAGTAGACTGTTTGGTAAGAGAAAAATAAAAAGCACTTGTATTAAATAGATAATGTTTGGATATATTTTTAAAATTTTGAAATGAATTATTATGTATGTATGTATCATTTTAAATTTAATTTATAGTGTTTTAAAGAATTCTAAAAGAGATAAATAAATAATTTTTATTAAATACTTTTGACTATTATATTTTAGTAGTTAAATTTTAAAATATATATATATATTATATTCAATAGTTAATTTCATTATATTGCACTGAATATTTAAATTGCACTAAATAAATAA
>JANKOE010000205.1:12922442-12946705 GCA_026284465.1 Erythroxylum citrifolium | reverse complement strand
TCTTAAACACTTTTACAAACGTGTTTTACATTAGTTCTTTAACAACGAACAAAGTCGTGTTTTTAAACGAAAGTTGTAAAACGGGGTTTATTCGAAAAGTTTACACAATTCAACCCCCCCTTCTTGTGTATTTTGTTATTGTTATTAAACATAGTTTTAACATGTGATTCACTTCAGCAACACCACTAGACACTTGGCTTTTTTTTCCCTTCATGCACCCAGCTCTAACGCACTCACTGCTAGCCTGGCAAGCCTTCAGACCCTCTCAATCTCCCACAACCACGCCTCCAACTTGTCTATTTGTAATAGTTCTCCAAGACTCACTAGACATGCACACCAACGCACCCACCTGCACTTCACACACTCCACACTGATCACTTCGTAACTCACCAGCCCCACCTCACAACAACCAACGTTTTTTTTTCTCTTTACTTCACACTCAACAAGTTTCTGCCTCAACGCCACAGCACAAGCCTCTCCTAGTTACTCACAAAACCAACAATGCACAAGGCAGCCTCTCTCAACAAGCCACTCACCATCTGCTTTATTTCGTTCAAAAAACTCTCAAGCCAATACTCAACGTCTACTGGTCTGCTCCTTCCTTGCGTCACTAGCTCCCAGATCTGCTTCTTTTATTTTCATTCTAATTACTCACAACCACAACAACTTCAGCTGCTCCTAATTCACGCACCTTTACTCCAAAGACAGCCAACAATGTTACTCTTCACACAGCAGCCACCTAACATGTTTTATTTTTTTATTCTCCAACACCAACCATCGCACAAGACAGCACAAGACATCATACACTCTTACCTTTTCACTCACACACAGCTCACGTTTTATTTTCGTTCAAAGCCACTTACAACTCACACCTAAGGTAGCACTCCTTTCACGTACAGACCAACACACAACAGAACAACACAAGCACACAAAAACAATCATCCAGCTCCCTCTTTTGGCTTTTCATATATTTTATTTTCTCCCTACTCACACACTCCACACCATCGCACATCACTCCTCCCCCACACCTTGCTGCTTATTTGCGTTAAAAACTCACAAGCCCCCACTAAACGTGTAGCACCCCACTTTCGCAAGACCCGAACACGACATCGATGGTGATATCCGAGTCCGTGCCCGCGAAGGTAGCATGCTAGAACATTCAATCATTCACAAACCGATATAAGTTTTTTTTGAAACACTAACATAGACAGAAGTTCATTTTCAATTTGGGCCAAATAAAGTTAAAAGTTTGATAGAACATTGTTTGCAAGATATTACAATCCACAGTTCCATGATTAATTAGGGCTCAATTTCATTCATAACCCTTTTCAGTTATAAATCAATCTACTTTGGGCCATGCGGGCCCATTCAATACACAAAACACTTACAAACATTTCCAATGGGTGCAACTATATAAATACAGCAATATTTGCAGTTAATCAATCCCATTTATTCAGATTCCCATGCTCCATCACTTATCACAAATTGAAATGTTCAAATACACTTTGTACAGAAATAACAGAATACACTTATAATGGTTCGACAAACAATCATTGCCTATGTCCGCTCTCAATACTCACCAAGTACAATATTCAACATCTTAACAACGTATTACAACTAACAGATATCTCACTTATTCACTTAATAAACCCAAAATGATTCACTCACACAAATATGACATAGTGATGCCCAAATGACTGAAAAAAAATCTTTGAAATTTGTGTATACAACACCTAAAACCAATGAGAAACACCTATTTATATTGTTTTAGGACCTAAAAATAGTCATTACAATAGTTGTATTCAATGTACTGGTCAACCAATATAGCATATTGGTTAACTAGTATGCATTTATAGCACCAGATTCATTAGTCATTAAACATTAGTCAACTAGTACACATATTGGTTGACCAATATGACACATTGGTTGCTATATTAGTTTTTGCATTTATAGCACCAGATTCATTAGTCATTAAACATTAGTCAACTGGTACACATATTGGTTGACCGATATGACACATTGGTCAACCAATACATTAAGCAATGTTGCTACAAACTCATGGTATATCAATTTTAACAACTTTAACCTATATGGGTCAACTACTAACTCATATAGGTCGATCAATCATCTAGAAACATTATTTTAACATTTTCAAATGCTGAAACTAATCCAAATATGATTAGCACAATTCCCAAAATGTTTCCCAAAGATTATTAAAAGATCTAGGGCCTTTCATATTAAAATCAAAAGCTTCATTGCCTTGATGAATGTAAAGACTCATGCAATGAAATAAGATGAAAAGATTATGCATGGTGAGCTTTTTAGATCATCAAACAAAGTGAGCTCATAAAATAATAATAATAATATAAAATGTGAAATGGCTTTGATGAGCCTTAATTTTCTTCTAATTTTGATATTAATTTCATCAGGTGCAAACTTCAACTTCTTTTTTATCAATTTCATATACCATTTTCTTGAGTCTATAGCTTCATGTTATTATAATATTATTTTTCATTAAAATAATAAACACGTTAGTAGTAACTATATTTTGTTATCATCAAAGCATCAATTGAGACTTCCTTTAGTTCAACACATTATTTTAAATAAATATAGCAATTACAATTAATTTTGATAGCTTTTTATTAATATTATGTTCCCTATAAATTTAGGTAAATTTTATTTGGTTAGCTTAGACTAAAATAATATACCTAGATTTCTTACACTATATAAAGGTGAGAAATATCATTTGTGATATTACAGAGGAAGAAAGACCTCAAGGTCTATAAGAGTTATTTAATTACATATATTCTTCATTAAAAAATGTTATTGGAAGATGTTTTGACATTTTAAAAGCAAGATTTCTTATGCTTTTGAACATGATGAGTTACCATATAAAGAAATAAAAATACATCATTATTATTTATTGTGTTATACATAATTTTATTATAATATATGAACAAATCAATGAATTATTTGACAATTATGCTAAAAATGAAGAGACAATTATGAAAAGTGCAAAAGTAAATAGACCAAATGCAAATAGAAGTTCTTAAGTGAAATATAATATTACTTCAGTATAATTTCAAAGTATGTCTCCAAAGCGAGAAGAAATTGTTAGATAAATATAAAATAATTATATTAATGAAATTTTCAATCGATACATGTTTCTTTTTATAAATGTTATATTTTATAGCATTGTAGCATGATGAAAATATTTTATCATTTATTTAGAATGAATTAATGTAATTTTTATAATTTATAGACTCTTATTATATAAAATTGTTATATAAATTTTTAAAATTATATTAAATAGTCATACCTTTTTATTTCAAATGACAATGAGAATCAATTCATTTAAGATTATAAATTGATGTATTAAAGAATGAATTAGATTAAATTTTAATACTAAAATTTAATAGTATTATAAATAAAATAGAAAACAAGATGATGAAACCAAATGGGTTATTATTTTCAACATTTATCATAAATTTCAACAAAACAAAGTCTTATTTTGATTTTTCGTTACAAATCTTAAACAAACAAGTCTTTGTTTTTTGAACCAAAAAAATCAATAACCAAAAAAAATGAGAAATAAAAATAAAAAATTACAAAAAATAAAAGTAAAACCAAACATGTTTGACAATTAAATAGTTCTTATCTCTGTGTTATATTTCAATTATCAATGTCCTCTCTTCTTTTAATTGTCAATTTATACATGGTTTGAGTAAATTGAAATTAAATAAAGTTCAACTAAAAAATTTGTAAAAATACATATTTAACTTGACCTATGAAATGAGCTTAATTTTAAAATTCAAATACGATCTATTATAAAATTGTAAAATTGAACCTCCAATTTATTGTGGCATATTGACATTCTTGGATGTCTTAACAGATGCAATTATGTGAAATTTGAATAAAAAAGCTTAAATCATTTAATGAAGAGTAAGACATGAGAATGAGAGCAGAGTGATTTCTCTCGTGAAACAGTAATAAGAGTAAGACCTAATTTTTAAATATAAGATCAGTTCATAGACTAATTCTTTTTTTTTTTGTTGAAAAGGGGATAGATATATTAACTGTCCAAACGCAGAAGAGCCACAGAAGGGGGAAATTACAACACCATTCGCCTAAGTTTGCCATGGAGCGGGAAGCTTGTGCTAAGCCATAAGCAACCCGATTAGCAGAACGATTCAAATGAAGAAAAACAACTTCACAAGCAAGTTGAGAACAAAGGAAACGACAATGAGAGATAACATCACCAAAAGCAGTAGCATCGACAAAGCAACTATCTAAGAGAGCTTGAACAGCAAGGGTTCATAGACTAATTCTTAAACTTAAAACCTTTTTAATTTTTTTAAACTCATTTCATTGAGTCAAATGAACTGTATGAATTCATACAACTCTATTAAAGTGTATTTCAATTTATAATATAAGAAAATGGAAATTAAATTTTCGTGAGATAAGATAAGCCAATTTGAAACTTGAATTACACGATCTTTTTAGTTGTTTATAATCTTTTTAATACGATTAAATCATTGTTATTTGTAAATCCATTTCATGAGAGAATTATTTTCCTAATTCTTTTATATAAATATTATTTTAGAAATAAATTAAAGGGGCGGTTGGTTCGTATGAGGGAATGATAATAAGAATGATAACGAATATAGTGAAAAATGAGAACAGATATTATCATTATAATTATGATTGTTGGTTAAGAAAAAGAAATTATTACCGTTACTATTGATCGTAGTTAGTTTGTAAAAATTATTGAAAAATAAAAATTTATTATATTTTAATTAATTTATTAAATATATCGTCATTAATTATTTAAAATATATTAATTTATTAATTATATTCTAATTAATTATATGGTAATTAATTACAATATATTAATTAATGAATGAATTATATTTTAATTTATTAATTATAACATAATAATAGTAATTATTATTATTATTATTTAATTAATTACAATATATTATAATTAAGTAATTAATTAAATAATTATAATTAATTTTTTGCTAAATATAGAATATTGATAATCTTCTAACGATAAGATATCAAAATATTATCCTTAAAATAATACTAATAAGTAGCTAACCACCCACTTTTTATTTTGTAAGCATTAATTCATTTTAAAACTCGTCAACCAAGCACCCTAAATAATTTGAATAACAATAAATTCACTTGTCACTGGCCAATACCCATCCCCAATAAAATACCGAAAAGTTTAATTTGTTTCTGAGAGCTTTTGGATCCCTCAATATGGCGACGCCGCCAGCCCGAACAGCCACTTCCATGCGCGTCGACGATGACGAAGGCCTCAGCTCCCTCCTCTCCGAACAACGCCAAGAGTTAGTGGCGGCGCAAAATGTAGAATCCGACCTGCACTTCGCTTTCGAACTCCAACTCCAAGAAGCCCTCGACGCCTCCCTCGCTCTCACTCCATCAACCTCCTTCTCGCCGCCAACGCCACAGCCACAGCCACAGCCACAGCCACAATCGTCTCCTTCAACCGATACTATTTCTTTCCCCGCCCTCCAGTTCTCAGAACTGAAGAAACTCGAACAAGAGATTGATGACCGCAAGCAATCTGAGCTCGAAATGCGGCGAGTGAAGGAAGATCTCCAACGTTGCGTCCACGACCAGAGAGTGGCGCGTGAGATTCTCAGAATTCCGGAGCATGAATGGTGTGAGTGGGGCGACAATTTCGAGAAGCCCTTCGGAGAGGGATCGTCCACAAGCGACGACAACGTATTTAGACTGTATTTCAAGGGTTTGCTCGGTGAAGAGACGGTTATTGGGGAAGAGACGGTTTTGGGGGGAATTGGAGTGGCAATTTGCGACCCGC
This sequence comes from Erythroxylum citrifolium, assembly GCA_026284465.1. Lineage (NCBI taxonomy): Eukaryota > Viridiplantae > Streptophyta > Magnoliopsida > Malpighiales > Erythroxylaceae > Erythroxylum > Erythroxylum citrifolium. The sequence continues at coordinate 12,940,854 of JANKOE010000205.1, read as the reverse complement.
AAAATAACTTGGTATTTGAGTTACGGAAGCCTTTGAATAGTTATGGAATGAACAAGACTACTGCCGAGTGCAAGGCTTTGATTGAAGGCCTTGATGCGGCGCTCGCTTTGGAGCTCAAGAGGATTGTGATTCACTGTGATTGCTTTCCACTTTTCCAATTCGTGAGTGCTTTTGTTCCTTTTTTTCCCCCCTCCCGTCATAGGATCGAACTAAATTAAGCAATCTTGTTTGAAATTTGAACATAGATTGAACATTCTTGTTGTTAATGGACCATAAAATTTGCCTTGCACTAGTAGTAACAAATGTTATCATGTTACTATATAAATTAGTGTAATGTTGCAATCGTATCCTGTTATGCAGATCATTGGTAGGTGGCCTCCGAAGCAGAGGAAGATTGCTATGCTAGTTAATCAGGTGACCTTACTGCAAAAGAAATTTCTGGATTGCAAGACTACTCTTGTGGCACGTAATGTTATGACTTCTACATTTAAACTTGCAAGGGAAGCAATACTATCGCAAGTCACCATGTCTACAGAGTCTGGCTGTCGCAGGACTCCTAATGAGACTTGTGTTATCTGTTTAGAAGATGCCGATGCTGAGCATATCTTTTCTGTTGATGGATGCCAGCACCGGTACTGCTTCTCTTGTATGAAACAGCATGTGGAGGTTAAGTTGCTTCATGGTATGGTGCCAAAATGTCCTCATGTAGACTGCAATTCTGAGCTTAATGTTGACAGCTGCGGGAAATTTTTGACATCCAAGTTAGATAAGGTCATGAGACAACGAATAAAGGAAGCTTCTATTCCTGTTACTGAGAGAGTATATTGTCCTTATCCCAAGTGCTCAGCATTGATGTCAAAAAAAGAGATTTTTGCATTTGAAGGTACTGCAGGTGCTGCGCGCTGCACGATATGTTCTCGTCTTTTCTGCATTAATTGCAAGGTCCCCTGGCATAATAACATGACATGTAATGCCTACAAAAGGTTGAATCCCAATCCTCCAGAAGATATGAAACTAAAGTCTCTTGCGACAAGGAATCTTTGGCGGCAGTGTGTGAAGTGTAACCATATGATCGAGCTTGCTGAAGGTTGTTATCACATGACTTGCAGGTACTATACTTCCATGTCCTTTTTAATTGATGTTCCTTTGAATATGCAAATACGACTTCCGCCGACAAATAGATATTACTTGGTGGGAAAATGTAAGTTTTTGTAAATTGTGCTTAGTCCAGTGTTCAATAGTGAATAGTAGAAGCTGAGAAAGAAAATAAAGTGAAACCTCCTTTGTGCAGTTATGCCATTCCGCACTTAGTTGTTTTTAATTCTTCTCTTATATATATATATATATATCATTCCATTAAAACCATTTTATGGAACGTGCAAACATGAGAGGGAATTGGTTTTTATGAGTACATCTGTGGAAGAAGTAAGTTTTTCCCCAGGCTTTAATCTTTGTCCTCGACCCATTCTTTCTTCACCCATCTATATGGTTGTCTGGTATATGAACACGGTGAAGCCAAAAGTTATTTCATGTTGCATCTCAACAAAGTTGGATCTAGCAGAAGATTCTTTAGCGAGGGAAGAAGCTATATTAAAGCCTTTAATGCTCACACATTGTAGCTAGTGTGATTATTGTGATTGTTTTGTAGATGCGGCTACGAATTTTGCTACACCTGCGGTGCTGAGTGGAAGAATAAAAAATCAACATGCTCGTGTCCACTTTGGGACGAGGATCATATATTGTATGATCATGATGATGGAGATTCTGATGAAGATGGAGATGACGAGTATTATGAATCTGATTCAGATGAGTATTAATATTAGATATAAACAGTTATTGTTTATCCCTTTTTTTCCTTTTAGTTGGCTATACTTCATTTGTAAATTCCAAAAGATTAAACTATATAAATTGTTTAGGTATCATCCATGAATGCTTGTGAAATTTTGTTTACTGCCTTCTTAAGAACTAAACCGAAAATGGGAGGCTCTGAGGCCAGAAAAGCACTGGTAGAATAAGCCAGTGCTTAATTAAGAGAATCGAGTGAGCATAGATGAAAAAACTGATTAATATGTAAATTTTAGTTTTACATGTTAACCTTATTAAGTATAGCCTAAATGTAGTTTTATGTTATAAATGCATTTAGAAAGTTTAGGCAAAGCATTTGCTTTTATCATCTAACTTAAATTAAAATGACATGATTGGCTATTCAATCATTCATAATGCATAAAAGTTATAACTTCTTCGCTTTATGTCATCTAAGGTAAGATTTGAAGCTGCTGGGGACTCCCTAAGAGGTGGCCCTTGAGTCTCAATCGTTGAGTTTTGAGTCACGCGTCTTGAAATCGAATTTGATTCATTTTATATTTTTAAAAAATAATGTTTTTTTGTAATCGGGTGTAGGTCATTTCGGGCCATCGGGTTGGGCTTTTGCTTCAATTCTGCAATTCCTAACCGTAAGTTCGGTCAGAAGTTGGATTGATTGATGCTCAATTTATTAAATTTGGGTCAAGTTTATTTGGAACTCAACTTTTGAATAAAATGAAATGATGGTAAATGTAAATTTGGAGCTCAACTTTTCAGTAAAATAAAATGATATAAAAAGTTTATAGCAAGTGAATAAAATAATCATAAAAAATTAAAAAAATATTTACTTTTTTTGTGATTTAAGAAATTTTAGAAAACCTTTTAATTTATTATTTTTTAAAAAGTTTTTTATAGCTTTTAATTTTTTTATTTTCTATACTTTGGATAAAAAATAATGATCAAAATACATATAATATGAGCATAACGTATAAACCAATTCAATAATATTTATACGACGATTTGACTCATTTATTAAACTCAAACAATTTCAAACTCTTAAAATTGAATTTAATTAGTTCGAGTTTAGTTTAAGAGTATTATATTAGTAACATTTAATTAGTTTATATATAATATTCATATCACATGCATTTCTTAGTAATTTTTAATGAAAATTTAAGATAAATAACTTTTTTGAAAATTAAAAATCAGAAATATTTTTCAAGAATTTTAAAAATTAAAAGGATTTTTACCTTAAAGACTGATCATACATCTTTGCCCTTGTATATGATGGGGCCCATAAAACAACCCAAATCCTTTTGGTCCAAAGGCCTAGTGTTATGTGGCCCATGTAGAACAGGAATCATCTTTCCTTTCCATTTTTACTTCATCCACTCCCCTGATGATAGGGGGATTCGATTGGCTACTTGGCCAAGAGACATAAAGAAGCGAGGTTAGCGATTTGAGTGCGTGGAAGCAGCCAAAGTGCTGTGTGGAGATAGCTGTTTCACAGTTGGAGCGGAAAAAAGAACAGAAACAAAAAGAGAGTGCAGTCCGGACGTAGTTAGTGATAGGGGCGGCGTGAGATTTCGGAGGTAAACGATGAGCGGAGCAGGTAAGAAAGTGACAGATGTGGCATTCAAGGCATCCAAGAGCATTGACTGGGAAGGCATGGCGAAACTTCTCGTCTCCGATGAGGCTCGCAAGGAGTTCGCCACTCTCCGTCGCACCTTCGACGAAGTCAACTCCCAACTCCAAACCAAGTTCAGTCAGGTATATCCAGGGCTTTATTTTTCGATTGACGGTTTTGGTTGATTTTGCTTTTCGTTCCTCATTTCTAGATCTGATCCTGCGGATTATCCGTTTTGATTCTTTTTTGATAAATGATTGTACTTTTCCATGGATTCTTTGTTATCACGAACTTGTATTTTTTTGCTTGCTTTTCTAGAGATTATTTCTAAAATTTTATGGTGTTACAATACTGTGGCTTCTTCAAGTGATATGTTTTTCATTCGTTTATGCCGTGAAGTAATGGACCAAAGAGAGTTATTTGTAGTTTTTTGGCTTACAGTTTCCTTTGTTGGAGATTGGGGATAGTGAAAGCTTTTTTATGGGTGACAGAAATCAAGTAGAGCACGAGCGTAATACGTAGTTAATCTGTTGTTGTGAGCTGGATTTTTATTTATGTTGATTTCGTCTGAAAATGATTCTAAATTGCATCACTTTTTGTCACTGGTTGGACTTGTAAATATCACCTTTTTAATGTTGATTTGATGAATTTTATGATTGATGTTTGCTTTTGTATTTGCATTTGGTTCTTATTTTCCTTATTTCCAGAAAGTAGTAACAGTTGAAGTTTTTAGGGGGTGGACATGGGGTGTAAGCCTGTAATTGCATCCTTTAAGCTACTCCTTGGCGTTGTCTTGTGATTGTATTGTTACTTGTTGTGAAACCCTAATCCAATATTAATTGTGACACGTTGTTATTCCCTTCTATGCATGTCGTCTTCTTGTCCAATGTTTGAGTATTGGTGTCTGTTCCATTAACCTTCACTGGTTTTGTTTCTTCTTATATCCTGGAAAGTTCTTACTCAAAAAATGCTGATTGACTTGAAGTCTTTTTTAATAATAAACTCCAAATGGTTTTGGTTTTAATTATGCAGGAACCTGAGCCCATAGATTGGGAGTATTACAGAAAAGGAATTGGTTCTAAATTGGTGGATATGTACAAGGAAGCATATGACAGTATGTCTGTCTCCTCACTAATCCTTCATAAGCATTTTTTGATAAAGTTTCCTCTGTCCCTCATTTTGATACGTTCATCCGTTTCTTACACACAATGTTTACCATGTGGTTAAAAGAGATCCATTAGTAGGCTCCTTTATGTGATGGTTAGGTCTACCTTTTCCTTGACAGTAGAGGATGGGGTACTTTTGGTTTTTCTTCCATTTATTTGACGCTTCTGAAATCCCTCTATTGCTTTTATTGTGGTTTTCTGTTCCAAACCGATGTGATGTGTACTTAGGCTTAGCTGACAAATAAATATTTAGGAATGGCGGAGCAAGAGGCATAATGTACCAAGATTCATAATTCATAGTAGTGTTATGATATCTAGCTAATATTTATTTCCTTTTGAGTCTGCTCAGTATCTCGTGAGTGGTGATAACCAAATTTGATTCCATAATATTGGTCCTTTTGCAAATTATAACTGCAGCGAAGTAACTACTTGGTCTATCACATGTTAGGGATGCTTTGTGCATATTAGGTCCCTGTCTTCTAGGGTAAATCCATGTCAAAGTGGAACAAGTTGGAATTGCCAAGAGTGTGAAGGACCTTGTTACCTACAAACTAAGTTGGTTGGTGGAGCAAATGTACTGTCTGATATTCTGCATATCAAGAAATGCTGTGTTCTTTGGGCACATTCTTATTTAATTGGATAAATAGTTTTCTTGATTAATTCAAATATGAAAATTCTTAGATGAAGACCACTATAACCTAAGAGTTGATGCTTTGTGGGCACGCGGCATAATTTGCAGAGTTGACTTTTAACAGTTGTGGAGACTGCATTGTAAACCTCCTGTCATAGGTTCTAAGTTTGTAGTTGAAGCTGCTGACATGAAGCTCACGTAGTTGAGCTAGGCATTGATATCTCCATTACCATTCTGCAAGATTTTCTATCTGCATCGGAATGGAACCAACCATTATTTGTATATATGCTGCCTTAATAACTCTTATAGAATAAACCCCTTGCAATTTGAAGTCAACATAGTATTTGCAATTAGAGACATAATTTAATCAAATATTAAATCAGACCATCCGTTCCTTCATGAGGTTGTTTATAAAATTTATGATGGTGTACACCATTGAAAGTTTTGTTGGGTTTGGCAGCTCATCATAAAGGAGATGACTCTATGAATGCCTATTACATTACGCCCCATGTTCCGTTGCACTTTAAATTTCATCCAATCATGTTGCATCTTACCAAACATTACATCATTGGGTTCCTTTTGATCTGAAATTAACTTTGCATTATGATGTATTACCTTTCAGGTGTTGAAATTCCCAAGTTTGTTGATACCGTGACTCCTGAATACAAACCTAAATTTGATTCTCTGGTGAGTATCTTTAAGATTATGAGTACTTCCTCACAAATATCTGATGTCAGCATTCTTTACTGAAACTTTCAGGCACAAGCAATTTCTTTTTCATTAATCTCACTGTTTTTCTCCGAAGAAATTAATTGGGATAAATATAGGGAGTCTCTGGTTGTTTGACTCGTGTTTGACTCGTGTTTGGAAAAAATTTCTATAGTATGTTTAAAAAAATTCCGCGTAATTTGGTGAATGGACACATACATCCCTTTTGTTAGGTTTTCTGTCAACCTTTTTGATGGAATTGACACGTGGCATGCTTCAAACGATACCATGTGTCAGTTCTGACTAGTTTTTTAACTGGAAAACTAATACAAAGGATATGTTTGTCCGTTTGTCCATTTAACAAAATATAGAGAGAATATTAAATCATAGGAGTTTCTTAGGAATGAGTTAAATCACAGGTGTCCATATCTTTTACTCAAATAAATTGCAAGTTAAACTCCACTTTTTTAAAATTCAGGTTATGAATTGTCGTTCTATATGAAAATGATATCTATTATCCGGTGGAAGTTGAGTAATTTTATTATTTTATCATCTAATGAGGCCTAATCTGTTGCTACAGTTGGTGGAACTGAAGCAAGCAGAAGAGCAATCTCTCAAGGAATCAGAGAGATTAGAGAAGGAGATTGCAGAAGTACAAGAGCTGAAGGTGAGAGGGATGCTCTATTTTTTTTTTTTTGGGTTTTTCTGGTCAATTTCAAAGGAAATAGAAATAGAAAAAGGAAAACGAAAGGCTTTTTAAAAAAAATTTCTGTTATGTGATAATTTTCTCATGGGATTTATTACTGGAATGACAGAAAAAGATCAGTACCATGACTGCTGATGAATACTTTGAGCAGCATCCTGAGGTGAAGAAGAAGTTCGATGATGAAATCCGCAATGATTATTGGGGTTATTGATTTCATGGCTGTTTATCACATCTCATGAACAACTGAGCTATGTCTTGTGGATCATCTTATATATGCTTCATTGAATAAAATTGCAGTTCTACTTTGTTTTATTTGGTTCTGGGGATTTTTTGTTATTCTGAAGCAAAACAAGCCTAGAGTTTTGAATCAGCATAAAGTGAGTGACGAACATCAATTGATGGAAGACATTTCTGTTCTCTCAAATGGGAGGCATGGATTTGAACCGTGAGCTTATAACCATTTTCTCTTCCTCCAGGATTGTTCCGGTTTATATTCTTTGAAGTTGTATAGTATTTTTAGATGTACTTGACGTGGATGACTCTCTGGTAGTAGATCCCATAAGTTGTGATTGATCTTATCCATTGTCACGCAGTGAATACGCATGATAGGTTTTCTTTCGTCCTTTATTTAGGATGATGGTTTTCTATGGGAGGGACGTTGTAACCGGAAAGAGGATGATGGTTATCAGTCATCCTTGTGAGTCCTTGTTTTGTGATCATGATAAGAAACGCTATAGTCATCACTCTTTTCATAAAATCTGGTCAACTTTTAGGCAAGATTCCAAAGGAAAGATCTTAAGATTTTATCTATATGAAGAATTCGTTGAGAAGAGTCACGGATGCATCGATACGTGACTTGTCATACAAAAAGAAAGAATTCTGTTGGTTGGTTAACAGGAGTTAAGTATATTTAGAAATTGTAGAAATCTAATTTTAATTCAATGACAAAAACATCAATTTATACAAAAAAATTTACTATATAATGTCATAATCTTAACTGAAATTTATTTGCATAAAGAATAACACAAAATAAAACAAAATTTCTAATGTTTGTTAACAGCTTCAAAAGTCATAACAATCAACATTCCTACTCGGTTTTGAAGCTGCATACACCAAGCTTTTGCCTTAAGAACTCATATCTAACTTTAGGCAATGCCTTTGCTAGAATGTCATGGAATTGATTTTCTATCATGTAGTGAATCAATTGCACTTCCCCTCTCTTTTGGAAATCTCTTAGAAAATAAAATTTTATTTTGAAGTGCTTTGTCTACCATGAAACATCATATGATTGGCCATTGAAATAGCAGCTTGATTATCCACAAATATGTGTGCCTTTTTTTATTCTATATGTAACTCGTGATTGCTCTGTAAATATTTCTTCCTCTAGCTCTAGGTACCCATTTAAAAATGAGACTTGATGTCCATTTGGTGTACAAACCATAAGGTTTCTATTGTAAGGGCCAATAACATTCTTATGATATCCAACCAGGTGACTGGAGCAAAAATTTTAGAAAAATATACCCCAACATTTAAGCATATCCCTTGACAACAAGCTTTGCCTTATACTTGTTTATAGAACTATCAGGATTTAGCTTTGTTCTATAAACCCACTTCTCTCCTATAGCTTTCTTGTTTTTTGGTCTGCCCCTATGTCTGGTTTTTTCAATCATGTTGAGCTCCTCCTTCATTGCAACTACCCATTTTTTATCAGTTACAGCTTCCTCATATCCTGCACGCTCTATTACAGTTACATTACACGTTTGATAGATATCTGAAAGTGATCGGGTGCCTCTAACAGGTTCATCATCTACATCATCGTTCTCCTCATAAAGCTCAATCTTATGGTCATACTCCCAACTCCAAATATCTGACCTACAGAATTTAACATCTCTATTGATAATTACTTATTGCCTTTTGGTAAGTAGATTCTGTAAGCTTTTTAAGCTAGAGCTATAGCCTACAAAGTTCTAGGTTCTGCTTTCTTCTCTAATTTATCTCTTTTAACCTAACGAATACAGGAGAAACACAAGAAACTAGACGTTTTTAGATTAATAAAAAATGGTTTGTAACCGTATCATGCTTTAAAAGGAGTTTTTTTTTATGCAAAGCTTGTTGGGAGCCTGTTTAGTAGATAAATAATTGTGTTTGTATCCTCAACCTAGAATTTCTTTGGTAGCCCTTTGTCATAAAGTAAAAATCCTGTCATCATTATAACTGTAATGTTTTTTTCTTCAGAACACTGTTTTGTTGCAGTGTGTAAGGTACTGCCAACTGATTTTCTATGCTTGCATCTAGACAGAATTTGTTGAATTTTACAGAGGTGCATTCAGCCTTATTATCATATTTGATAACCTATATCTTGAATCCACTTTGAGTTTCTACAAAAGCTTTAAACTTCCAAAAGATGTCAACTACCTCTGACTTAAGCTTCATAAAATAAATCCGAGAAGCTTTTGTGTGACAATCAATGAAAACAATATAATACTTGCTACCATTCAATGAAGCTCATAGGTCCTCCTACTTCTATATGTATTAATTATAGCTTTTGAGCAACCCTCCAAACCCTACTTTGTGGAGAAGGAAGCCTCGTTTGCTTCCCATATTGATAAGTTGAAGCTCCTTCCCCAATTGAGGCAAGCCTTTCTTAATATCATTTTTCTTTGTAGAAAGTACAACTACATAATGGAAATGCCCTAATCTTTTGTGCTAATGTATTTTGTCGTTATCTTCTTTATGTACAACAACCTGCCCTTGTATTTAATCTAAGATAAAGCTTTTGTCTTTCATTTGAACCTTGAATGCACCTCCACCTTCTGCATCTTAAATTATGCAACTTTTATCTTCAAACAATACCTTATACCCTTTCTCCAGCAATTGAGCAACACTCAAAAGGTTTTGAATAATTTTTGGAACATACAAAGTATCATCAATTAATTTCAAACCTTTGTAACCTTCAATTGCCGCTGTTTCTTTGCTTTTCACAGCAATGTATGCTCCTTTTCCAATTCTGACTTTAAAGATAGTTGTCTTATTAAGCTCTCAAAAGAGTTCTCGATCATAAGTGATATGATTCTTATAACCACTAATCATAAGTGATATGGTTCGTATAACCACTATCTATAATCCAGCTTTCGGTTGTTGCTAATAGTAGAGAAGCATGACACCACAAACATCTACTCTTCTTCTTGTTGATTATGAATAGTCTTGGCTTCTCCGTGTTACTGTTGACACTTGCATATTCTTTCAGTATTTCCTAACTAACCACACTTTTTACATTTTGAGTCTGGCATCCACCAACGCTTTGTTTGTGGATGATTTTTTTTTTGTTTTGCAATAGGGACAAGATGGTAAAGCTTGAGGATTGTTGATGTTATTATTATTGTTGTTTGTAAAAACTCCAGGTTTGTTATTATTCTGCTTCTTTTTCTTGTTTTTGCCTCCACTACAACTTTGCGATTTGGCTTGAAAAGCATCCTCCATGATTCCTGTACGCGTTGTCAAAAGCGTATCTTTCAGGTTTCTGATGAAGACTTTAGTACCCGAAAGAGTAAGATTACTCTCGATGAGCTTCGTTGTCAAAAGCGTATCTTTTACTGTACGCGTTGACCAGAAAGTTCCAGTAGAGTGGTTAAGGCCTCTAACAAGCAATTCAACAAACAACCCGAGTGCAAACAGACATAGAACGATGTAGTTTCTTATGAAGAACAGGATTAAAACAGGATATTAAGTAAAGAGAATCTTAACCCAATTTTTACCTTTGTAGTTGCAAGTTTTCCTCATCTAATTATAATACTTGGAATTATTAATCAATAAAAGATTTTAAATTGAATTAAACTTCGAGGTAATACAATAATTATAATAATTACAGATAATGAAAACACAATTGGGATGAAGTGTAAGCGATCTATCAGTTCATTTTACAACAATAAATCAGGGAGGCTTTATAACAGATACACCTAACCAGATATGTTCAGTGAACAATCAGCAAAGAAGATTACGTGTACAAGGGCTGCTTCTTTCCTGAAACTATCTATCAATAGCGTTGTTGATCGTTGCAGAGCCTGACACCTCTGATGTTTTGGTTGAAGGGCATTCAGAAGCAAATTGACAGTGACTACACTTCCACCGTTCTTCCTCTGGTGTGTAATTAGCTGGTCTCTCACCATGCCAGAACTCGAGACAAGCCTGAATTTGACTCATCATCCAATCAGGGTCATATAGGAATCGGTCTTCACCAAGCAAAGAATAGTCCTTCTGCAACTCATATCTGTTTCAGAAGCATTCCTCGTCAAATTCATTTCACGTCAAAAGCCTTAATGGGTTGGAAATACATATTTATGCCATTTTTCCCCCCTTCATTCATCAAGGGAACTCCTAAACTCCTTCCATTAGAAAATGGGAATTGGGAAAAAAGATTGATAACTGGTATGTTCCAATTTGTTCACCTTAATAACAACCAATCATCAGCAGGAGGCAATGTAGCACATGTATTTCTGAAGTATCTCACGATGTCCTGAAGGTTCTGTACAAAATTATATTAATATATATTAGAAAGACCATCAAATATCAGCGTATGCTGAAGTCAATACATACATTCAGATACTTGTTATATCTTTCCACGAGTCATGCCATCAATAAAACTTTACAAGTCAATCACTGTTCCCCCACCAGCTGTCTTAAAAGAGACTTCTAATCATCCATTAAGATGAAAAGTAATCATATACATTGACCAATAAAAATCAACTGTCCCAGTAACTAGGCACGCTTTACATCTATCATAAAACTAGTAAATCGTATGCAAGCCAATAAAGAAAAAGTGTAACAGGACATTGGCTCATCGCAGAACAGACATAACTCAAATTAAAGGAAAGAAAAAGCAAACTTACCTCTGCCAGAATGCCTGCATTAGCAGCATTCTCTCTGACTGATTCAGATAAGATGTTGTAATGGTCCAAGGAAAATGAATCAAATAACTTTTTGCTGGGAAACTTTTTAGCAACAAGATTATCCCACAAAAACTTATAGCACATTAACTGCAACCTGGAAGAACATACATCAGCCAATGGTGTCTCTTATTTTATGCCACATATATACCAAATAAAATTTTCAAACAAGTGAAGAAAATAAGGTAATAACTTGGACACCTTCCGTTTCTCCTTTGTGGTTCAGAAGGGAGTACATCTCGAACACGGGTTTTTGTGTCAACTAATACTGGATTTTTGTTAGCTTCTCCTTGAGGCATTCTAATCTCATCAACTATTCCAACCATCCATACACCTCCAGCGAAGCCTATCCTGATGATAAAAGCGAGAAGGAATTCATCAGCAAGGAGAAACAGAAGGAAGAACCTACTACATAAGCTCCAGAAAAAAATGAGTAGACCAGATGGCATCAGGAAACAGGCAAATTGTAGATCCCCCGATCTAACATTTGACCTCATGGATTTGTCCTGTTATTGCTTTGATTATCCATTCATAATTATGATGGTTTTAATGCGATACTAGTCCTTAAGCCTATAGAATCTACTTTGGTTCACTAAATTAACCTGAAGGGGTAATTACCTAATGCTACAAATGAACATTAGTTCCATAGAATTATTCAAACATAATCTGGTATGTTACAAATTAAGAATAACATCTCATTACTCCCAAATTATCCAATGTTCAACAAACAATATAGGGACATCAAAACACAAAAGTAATCCTTACAATGGGAGCTCACGCGTTAATCCATCAAATAACAACTGATTCACACCAGTTATGATATTCAAGAACTTTAGTGCCCAAGCATCTTCTGTTGATCTGATATCAACTTTAACCTTTCTAACAACCTGTTAATAAATGCATTAATAATCAATTAATGATAGTTGTTATACAATGAAAAGATGCATGTAAATTTTAGTCAACAAAAAAAAAAGCAATTGGTTTCTTGGCTAGGTGCCCTAAATCAACGTGGGAGAAAATCAAATACAATGTAACACATCCTAACAAAGCTTGCAGTTATGCAACAAGTGGATTCTGGACTTTCTATATTATTATGCTCTTTTATATGCTCCAAAGAAAACTTTATAAGTGTAAGATGTGACAAGATGTGCCATTTAAAGAATTAGAAGTAAAGGGAAAACTATAAAAGAAAAAAAATGTTCTAGGTCAATAAGATGGCACAAGGAGCATCAACTTTGCATAGCATGTATTGAAGCCTGAAATTAGAAATTTGTGATGGCAAGAGAGAATATATAGTTGAGCAATTCAAAGCGAGAGTATAAAATGGGCACCTCCTCTTCTAGCTTCGTGTGGCGAGCTGTACCTGCTTTCATAGCTCCAGTGGTATACCTTTTACCACAGTGCAGAGCAAACTCCATTTTCTTTTCACACCATTCCTATCAGTCACATAAAAGGTCAGAACATAAGATAAATTGGCTCCATTTTTCATCAGCTGAAAAATAACAAAGAATATGGCATCAGGCAGTAGAGATTTTTGCAAATATATAAGTGATTAGAATAAAACTTTTCCGCACTTACCAAAATCTACATAAAAGATTATCGGCTCATCCAAAATATAGAATTCAATGGAACCTTATAAGCCACGGCACCATTTGATCACCTCGGTAATCGCATTTAAATTTTAAGGACTACTTTGAAATTTTTTTAACTGGTTTTAAAAGGCTTCAAGCGGATAGAGATTTATGACGTAAAAGTCATTTAATCAGAAGTTAATTTCTAGAGCTTGTACAGAAAGGAAAAAACTGAAAAAATTTTGGCTAATAAGAGCCCTTTGCAATATGACAAATTCTACTCATTTTAAAGCCATATTTAAGAATTAGTACTGCCATTAAAACCAAATCAGACATCTAATGCAGAGACTCGAAAATAAAGAAGCACTCAATATGTCCTCTCAGCCATGATCATATCTTGCAATGAAATTCGTTAACATATGATACATAATCGCAAGGGAAAAGTTTATAGTATAAAGTTGCATATCTAAAGAACATATTCACTCAAACATTCCACCTAGATGCATGCCTGTTATGATTGATTCACCAAACCCTCGAACGCTGAAAACATTACGCCCATTATTTGACAAAGAACTATACATATGCCACCATCATCGTCCAAAGTGAATAATATGGATTCACAAGAAAACGTCAAACCCTAAAACAGTCGGTTCCAGAGGGCCGAAAGAGTGAACACGTCATAAGTAACCAAGGATGGTACAACTTTCTACTGGTATGAATTCATTCTCAAGTTTCCAAAATCAAACAAGCTACTGAATCTAATCAAAGAAAAAGCAACAATGTATCCTACCAACTTAAATCAAATTTCTGAATAAACAAAATTCAAAATTTTAACTCCACTTCAATACCAACAGAACAAAATCTATATCATTCAGAAGATGTTCTAATGCAGTTCTACTTCCACAACATTAAGAGAATGACACAAAGGGTACATGTAGAATTCCAGCAAAACCAAACTCATTTACAGGAAATCCTGGAAAAGCAAGAAAATTCTTTACCGTAGCAGTAACATCAGTGACAAACAAGCCGGTTTTCTTCCTAAACCTTTGAAACAAGGACTCAACCACTCTAACTCTCTTCTGGGTACATCCGAAATCACCTGAGTCCTCGATATCACGTTGACTAACACCAGGTCCCAACCTCCTCTTGGATAGTGCAGCAATAGACCCAATGGACCTAGCATTACTCCGAAATGGAGAGCAATAAGAAAGTGCAGAGATAGGGGAGGAGCGAGTAGCTGCCAAAGCGGCCTCAAAGAAAGCCATCTCTTGCTCACTCACGATCTCAACTGGGATATCGGGAACAACACTAGTACTATTGCTAATAGTAATAGTAGAAGAAGAAGACGTGGAAGTTGAAGAAGCAACATAGTGGGTTTGTTGTGAGCCAGAGTCGGAGGCAAACTCGGCCATTATGGGGTAATTCTTTAAGCAGATCCGACCGTTAAGATCGGCGAGTTTGAGGGTGTCGTCGTGGAGGAGGTTTCGTTTCGGAAACCCGAACTACTGGGTTTATAGCTTCATGACTTTTTATCTTATTCGATTAATTATTAAAACTAAATTTAAACCATAAAATATTTTTAAAAATTAAAGATTGATTAATATTTTATATTTTATATTTAAGTAAAATAAATTATAGTATATAATATAAATATTTTTTAGCATTTCATTTAAGCATCATATTATTTCATCGAGTCAAAGATATGATTGGGCCAACTTAAGGTAATTTATCTGTAAACCAAACCTTTTAACTAAGTACTTCATGGCTAAGCTTCTTTAGCTTTAAGTACAAGCATAAAGAAAGGGAGCATATATGATGGTAATAAACAAGTAATTACTAATTAAAGTATTTTATCAAATGGGTTTGGGGTACAAATTTTCTGTACTCCTTATTCTGTACCTACTTAGTACCCATTTAATCTCAATCATTCAATGCAATAAATTAGATGGTTGAGATTAAAAGGGGACAGAAGGTACAGATTAGGAGGTACAAAAGATCTGCCCCGATGGGTTTGTGAGAGGTAAGTCACAAAGACTATTAAGGGAATGATTGTCGGTGTCTACCGCCGAAAAATCCTAGTGGTTCAATGGACTGTGCTATGCGTGATGCAAAAGAAACGAGAGAAAAAAATGTCATCACTTTCGTTTTAGAGACTGCCAGTTGAAGGGGAAAGGTAGGGCAACGGGCAATAATTCTTATGGAATCTCGTCTAGATTTTCCTTAGATGATAAGTGGATAGGCAAAGTTTCCATTGAATATGAAACGAGAATCCTTTATTGCCCCAGCTTGTGATTTATGATAATTTCCAGCAGTATTTGTGTCGAGATTAGAAGCATGCTATTATTGTTAAGGTATATGGGAAGAGTGTGGGGTTCCAAATCCTTTTAATCGTCTCTCAACTTTATGGAAATTAGAGGGCAAGATGGAAATGCTTGACGCAAATTATGGATATTTTATTGTGAAGTTCGATTCTGAGGAGAATCTCATCACGATTGCTAAAGTAATTACTTGGGTTCGTATTGCTAAGTTCCCTATCAAATACTATAAAGATGAGGTCCTATTTACTGCTGCAAGCTATATTGGGGACCCAATTAAGATTGACAGATAAACAACATTGGCAACTAGGGGAAAATTTACACGTATCTGTATTGAAGTTGATTTGAAGAAGCCCCTTGTTCCAAGAACAAAAGTGGCAAGAGTCTGGTGTAAGGTTGAATATAAGGGTGTTTTGGTGATTTGTAATGGATGTTGGAAGGCATGACACTTAATTTCGTATTGCACTGAAATTTCTCACCCTTCTTCCGGTTAAAATGGTGGTGATGGTGTGAGGATAGATGGAGAGAGAGCTAGTGGAGGATCCCAGGACCAACAGGCGGCAACAATGTGGACAAATGAGGGCAAATTACAATTTGGTCCTTAGATAACAGTGTAGAAATGGTCGTGTAGAAATTCTAAAAGAATTGGGAGAATCCTTTTCGTCTACATAATCGAAGGGCTAAAGATAAAAGTGTTCTCAATCGATTTGAAAGATTAAAAGTTGAAAACGTCAAGATATAGATGAATTTAGAGGAAGCCAATGTGACGAAGACAAGTGTCTAGAAAGTGTTTAATTCCCAAGACAATTCCACTCAGATAGATAATAGTGGCGAGGTAGGAATGTCCAAACCCGATGGTCAAAAAATGGGATCTACCTTAACTTCTAAGTTGACTAATTCAACACGAATTGCAATTGATGTGCCCATGCTTGCAGTATTGCCACCCCTTCTACATAAGCTTGATAATATGTCAAGTGAAATTACTACTGTGCCACCTTCTATCTCGAAGTCTCTTATGATGGTAGAAGTTAATATTGAAGAAGGCCCTTATGCTCAAGAACTTGTTATGTAGAATAATTCTTTCAATATGGGTAATTTGAAGATTCATCACATTCATTTTTCCAATCAATATATTAATGTGATATTAGATGTGTCTGGGTTTCAACCTTGGTTACTTACTACGTGTTATGTTAGCCCTATAAACATGCTAACAAACGTCTTCGCTCTCTATGCTATAACAAATGTCTTGGCAATCCATAGTGGACATAATGTCTTCGCTCTCTATGCTATGGTTACTTATAGGGGACTTTAATGATATTGTAATGGATTATGAAAAGAAGGGTGGTAGTTCGCCTTCTGTTAGTCGATGTAGGGTTTTTCGTGATCGGTGCAATAGTTGTGAGCTGGATGATGTTGGTTTTCAAGGGCCTATTTTCACTTAGGCTAGAAGATCTTCAGGTTTTGGACTAATTCAAGAACTGTTAGATTGTGTTCTTGCTAATCATTCTTGGAAGTATTTATTCCCAAATGCTTTTCTAATTAATATGCCTCGAATTCTTTTGAAGCATTGTCTGATTTTACTATATACTAGGGATTTCTTTGATTTCTAGATTGAGACCATTCCAATTTGAGGTTGCATGGCCCATGCATCAGGAGTATCGCAAGGTGGTAGTGGATGCCTGGGGTCGTGGATCTCAATGCCTTTGTACATCTCTTTAGCGAGTTCAACAAGCTTCTGTGGAGTGGGATAAAACTGTTTTTAGGGACATAAACTGAAAAAAGAGGTGGGTGATAGGCAGTATTAGGGGAGTGTAATTGTCGCTAACTAATAGGCTAACAGAAAGTCTCTAAAGGTTGGAAAGAGATCTGGTTGTGGAGTATTTTTCTATTTTACAGCAAGAAGAGATGTTTTGGTTCCAAAGGGCTAAAGTTAATTGGGTTATAGATGGGGATCGTTGCTCCAAATGTTTTCATGCTATAGCTAAAGCCAAACGGGAAATAAAGTTGAGTGTTTAAAAGATTCCTCAAGGAACTGGGTTTTTGATGAGAGCTTCCTTAGGAATATGGCCCACAGTTATTTTTCAAGTATCTTCGCCCCTCTTAACAATCTTATGGAGATTGCAGATATTGTGTTTAATAACCCAAAGCTTATGAATTCAACTAAATTGACTCTCTCGTGCGAGATGACGGCTCAGGAGGTGTGGACGCCTATATCTCAGATGGATCACTTTAAAGCCCCTGGTCCCGATGGGTTTCAAGCTTTCTTCTACAAAAGATATTGGAAAATTGTTGGCATTGATGTGGTCATTTTAACCTGTCAAAGCTTCAGGACTGGTAAAATCGCAGAAGTTGTTACTAAAAAAAATGTTATTTTGATTCCGAAAGTTGACGCTCCTGAGGTAATTTCTCAGTTTAGACTTATATCTCTTTGTAATGTCCTCTTCAAGATTGTTACAAAGGTTTTTGTTATCATTTACACCCTTTTAAAATGAGATTGTAAGTCTTTTCTGGAGCAGTTTCATTCTCAAGCGACACATATCAGATAATATTATTGTCATCCAAGAGGTAATGCATTCATTGCACAAGTCCAGCAGCAAAGTGGGGCACATGGCTATTAAAATTGATCTTGAGAAGGTGTATGATAGAATCTATTGGGATTTTCTTGAAAAGGTGCTTAAATCTTTTAATTTCCCAACTTCTTGGATACAATTAATTTGGAACTATCTTTGTTGGACCCCGATCCTTAAGTGGCAATTTAGAGATATAAAATGAAATTCAATGAATGTTTTGTATATGAATTATGTTATAGATGTTTCGTGCCTTAAGGAAAATTTATGAGAAAAGATTTGAGGACTTTGATATTTTAGTAAATTTGTATGGATTATGAGAGTAAAGTGAATGAGTTAATTGAAATGGAAGTTGAAATTAAGAAATAAAGAGAA
>JANKOE010000205.1:12879909-12891484 GCA_026284465.1 Erythroxylum citrifolium | reverse complement strand
TAATATACTTTAAAAATTATTTAGCATAAATAATTTTATTATAAAATAAAATATAGTTAAAATTAATAAAAGTGCTTCTTATTTTGATGTTGCCAAACAGTCTACTGTATGAAGCTCTTTTTAAAAAGCTGTTTTTTAATTGACAGCCAAACAACCAACTGGCTTTTAAAAAAAGCTCTTCTCAGAAAAGCTCTACTGACAAAAGCTCTACTGATAAAAGCTCTACTGATAAAAGCTCAACCAAACGGGCTCTAAGAAAATAAACATGCTATTTGGCTAAGAAGTTACGAAACCCACGAATAGCATGTTTATTTTCTGTTAAGTAGTGACAGTGATGTACGGGGCCTGTTCACCCATTTCCTAGTTAGTTGCTTGATTTTAATTTAGTTGGTTTACTTTGAGTCTATTTAAGTAGCAAAATTATTGGTTTTATTTGATGAAAAAGACAAGAAGTTTGTGCAGTATCTTTAATTACTCCTTTATTTCGTTTATCTTTTTTCCTCTGATTTCCAACAAATTAGTATAAGAGCTTCAGTTATTTTTGGACTTGTGAGGATTGAGTAGCAAAACCTTTTAAAAAAGTAAGTGTTCAACCCTAGCAATGGCACCAAACAATTTCTTTATTTGAATTTCTATTTTCAATTGAGAAAATTACCACTCTTAGGCTATCAAAGTCAAGTCCTATTTGTAAGCTATTAATTTATTGGACATTATTAAGAGTGAGTTTGAGCTTATACCTCTTTTGTAAAATCTAACCCTAAACTAAATCAAAACTAATGATAAAGAAAGGGCAAAGAAACCAAAAGCCTCCATACGACCATGATAGAAGAAAATTTTGAGTATGATGGCATGTGAATCTCTTAAAGAAGCATCGGAAAAACTAAAAGAAGAATTTAAGGACTACATTCAAACTAAGATGATGCAAATTTAAATCTCAAAGGGGAATTTGCGGTGTCAAAAATGAAGAATTTGATGGTGTCAAGGAATATGGAGCAAAATTATGTCCATTGTCAATCAAATCAAGTTACTTAGTGAAGAGTTTCCTACTCAAAGGATTGTAGACAAGCTTCTTGTGACGCTTCCTGAAAGATACGAGTCAAAAATTTCATCTCTTGAAGTAACTAAAGATCTATCAAATTTAACATTTTCAAAATTACTTAACGCTCTTCAAGTTGTACACTAAAGAAGAATAATGAGTGGCGGAGAAAATGATCGTAAGGTCGAAGGAGCGTACGTGGTCAAGAATTTCTCTTTAAAGGGTAAAAGTAAAATTCTCCAATGTACAAATTGTAAGAAGGCCAGCCATGAAGAGAAGGATTGTTGGCACAACGGAAAACCGCAGTGCTTCAAGTACAAGAAGTTTGGGCATTTGCAAAAAAACTGCAGATTTCAAAATGAAAAAGAAACAAACATAGCACAAGTGACACAAGAAAAAACTCTTTTTAAGAGTTGTTAGTAAGAAGTGCACCATGGAGAGATGTGCTCCAATATTTGTAAGTTGATGATAATGTGCATTAACAAATTTAAAGATAGTGATGAGAAGTGCATTACATTAGGAGAGAAGTGTTGTATCCATGAAACTTTGAAACAAGGGGAAGTGTTAGCAAATGCTTCAAAATTGTCAGTTAATTATTAGTGAGTTTTGTTAACTTCTTAGTCAAATAGCATGCTTATTTTTTGTTAAGTAGTGGAATAGTGATGTACGTGGGCTGATTACCCACTTCCTAGTTAATTGCTTGATTTTAGCTAGTTGGTTTACTTTGAGTTTATTTAAGTAGCTAAAGTGTTAGTTTTATTTAATGAAAAAAGCAATAAGTTTATAAAGTATCTTTAATTACTCCTCATATTCATTTGTCTCTTTTTCCCTTTTTCCCAACAATACGAGGGCTAATAAACATTCTTGCTGCTAGTACATGAGGTAGTTGATGTAGTAGGGTTTTGAATTCCTTGTGGAAATTCATGTGCCCTTCCTATATATATATATATATATATATATCTTCATATGTATATATATATATATATATCTTCATATGTATATGATAAAGTCCATGGGATAAATATACATTGCAACATATTAGTTAAGTGTTTAATGGATTAGAATATCAATATCAAGCTATCTACGATAACATTTGACAATTGTAGCACGAATGATATGATGATTGAAAGGGGCAGAATAAATTGCATGTTATGAGCTTGTTGTTTGGTGGGAGGTTGTTCCACATGCATTATTTTGTGCATGTTCTAACTTTGATTGTGAAGGACAGGTTGAAGATGATAAAGGAAGTGGTAGAGTGGATCTGAGATAGTCTACTATATTAGAGTACAACACCTAAAAAAGTTGAAATTTTTGAAGAAATTGCATGACAAACATGCATTACTTGGATGAAAAAGTTGGAATTGGATTGTATTACCAGGTGGAATTCAACCTTCAAGATGTTGGAGTTTATAATCTAACACGTTGAGGTATTTACTAGGTTGAGACAGAGATTCTCAGCATACTTGCCTGCCTATAGAAGAGCAATGAGAGTTGGTTTAAGAATTTTGTGTGAAGATGAAAATATTTTATATAACTACTGAATTGTTCTTATGAATAAAATATTCAACTTCATATAGTTGATTTAACAATATGTGCGAGATCAAGAAAGTTTTATCTGATTGGATATTTGATTACAATAAGGTGATCTAGGATATGACAGAGCAGATGACGGAGAAGCTCAATTCTTACTAGTATATAGTTGAACATACTGTGACAGTCATTTCTTAGTAGATACGAGATACAAGATGCAGGGAGTTTATTTTATTATGATATATTGTATTGTAATCACACTCAAGAGTATGTTGATGTCATTAAACAATTCTGATATGATTTATTTAATGATTATCAACTAAGATTGGACAAAAATTAAGAGCACAACAGTTTAGCTCCAGCTTCAGGTTCAAGTTCAGGTTCATATTTAAATGTTTATAACAATAGTGTGAAATTATAGATGATGATGGGTTAGGTTAGGCTAGGGCTTGGGAAATTTTTATAACAAGACCCACTCTAGTGTTTCATGCACACATTTACTTCTTTCACGGAGTAAAGACAAGAGTATCAGAATATGTATAATCACGCACAAAAGAAGAGGTTTTCGTACGTGAATATACAATAAAGCGAAATCTTTGTTTTATTGAAACAACGTGCACGGTTAAAATACCGAAAGTGAAGAACCAAATTTATACTTAGTTTTCATTTTTAGCATATAACGTGCATGAATAACGAAACAAAAAATCAAGAGAG
Organism: Erythroxylum citrifolium; assembly: GCA_026284465.1. NCBI lineage: Eukaryota > Viridiplantae > Streptophyta > Magnoliopsida > Malpighiales > Erythroxylaceae > Erythroxylum > Erythroxylum citrifolium. Next base: position 12,888,204 of record JANKOE010000205.1, on the reverse strand, counting down.
CAAAGCATAAGATATTAACGTTGTTTTCGTTTTTATATGATAGTCATATAAAACAAAGACAAGAGACAAATCTATATTTGAATAAAGGTTTTTTAAATTAATCATTGGCATTTTTTAAGTATGACGTGAATGCAAACCTTGCTCTGATACTAATGGAGATATATACTTAAGGACTGACCTTAATGCGAAATCGGTCGATCGATTTTCTGTTTGTTAGTTCACGTTTCACGATTGTCTACTATAGTCACTGTTAATCCATACCCCAAACTTTAATCGTTAATGGTGTGATTCACTTGAAAAAGAATGAAGAGAGTTTTTTTTCCCTCTTGGATTGCAATGAATGGAATTATTCTTTTCCACTCCCTTAATCTTCTTTTTATGCGAGGACGAATATAACCGTCGGAAATTACATCTTATGTAACTGCCAACATTACTTAACACGAATAATATTTCAATCTTGAGGTCAATTTGGAACCCAGCAAATTCCTAATGTTTGATAGATTATTTTTCTTTGTTCATATCACATATTTTAAAAATTGATTAAATAATTCATTTGTCAAACCATATAAACGAAATCAACAATAATCTTTACATAAGTTAATGTTACGATTTCATATATTAAAACTAATTAGTAAATATTGATAATTTTACAAAAATGAGATTTAGAAATTTATTGACATTCATAAATAATATTGACTAATTAAAAAATAATCAACTACAAATATTCTCACCATTTATTTTTTGCATTTGTATTGTTTTTTATGTAATTGATGAATGCTCGTAAAATAAGGTAGGCATAAAATAACGGTAATAAACTAGGATATTCACCGACGGATCGGGTGAATTTATGTTAGCATTCTAACCTTCTTTTCCTTTATAGAACCTATCCGAAAGATAATTTGATATTTCTTAATGATGAATATGTGAATAAGACGAACCATATCGTGCACATCTTTAATTCGGAACAAAACAATCTGAATTAAGTCCGATCAACTGTAACGTGTATTATCCGTAAAGTGATCTTTCAATTGAGAAGACCCGTCGAGTCTGTTACTTAAAATTAATTTTAGGAAAACCGACAACTGCAAGTCGGTGACAGCAAGAGCAACGACACGTTTCTTGGTATTCCCTTGGCAAAGTTTTACTTTGCCTTGTATGTCATTTCATCACGTTGATGTCACGTGCTTGGTAAACTATGCAAATGGTTTCGCGAACGAGAAAGAAAACAATTGAATTTCCCTCGTCCAGCATCTATGAGAAACCCTAATTCTTCTATTCTTCCCCTTTCAATTCTTCTTCTGAGCTTAGCTACCATAATTCCGCATAATACAAATGCTGAAGTTATAACCCTTAACCCTGAGACCTCTGATAAGGTAACCGATCTATCTAAAAAACCCCAATTTCTTTCTTGACATCTTCATTTCTCTTGTTGTTGTCCTTTTTTTTTTTCCCGAAAACATTAGATCTAGTTAGTTTAGATACTGTCGTTTTAAATATTTTTTTTCCTTATCGTTCGGCTTAGATTATAAGTTTGTGAATGAGTTTGAGAATGTCAAATACAAGTATGGTTGTATATTGCTATGCATTGTTTGTTTTCATTGATTTGGTGTTGGAGGACCATGTTTAGGATTGAATTAGCCTTTTGATCTTAGGTTTATTGCTAGGATGATTAGGATACTGAAGTGGTTATTAAAAGCTTTTTAATTGTACTATTCAAAATTCGCAATTACACACTGGTGTGTGGGCTGCAGCGTTTAGGCTTATATTTTTGTGCTTGTGGAATTTATTTGTTATGGTATTCTGACTACGCTGCTCATATGGTTATGCAATATTTGTCAGTGGGGTGAAAAAGCAATATCAGAAGTGATTTAACATAGAAATCCTTTGTTATTGGAAACCATGTGGTTTCGTGAATTATATAATCTTCTAAGTTTCTGATATTTAGTTTCTTAGAATTATGTTGTTGATTGTTCTTTACTTTGTGAACCATCTTTTAGGTGAAAGAGAAGGACACTGCATGGTTTGTGAAATTTTGTGTCCCTTGGTGTAAGCATTGGTAAGAAATTACCATTATTGTTCTTAATATTGTGCTTTTGCTGAGCTTGATACTGGAACAAAGATGTCTTGTTTTATTAACCGTAAATTTGGTCATGTACTCCAGTAAAAATTTGGGCTCATTATGGGAGGATTTAGGAAAGATGATGGAAGAGGAAGATGAAATAGAGGTTGGAGAAGTTGATTGCAGTACAGGCAAAGCTGTATGTACAAAGGTTGATATTCATTCATATCCTACGTTTAAGGTTTTTTATGATGGGGAAGAAGTTGCTAAATATCAAGGTAAACCCCTGTACTTGATTTTTTCATAATGTGATGCCTTAGTTGATAAATTCTTAAGCAGCATATGTTCTGTAATTGTTCCTTACAACTTGAAACAGAAGATGAAAACTTAACCTCAAAGCTTCAAAATGGTTGCTGTCTTGTTTCATATGTGTTTAAAAATATACGTGTTATCTGCAACCAAAAAGGAAAAAGTGTGTCACTTTGTTGTTATGTTCTGGTTTATTGCTCTATGAGCCTAATGTTAGACTTTCATCTATTGAACACGAGGGAAAAGTTACAATGCTGCAGTGTAAGGAATTGTGCACACCTTGAAACAAGAGACAATGACATTAGCTTTGACAATGGTCATGCATTTGTGGCTTTGTTGGGAAAAGTGGGAATCTTTCACTTGCAACTTGGGATGTAATGTTTCTTAGTAGTTATGTACTATGATGCATATAGTGCTCAGAATGTATATTTGATGTTTTTGAACCCAAATTTGAAGCATGGCATGTTGCTGATAATGTTAACTTACACTTTGACATTTGAGATAACAAGGTGTTGGATTTCTGGGGAATATTGAGTTGTTCATGGATTGCTGATAGAATAAACTATTTTCTTTGAGATGTTAGTGAATACTTGTAATTCCTTTTCTGCAAAAAGAGTTCTAGCCGGCATTGTTTTGGCAGTGTTTCTCGTTTTTTTAGTGGGGGATTCTTTGCACTAAAACATCTAAGTTTGCTTTGCCCACCAATAAAAATGATCAGGGCCAAGGGATGTTGAGTCACTAAAGGAATTTGTTCTAGAAGAAGCAGAAAAGGCAGCTACAAAAGCACGTTTGGATGACAAAGAATTGTGATTGGTTGGAAGGTGAGTTCCAGGGTCTGCTTGTACCACCTCTGCAGGATTTCTTGAACTCTTGCGTAGCTTGATTAATGAATCACATTGTCATGTTTTCCTTCGGCTTTATATGATTTATCGTCTTTGAACTATTTGACAATCTTTCTTAAATCATGAAATTTGCCGAATAGGTTTTCTGCTGTATGCGGTGACTTGAAGAGACTTCGTGTCAGGATCAAAGGGCTTGTAGAGATTCACGATACCAAGAATTTGGCTTTGGAAGACTCCTCAGGTGGCGCAATTTTCTCTTCGGATTGCCTCGAAGTTAATCCGATCATATTTCATTTAGCGGAAAGCACAAACCTAAATGACTTCACAGGAGATAATTACCTTTTGTTTTTGGTATGCAAGAGGATAAGTAATTGGTACATGCATATTTCACTCTATAAATGAGAACCTTCAACAGTTTTCTTTAACATTTGTAATCCTAAAAAACTTCGCATGTGCTGTGAGGTAGCTTGTGATAAATTTTTTTTTTTTTTTACAAAGGAAAAGCTAAACGACAACTAAGCTAACTCCCGCATAGCTCTGCGGTAAACAGCTCCATGCTGGTCCCGTTGAATGAGCTCCAGGACAGGCAGTGGAGGCTCCTAGAGAATGTAGGTGCCAAGACTGCTGTGGGTTGCAATGCCGGCCAGTAGATCCGCGCACTGATTTCCTTCACGGTGAATGTGCTGGAGTTGCACCTTTCAGTCCAGGTAGAGTAGTCCTTGGATACCTGCCAACAAAAAAGTATTAATGTCAGTTCCGGAGAGGGCTGCAGTTGAGGGAGCCGAAAGTAAATGAATGACTTCCAAGGCTGTGATACACAAACTTTAACCTAAACTTATGCAAACAATGAATTTCTTTGGACCTCCCAAAAATGACAACGTAGGAGTCGAAGTTAGGGACACTATTGGTCTAGAAGACTTGAAGGCATGGCTGATTGATGGAAAACTGAAATACGAAGGTGAAAAAATCTATGTTACCTCATAACATATTGACAGTTATTTATACAGCATGTTTCTGACTATAACGAACTAACTAATTTAACTGTCGTATAATTCTAACACTGATGAAGTGAAAGTTGAGGTATGTGACTACCCATTGTAAAACTTTTAAGAACATTTTTATTTGGTTTATGTTCACTAAATTGGTTTAACGAGACAATTCGATTAAAAAAGTTACCATGAACCTTAGACAATACCTCTCTCACCCATAACCAGTAAGATTAAAATTCATATAATAGATTTAAATAATCAACATAAAACAAATTGTAATTGAAGCTCATGATTTTTACTTGTTTCTAAACTCGAATTTCAGTATACTAAATATAAACATTGTCGCTAATGGATTCATCATTGGTGCATCAATTACAATTTGTATTGTGTTTTTGGTTTTCCACGAGGAGTCTTATGAAGGTCCCAATTATGGGACCGCACCTTTAAGCCATCCACACTCAGACTAATCCCCACTCAAACTAAGTAGGTCTCTTGCGGGAGACAAAGCTCTGGCCTCAAGTTTTAAACGGCTGCATGCATGAGGGCCGAATTGAAACTTATTAATTCCCTCAATTTTTTTTATTCTTATAGTTTTTGCTTTAGGTGAATTGAAACTTTGGGGGCAAGTAGCCATTGTGGTTGGCCATGAATCTTCAATTTCTAAGAACTAATCATCGTTACCTTCTTTTGATAAAGACTAGAATTAGGTTTAATGAAATCTAAGCACTTCTCTGATCTCTCTATTTTCACTCGGCGTTTCATCACTCCTTTTTTCATTTCTCACCTTCTAACTTAAATAAGATTACTTTTATAACATATTTATGGAATTTACGGAATTGAACCAGTTTGTCCAATTCCATGAAACATCACAAACTTTGATTAAACCTCAGATCACAGGAACCAAATATGAAGACCGGATGACTAAATTGAACACTAAGAATACAAAGTGCAACTCCTACTAAGAACAAAATAGAAAGGGTTTACAGTGTAGAGAATGTTTTAGTAGTTGTGGTTAATTATGCAGCCTTTGCTGCACAAGCCATGGAAGATAATTCCTGCAGAACACTTGTCAGATCTTCATCAACTCTGCCTATTTCGACGTTCACAAACCCGCCTTCAACGTTTCTTTGAATATCCACTTCTCCATTTCCACGCAAAATCTCTCTAGCCTTTGATCTTTGCTTCTTAATAGCATCCCGTCTCTGATCATGATCTGCCAACCTGCAACCCCACCCCAGAAAACAAAAAAGAGATCATCTTTAATTAACGAACTTTGATCCCTTGTATATGAAATTGTAGTTGTGTGCTTTTGAGAAAGAGACCATACTCTTTGGAGAGAGAGAGATGGTGTGTGATCCCAGAAACAGAAAGAGGTAGGCCGTAGGTTCCATGAAGGTTAAGCATGGACTGCATTTTCCTTTTCAAGAACTCTGGATTAAGATTATTTAGAGAGAGAGAGAGAAAGAAAGAGAGATGTATGAGTATGGGAATAAAAAAGGAGAATGGGTAGCTAGGTAGTCTTCTTCTATAGTTATGAGGTCTCTTGGAGACGCAATTAATATAAAGCAACCAAAAGGTGGGGTGTGATTAGAATGAATGTAGCTGGGAAAGTCCAGATGCTTGTATGCAGTTTCATCTGTGTACAGTTGGTGCCATGCAATTTGGTATACAAGAAGATGTTCAACAATTTAGGTGTCTATGAAGAACTGTGCTACGCGTATATACTGAAAGAGCAAGAAAAGATTCAACTTTTGGATGGATATGAGCAGAAGAGGATGTTATATCAATGCCTAGAGAGGGTACCACCTCCACCTTGTACATGTTTTGGTTGTATTGTTGACAAAGATACTGAGTTAACTATAACCCATAAATGTAGACATCACATGTATGCTTAGTAGTTCAACCTTCACTCTCAATACTTAAATATGGAGAAACTTATCATCGCCGGTTTAGGTCTTTTTCTTCAGTGGAAAAAACTAAAGAGTCCAAAGATGACACGTTTCCATTGTTTTATTTGCGTGATAACCCAAAGAAGATGATACATTTAGGTCGAGTATAAATCTTCTGTCCAATATTACGGTGTCTTATTGTATCCAATAAATCTCAGTCATTTATTTATGTGAGGTCCGCATGAAGCCCGTGTAGGTTCCGCAAAATAAATGACTAAGATTTCATGAGACAGAATAAGACAAAGTAAAATTGGACAGAAGATCTAGTTTCATTTAGGCCGCGCTAAATCTGAAATAAAAAATTAACAAAATTTGAACATATATATTAATGATGGAGCCCATTTGTTATTAGTCAATATCATCATAATGGATCGTGACATCTCATATTGCCCAAGTCGATCTATGTTAAGAAGGAGATATGAGATTGATATTTTATGCAAAAGAAGAGATGTTTGACTATTTTTTAAAATTAAAATTGAAATTATATTTCCTTAACAAACGCTATTGCATAACTTCTTACAAGGAATCATGCTAGCGAGACCAAAAGGATGAACTTGTTACACCACGTAACTACAAATGAATTTTATCATGGTACATTATAGAATGCTACAATAACCATTGCCATTTGACTTCACAAGTAACTAGTCCTTGTTTGTCATTAGCAATAATGGCTGCTCGTATTCAATTCACAATTTGTTATGCAAGTTGTTGATGAGGCGCTTTCATACTTTTATAAATACTTTGATTTCGTTATCTCCATATAAAGTAAATGAGAATATGAAATATTTAAATAATCGCACCATTACGCTGCCCATGTTTCATACACCTTATGATTAAATTCAAAGTTTCTAGCCATTTAAAAGTGTACCGAGGTAGTTACAACATCACGATCAACCTACTCCATATTGCTTTGCTATATGGAAAATGCTTGACTAAATTGCAAGCCCTATTCCCCTACTTCTATGTTGATATTTTATTACAAATACAATATTATAAAAGATTACTGATAACAATATTAATCTCTATCAGTTCATAGATTTTCTTAATAATAAATATAAGATTAATTATCAAATAGTTACTAATTGCACATGGTTACTATCTTTAGTAACAACACTAGCGCAATTCTTAGGCTCAAATTAATCATTTAATCTGATAGTTCCAATACATTCTTGCAAGTTCAACGGGGGTTTAGGCACAATGAGCTTGGATTGTAATCGAAGAAAGGACGATAATGGAAGAGCCTTGGTCAAAATGATGGCAATATGAGCTTGGGATGAAATACGCTAAACCCTGAGGTCACCACGTTTCACTTTCTCACAAACAAAATAGAAATCAATTCAACGTGCTTCGACTAATGGTAAAAAAAAAACAAGATTTGCTGTGAGATAAGTGGCAGAAAAATTATCACAAAACAATATCGGAACTTTATGAAGAGACACTCTTAACTCACAAAGTAAATGTTAAAGTCTTATGCCTTCAACAACAACAATAGCTAAAGCTCGATACTCAGCTTCAGTAATTGATCGTGTTACCACTTATTGCTTCCTAAAAACCAAACTAATAAGATTTCCACCGAAATAAACACAAAATTTGTAAGTTGAGTGACGATTAGTGCAATCTTTGGCCTAATTCGTATCCGAGTAAATGACAACACTAGGACGATTAAAAGGACGAATAGTTAGCCAAAGATTGAAAGTATCTTTTAAGTAACGAAGAATTCGTTTCACTGCTTACCAATGGACTTCCAAGGGACGATGCATAAATTAGCACACTTTATTAACAAAAAATGGAATCTTTGTATAGATTATAGGAGTATACTGTAGAGTACCAACAATGCTACAATATAAGCTCAAATCAATAAAAAGTGGCCCATCATTATGTAAAGACGAATGTGAGGGTGCTGGTGTGGATATAGGCTTACAACCATCCATTTGAGTTTGAACTAACAAGTCTCTGATATACTGCTCCTAAGAAAGATGAATTCCATTATGATCACGAAGAACATAAATACCCAGGAAATAAGAAACTAGACCCAAATCCTTTAAAGAAAAATCAGCATCCAAGTCAGTAACTGTAGGAAAATCCCGGGGTGTCCATCACATGGACACAGTGCGGAAAACAAAACTTTTTTGTTCCGGAAAGTTCCC
>JANKOE010000205.1:12844757-12866702 GCA_026284465.1 Erythroxylum citrifolium | reverse complement strand
AAATGGTGAGAGGCGTGCGTCTCAACGCAACAAAATCGTGAGGTCTAAGGGTCGACTCCCCGCATGGCCAAAGCGGACAATCCCAATTTGCGTGGTTGCGGTTCAGCGTACCAGATACCATACCCAACCACACCGGTAGTAATAATTCAGATGCTACCAGACCGAGTTTTGTTGAAGTGATGCGACAGATATTTCCACAATGACGAAAACGGGTTTCCGTATCTTATCATTCATGTATCCATGCAATGTCCAGGAATTGCAAGTAGCGTTTATTTTTCAAATTTGTCGCCTACAGTCAATTACAGGGTGGAGATGGAGTACACTTGCGTCGCAGCTGATGTAAGACGTAACACGTAACATAACAATTGAATGCTACAAAAGAGCACAAATAATAAGCGCCATATGGTTGTGCCAGTGCGGATAGCAACGAATATTCAACGTGAAGCACAGCGCTCGTTGCAGTACTATGTTATCTATATATATGGGATGACGAAGAAGAACGAAGAATCTGCTCCTTATATTTAGTTTATCGCTGAGGACTGGGAGCACTGTAAGCTGCACTGGAAGGCTTGCTTCGCAGGAGATATGATACCGTAGCATATCAATCCCCGGTGTTGCGTCGGTATCATTTCTCCCGCAGAGCAAACCTTTCATGTCCATATAACTCATTCAGGACACTCCCTCGAGGTTTGTTTATCTTTTCTTGTTCAATTACTTTTTTTATTTATTGAAGTTTTGCCAGATTATGATCTTTAAGAGCGCGTTCCCACGTCGACGGAAGAGGGACTCTCGTTAGGCTAACTCCTTTTTAGTAAGAAGCTCCATCCTTTACTAAAGCACAAGTAATATGCTGAGTGACTCACTTTTACCCCGTCAGATCCAGGTTCGTTCTTTAATCAGGTAAGCTTAGACTTTCATAATGCCACACTCTGTACATCGTTTGACAGGGGAAGCATCCTGACCTGCAAATATGTACTAGAGCTGGAGAAATGTGAGTTGGTGGGAAATGGCTTAATCAGAACAGGTTCTTATTTTAAGCATCACTCGGAACAAAGGGATTTAAGCTGAAAGCCTCCTCTTGGATGACCAACATGCCTGTGCTTCGATATGTTTGCGAGGAATTGCTTTCTGACTTTTACACAATTAAAATCAACCACGGGCTCCCATAACTTAGTATAGAAAAACACCGACGGGCAGAGCAGATTGTAAAAATGGACAATTAGACTAGTTAGCATCTTCTTCAAGTTCTGAAGTTTGGCAAAGTAACGAAAAATACTGTAACGTTACAGCTAAGCCACCAAATTGCCAGTCTCATTCAATTAGGAAAAACAATAGAATACTCATGGAAGAAATGTTTGGAACAGTAAATTAGCAAATGAATTGATTTTGAACGTGCATACATCATAGCTGACAGCGTAGCAAGCTCATAGAGAAAAAAAAAATACTCAAGCGACAGAAGATTGTATTCATGGTTCAGATAATTTTTATGCGGATCAAAGCTTTTCGAGGACTCCAAACTCAACAAGCCTCGCAGTTTTGTTGTGGAAACAGACCCTGCTTCCTAGCCATCTACCAAGATCCTTCAGCACCAACTGATGGATTCTTGAATGCTGACAATCCCCAAGATGTCTTCAATGCATAAGGTGGTGAGATTGTTACACCTTCTTCTGTGATCTTAGCTATCTGAAATACGAGAAAATGCAACATGTTACTTACAATAGGAAGGCAATATCCTCTGATATTTGACATGAAACCTAACCACAAGATACAGCACCATTTTTAACCCTTTTGGCTAACAGATTTCTTCATAGGTTCTGTCCTAGAAATGCTAATACTAAAAGTTAAACTTCCAAGAACTTCCCAAAGCTCAAGAGTTTAGAAGGCTGGGAGGGAGCCTCCTAACTGTGAATGAGCAAAGGTCACAAGATGCACACATTAAAGAAATGCATAGCCAGCAGCACGGATATAGCATCAGGGGAAATGAAGGAACACAGAAAATTAAGTTTAGTGAAAAACTAGCACCAATGCCTATCCATCTAAAACACCCCAGATTATTTAAGATCTAAAAAACGAAAAATATTAATGCACGACGTTTCTTGAGAACACTTTCTGAAGATTGTAGACATCAAGTCCAAGAAAAAATTACCGCCACTAGGATAAAACTTCAATGGAATATACTATATGATTGGTGGTGCAACAGTACTTAAACCCACCAGACTTACTATACCATAAAATGCATAGTTTCAATCTTAAAATGCATCTTACTTAAACCCACCAGACTTACTATACCATAAAATGCATAGTTTCAATCTTAAACAGCATGTTAAGAGACCCAACTTAACCTGGCGCGGTAGAACGAGAATAACTTATGATATCTCGTTATTCCCTTAAAAATTCTGCTAAACAGGGAGAGGATCAAGTTTCATTCACCAACCTACTTTATACAGAAAAAGGAATCAAACCTGTAGCTTGTTGATAGCAGACCTATCACGGTAGAGAAGCACTCTCATGCATTTCTCTAACAACTTAACACCTTCTTCAAAGCTCAAGTTCTCATGCCACTCATCACGGAGGATGGGCCGTGCCAGGTGATTCCCAAATCCAGTCGCCACATGATTATCCTCAAAATTTACACCTATCATTGTAACCTGGGCAGTATAAATTGAGATGATTCAGTATCTCTAATTGTATACAGGTTTTTCATCTTCTCACACAGATACTCAGTCACGGCAAAATATAACTGACTGTCAACAGAAAAATGTTAAGCAGATATACCATGCCAAGATATTTTTGTCCATTTTTCACTCCACCAAGAACAAGCGTATTCCACAAAGGATTGAATTTATTCCGTCTGTTATACATGATACGCGTCAAGTAATTGTGCACCTCCTTGGGCCCCAAGGAGTTCCCATCATCCCACATATTGTCATATAGACTGTAAACACAAAAACAGCACAGAACCATGCCCATCAGGAGTTTGAATCAACTGGAATGCAGAAAAATTGAAAAGTGGAGATGAAAAAGCAAAACCCAAAGAAAAATAACAGGTGGATAGCCAATTCTCTACTCTAAAAGCAAACATAAAAAGCCAAAAAAGCAACAAAAAAAATCTGCATCAACTATTACTTACATAAGTTCATCAAGATAGCGCAATATCTCCTGAAAATCACTGATCTCTCCGCTGGCACCAAGAAGAGAATGCTTTCCAATTGGCTTCATGCGCTCCACACTCTTGTATCGAAGTGTGGATCCATACGAACCTGTCAGTTTTAGTGGCACAGATATGTTAATACGGAACGTCATTATCATTTAGCAAATATAGGGTACATGAACACTCTCAATGTGACACAATTCCCAAACCCAAGAGACATAACAAGGAGTGGCATGTGATAGGAGAGGATGATGAAATACAGTAAAACTGAGGACATGAAAATAAGCAAATCAAATGATGTGCCAATATTAATGTCATCCTTTAAATGGATGAAAATTCTCACAGAAAGTGAAATTAGATTCAGGAGTAATGGTGTCTTTTTGTGTAGAATCGTAACCTAATGTGTCCTGTTTGATGTGGATCAGAGAGCTCATAACCGTCGTATTTCCAATTTTCGTCATTTATACCAGACATGCCAAATCCCTATATCTTAGGCACATTTAACAAGGACATATCCACCAAATTCATCATAATGACATAGTAAAAAAAATCACTCCTACAACCCCATAACTTTTCTCTTCCCTACAGTTCACCAAACTCCATTCTTTTGTTCGAGACCACAAAATTGAATCTTTTTTGTCCTCGACCTCTGTTAGACATCGAACTCGTAATTCTATCATATAACCATAAGCTCTTTTACACCTTGTATAGATATTATTATTAAAACTTAAACCCCCCAATTCCGAAACTTAAACCAACCATTGAACACCCTGAACGTCATTAATCAAATAAGAACCGTCACAAGAAGAGCGTGCTAGCAACTGACCTCCCATATCAGCAGCCATCAAAATACCATCTTCATATTTCAAAGCCACCACAGATGTTCCAGTCACATAAGGGTACCTACGAAGAGGGGGTGAAAAACATTACCACCCACCAAAAGTTAAATGAAAACAAGAAAAACAGATAAGCATTACCACTGTAAACAACCTCTAGAAATCAGCAAATGTTTCAACAACAGTAGCCTCTCTCCACACTTACACATCTACAAAAACCGATATTTACGTACACAAACAAACACACACACACACACACACATTCATATGTCTATATATATATATATATAGATATATGTATATATATATATATATATATATATAGAGAGAGAGAGAGAGAGAGAGAGTATCTTACAGTGTTCTCTGGGAGTCAGATTCAGGGTTCAAGAGGGTGTGGTAGGATTGATTAGGGGCCATGGTCTGGTTCAGGAAAAGCAGAGTAAAAAGGGTTAGCAAGTAAAGAATCACATAATGGAATGAACTATGACAATACCTCCGAGAAGAACTTACATGGGTTTCGGTTTCGAGAATTTGACACCGATATGCGAATTCAATCTGTAATTTTCTGGGAGCTGAAGAAACAGATTTTTAAAGCTTTCGGTCCGAGCGATCTGAGGAAGCTGTTTATATATACGGTGACACTTTGATTTTTGCTCAAGAAACCCAAATTTGCCGATGACACTGACCCGAAACTCTGACCCGCTTCTGAATGGATGCTATTTATGGGCTTTGGTTTGTGTCCCTTCCTTTCAATCATTTATAAGAATAAATTGAGAGCCCATTTAAAGCCCTTTTAGTTTCACTTTTATTCTTTTTTTTAAACAAAAATAAAAATATATTTAATTAAAATTTGTAATAAAAATTAAGAACTTAATTAATATTTGTAATAAAAACTAAAAATAAACTATTGATTCACCAACTCTTTTGTTTACTTTATCCTTTTATTGAGCTTGATATTCTACAAACTAAGGGTATGTTTGGATGTGGGTGAAGGGATGGAAGGGAATGGAATGGAATGACCCAAATAATTCAGGCCATTGTTTGGGAGTCTATTTTGAAACAAGACGGAATGACAATTGATGGCTTTGGAAGCTATCATTTGCCATCCAAAATCCAATATTTTGTGACCTCCCAAATTGGGGGTCAAGGATGGAATGACATGCAGGGATGAAATGACATGACTTGCCTTTCAAACCATAATTTAATGACAAAAATATCCTCAAAAATTAATAAAATTACAACTTCAGTCCAGCAAATACCTACGCGGCTACATGTTACTACGTCCATTGTGTTTTTCCTTCAACTGGCTTCTTCTATTGACGAACGTTTTCCTCCACAGCTATTAGGGTCATCTGTATTCGTTCCATCAGGTAAGCACCGACTATTCTTCTGTGTTCATCTTCTTGACACTTTTTGTATGTGAAGAATTGGGTTCTTTTGGAAGGATTGGAGATTGATACAAACACATCACTCAAAGCTTATTACTTTCTCATCCGAGATGTTGATGCTCAAAGGGCCATAATTGGATGTCCTCTAGATAAGCGGAAGCAAATGTTGACCTATCTTATGTCTCTTAATAATCAATGAACTTAGTTGTGTATGGATATGCCTAACGAAGAGTACAGTGCGATGAGGGTTAACAAAAATGAACAAGAAAGTTGATTGCTTATATAGGAAAATGACAAAACTATATTCTGGGCATCCTACAATTTGAAATATTTTGGGGTTACTAAAATAGTTTCATGACAACTATGCATATTTTATTACAAGGGTAATTTTGAAAAAAAATATTACAAGTCATTCCATTACATTCATTTTTAGTATCACTTCCAAACAATGATCAAAGGAATATCTCTCTTATTTTATTTAAACTTCCAAACAATGGAGTGACCCATTTCATTTCATTTCATTTCACTCTATTTCATTCCGTTCTATTAATTGCCATTCCATTCCACTCCGTCCCAAACTCCCAAATATACCCTAATTTACTAATGTTGCCAAGAATAAAACATTATAGGTAACATATTTTGATATCATTAAAACCATTGGTTAGAACTTTACTTAATCTAACATATTTTAAAAGCCATCCTAGTTAAATTGCTTAATTAATTCATAAAATTATTTTGCCCCTAAATTTTATGTAATATTTAATTATTATCAACAATAAAAGTATAATTACATTGACATTAATAATAAATATAATTTTATTTAAATAAATATAATGTAAAAAACAAATTGAATTAAACAACCCCTGGACAATAAAATATTTAAAATTAAGTATTTTATTTTTTAGGAGATCTAAAATAAATTACATGCTGGATAAATATAACAAGAGGAAAATAAGTTATATGAAATTTGGGTATAAGTAAAACTTTTCATATTTAATTATATTTGATCAAGTTTAATTGATGGATTCCATACAATTTTTAATAAAGCATAATAATTGCATATGGCTTCCTAATTTGATTCGTGTGATAAAAGTTGGATTTGATTTAATTTAATTTTTTTAATTGGTAATTTATTATTAAACGAAAAGGAAGAAAAGCCTTCTTTAATTAAATAACATTTTTGAAGAACTATAAAGTGGTATGATAAATGCAGTGGGAAATGGTGGAAAAAGAAATATGAAAAGATGGACTCGTGGGACCCACAAAAGAAGAGCCATCGGAAAGTTCAACTGTTAGAGATCTCTATTGATGGGGATCAAATCCTCTGTACCCACTACCCAAGACTAACCCTGTGTCACTCAAGCATGACCATAGATTTCAGTAGGACCCAGCAAAATTGGTGGCTGTGCTTGAGTGGCATAGGGTTAGTCTTGGGTAGTGGGTACAGAGGATTTCACTCCCTATTGATGAAGCAAATCAAATGGCTAGACGGCATCGATCGCTTAAAGTATTGTGGGCCCTTGAGTTAACAGATTATCGTCCGTAAGTTGAATACAGAGATAGGCAACGTGGCAAAAGCACAGACGTCCAGTGGCTAATGCAAAGGACGAAAGAACGAGTACGCTAGAAAAAACCCAGTGAAGGAAAATAACGTAAGGGCGTGCATCACCAACGTATATACTGCGCAACCACGCGAAAAGTAGCGAAGCCAAACCCGGACGTGTTCTTGTGAAAAAAACCGGATTTCATAATCGTCGATAGGTCCGGGACTTTTTGTATTTGGAGGATGGTTTGTGTTGGTTTTTTGTCGGTCAAAAAAAAAGGAAACAGCTTGATAAACGCTTAAAACGCCATTCGAGCTGCGCCAAACCCTAATTCCGGCCTTCGATTCCTGGTCTTAATATTCTCATATCCATTAAAGGACGTAAGTTCTACGCTTGTTTACTTTTTTCTTAGTCTTTGACCGTTTGTTTCTGGTTCTGATTCTTCAGTGAATTAATTTGATTCTTGTTGTCTTTTAGTTCGGTCAGATCGGTCACTTTGAGCGAGTGTTCGGTCTGTGTCAGTTTTCACGCATCTGTGATGGTTTGATCATTGGCTGGCTGTTAATTCGTGGTTTCTAGTTGAGAAGATTGATAGCATGGATTTGGTGACAAGGTGTAAGGTATTTCAATTTCATTTTTTTTGTTATTTATGTTTTTCTTTTCATATCATTTGAACAAATATGAATTCAAATTACTAAATGGTTTAGTTATTTGAAGTTAATTGGTATCGGTTGTCTAATGCTTCTGTTGGTAGTGTATAGTCGGTTATGCAGATTGGAAATGCGGAAATGTGAAATGTTTTTCCATTAACCCAACTTGTGGTTGAGCTTTGTGGGGTTGACTGCGGTTATTTGGGTTGTTGGCTTATATGCTTCAATTTTCTTGGTTGTACTTCGTGTGCAAGTTCTTTTGTATAAAATTGGATTGTGGGTATTTGTTACAAATGGGGTTCTATAGTTCCCTCGGTGGATGCTGGTCTAACTGGTCCTGTCCCATGAGTTAGGAAGTTCTATGTACGTGAGTGATTCATTGGTTCTAAGCCTTCAAGTCTTCGCTCTATTGCTGTCTCATTTCACGCTCACGATAGAAAGGCCCCTTCCTTTCTTGTCTTCTATTCCATCCATAAGTCAACTCCTGTTGAAGCTCTTCAACTACAACTGAGTTTACTCTATGTACACAGCAGCAGTGACAGTTGTTGCTGCTGTGTTCTTGACTTTGACTGCCTTCATTTACTATCTGGTCAAGTGATTTAGTTAAGATGTTTTTCCCTTTCTTTCTAATATGCTGAGCTACTTTCAAAATTTTATGGTAGGATAAGTTGGCATATTTCAGACTAAAGGAGCTTAAAGATGTCCTAACTCAATTAGGCCTATCAAAGCAGGGGAAAAAACAGGTCAGATTCCTTGAGCATTTCTATACTTTTCTTCACTTCATATTGTCATGATTGCTGACTGAATGTGTTTGTCAAGCATTGAGTTTCAAGTTGGTGAATACTTGTAGCCATGGGTTTACTTATTCTGACGAGTTGAAGATTCATCCGTGTGGTTGGATTTCCTTGAATGACATCATAAGCAATACTTTATACTATTTCAGCAATGCATATGTGCGCGGTGACATTCTGTCTTTGTGCATTAACTTTGCTGTATTTAAAATGTGTAGGACCTTGTTGACCGGATATTATGTATGCTCTCTGATGAGCAAGGTAATGTACCTTATTGCTGGCAAGCTTTAATATACCTTATTGCTTGCAAGCTCTCTTTTTGGTATATAAAAAAATTATTTGGTTAATCTACAGGATTTTGTCTTTCTTGTTTCTGTTGTGATTTGGCTTGCTTAAACCATGAACTCATGAGTCCCTATCAACAATCTGTGACCTTCTATGTTTAACATATTATTGATCAGTATTTATGCATTTCATTTAGCGAGATATAATATTCTTGTTAACTTTATATGCTTTTAGACATGTTGCTGTGTACATATTACTTGGTAATAAAAACAGCTAATTGCTCAATCAATTGTTTACTATTTCACATCATTGAAACTCCTTGCTCACAACATTTTTATATTACATTTTATAGACATTTTTTAATAGCAATTACTTATGTATTAGAGAATGAAAATTGCACATACAGTTCTATCTTATGATTGGAATCATTTTAAGTGTATGAAAGCACAAATTGAGTGGATATCTCGAGTTAAGCTTGAGAACCAAAACTCTTTAATGACATAGCAATATGGGGAGTAATGGTTCTTTGTGAGTTCTTTTCCTGCGAGCTGACACTCATGTCGTAGATGTTTTACTAAACAACATGCTACTCATTTGGGATTCTTTCCAGCCGAATCCCCCTTTTGAAGCTGCTTGCTGTTTCTGATGGTTTAATCTACACTTTTGTGTTTTTCTTTTTTCAAATTTTAATTTGTACATGTTTTACTAAAGTTTATGCTACTCCTTTGGGATGCTTTCTAGCCAAATTCCCCTTTTGTAGCTGCCTACTGTTTTTGATAGTTTAATCTACACTCATTGTCATTTTTCTTTTCTCAAATTTTGATTCAAAAACGTTTTTTCTACTATTACACTGACCTCATTTCTTATTCCTGGTCTTTTCATGAATTAACATTGTCTTTAGTTTCACTCTTTATAGTTGCAAGGATGTGGGCAAAAAAAAGTGCTGTCAGAAAGGAAGAGGTGGCCAAACTAGTTGAAGACACTTACAGGTTCATCATTTACATATGTGTCCCATTAAAATATTTCCACGTTCAGTAAAGCTTTCTATATAATTTGTTTGAAGTTTTAAGAAACTTCAATGCTTGCTTTTGTTCAACTCATTCACATGCACTTTCTGTTTTTGTATTTAGAAAAATGCAGGTTTCTGAGGCAACTGAGTTGGGATCGAAGGGGCAGAATGTTGTAGATAATAGTGCTACAAAAATTAAAGGAGAAATTGATGATTCCCCTATATCAGATATGAATGTACGCTGTCCATGTGGCAACGCATTGGTGACGGGGCCAATGATTGAGGTTTATACTTAACATCTTAGATTCATCCCTGTTCTTGTAATTATATTTGCATACAACTTGTAGATAGGTATTGCAAATTTCATCATTGTTAAGGGAATTGTTTCATTTTCAAAGTATAGTAGGTGTGATTTAAGTTTAACGTGTTTTTGGGTAACATATATCAACTAGTTTAATAAAATTGCATATCTTAGCATCAGAACTATGTCTATACCCTTTAGCAATTAAATATCCATTTCTTTTTCATGATGTTATTCATCTTTGTTATTTGTGTTATTTTTTAATTGAGGGGATGAATATACACATATATAGAAACGTTCTTGGAATCCTTATCCTAGTAGTAAAGGAATTCCCAACTAAAATATCCAAAATAGAATTAAAGCTTATTCTAATAAGCATAAGAATGCTTTGACACAAAGAAAGAATGGAAAAACGAGGGTCACAAATCCAAAGCTTGTATACAAATTACTTAAATAAGTTCAAGTCCTAAACATCTAGGATAAAGTCAATTTTAGCTTTTGTTGTCTTTGTTGTCACACCAACTCTTACTCTTTACTCCGCCAACTTAAAGCTTGTGGTTGAGTGATTTCCCCCCTTTGTATAGCTTTTGTAAACTCTAAGCTCTTTTGCACCACTTTTGTTCTGCATCCACCCTTTTGGGTGAAGCTTTCCCTATCATGCTGCTAATGATATGTGATATGTGCCTTTGATTGGCAGTGTGAGGACCCAAGATGCGCAGTCTGGCAACATGTTGGTTGTGTTATTATTCCGGAAAAACCCATGGAAAATGATCCACAAGTTCCAAACCTGTTCTACTGTGAAATTTGTCGACTCAGCCGAGCTGACCCGTATGTATATTAATTTCCACTTAGTTATCTTCTTACTGTTTCTTTCTTTTGCTCATTTTCAGAATTTTCCTCTGAAGATCTTGTAATTGCACACCACGAGACTTAGCCATAAGAGACTGCGTAAATAATTTATGTTTTATGGTTATGCTCGCTGTTTTAATTTTTGTCAGAGTCATGATTATACTTTCTTTATTGTCAAACTATTTTCTTCTCTTTTACTTATGATTGATGGTATTAATGGCTAATCTTCACTCTTGATTAAATTTTATTCCATACATCTAATGGTTAATTGCTCAAAACAACTGCAAAGTAATTGAACTGTATTATCATAATTCATTATTGGCTAGGAAGGTTAACTTATGCAGTTAGAAGTTCGAATGCAGTTCCAAGTATGTGGTTTAAATGATTCTTCGTTGAGGGCAACTCTGTGAGTTGGTTGTTGAGACAATGGAAAATGATTTCCATGATCATTGGCGAACAATGAATCATTTTCTCTTTTTGTGGTCCATTTGAAATGTAGCGTAACAATCTTATGGAGTGGTTTATGATTCAAACCACGGTTCAGTTGAGAGGTTCTATCTTCATCTCTCTCAGTTTGGGGCAAATCTTGATGAATGTAAAAACTTACGGGTCTTTGTTCTTCTTTTTTCAATTATAATCCCCTATTTAAGATATTTGTCATTGGAATTCTTTGAATGTTTTCTCCTCAATTTCACTGTCTTAACATGTATCCCCACTTTCAGTTTTTGGGTTACAGTTGACCACCCCCTTAAACCTGTAAAGTTGGCTACTACAAGCATTCCAACTGATGGGTGAGTTCTTCATGAATTTCTTCTGTGCTGTTTCAATGTACTTTCAAATTATGAATACATTTGCTTCATATCATCAATTCAACAAGTATACTCAACATAGTTAGCTTTCCTAGATAATGTGAGCCATGTAACTTACACAAATTGTTTGCGTAAAGTTTCTGTTGAGTTTTGGTTTTACATTTCGTGGTGCCTAATTAGTGGCAGACAAAAGTGACAACTTAATTGTCATGTTTGAATTATTCCTTGGTGTCTTCGTTGTGTAAACATCATCTGTTATCAGAAAATACGCTATTTCATGAGACGTATAGCATGCAAAAAGCCTGAACTGGAGTTAATTTAATAGTTGACTTTTTATTTTAATTCTCACCTTCCCTTTAGCCATTGATAAGAAGCATCATCAGTTGGCATTCATATTGATGACGTATATACTTTTTTCCTGTTATTCTAGCTCCCCTCCTCTGCAAAGTGTGGAGAAGACTTTTAATTTGTCACGGACGAACAAGGACATGTTAGCAAAACAAGACTGTGATGTTCAGGTTTGGTGTTACATACTTTTGACTTGTGTTACTTGATTAAACTTCAGCTGATGGCTGGCCTGTTATGCTTTACATTTCAGGCTTGGTGCATGCTTTTGAATGACAAGGTTCCTTTTAGGATGCAGTGGCCACAATATACGGATCTACAGGTTAATGGTATAGTCAGTTAGCTTTTTAGTTCTCATGGTGTCTATCAATCTCAATTCCACATTTCAGAACCTTTTGTTTTTGAACCTATCTTATCTCCTCAACTCAGAATTGTAGTATTTGGATCCATTTTTAACTTCTTCAGATCTTTGCCGTTCTCAATGCCAATATTGTTAATTGAATCCATGTATAAGCTAGTGGAGCATACTTTCCCTTCTATTGTGGCTAGTAGTTATTTCTGGATACAGAAGTAAGACCAATGTCCATGGATATTCTGGATCTTGCGCATCAAATAAATTTGTCGCTTGGGACCTGTAGGTATGTCTGTACGTGCTATTAATAGGCCTGGATCACAATTACTAGGGGCTAATGGTCGTGATGATGGCCCAATTGTGAGTTTATTCCTGGACACTGAAAGTTTTCATGCAGTTAAACATGTATTTAGTAACTATGTTGCTCCTTCATTTCTGATCTAGATATGTATTCCTGAATACAATTTATACTTCCCTTTTCTTATAGATTACGCCTTATACAAGAGATGGAGTCAATAAGATTTCACTAACTGGATGTGATGCACGCATATTCTGTTTAGGAGTAAGAGTTGTCAAGCGGCAAACTGTTCAACAGGTATTTATAATTTACTTTGGACTTGGTGATGGTAAAGTAAATGATATTTTAGTTGCGTCAAATGAGTAATTTGCAATTCCTCAAGTTGTAGTTCTCTAGTTTGGGATCATGTGATGTTAGGAATCCTCTATAGAGGTGTGTATTGATAGTATATCAGTAAAAAAAAACAGTATATGCTGGAGACTAGCTCCCCCTCCTGGTAGTCCAGGCCAATACAAGTATGTATTTCTTGAATATGAATGAAGATGATGCCCCCTCTCTATACCGAATCCTATATATCCTCTCTATCTTTTCATTCTCCCTCTCTCTCTCTCTGTAACTAATTCCTAACCACTAGTATATGTGGCATATGTATATATTGCCTTCCCCATCGTACCCCTACGGATGTAGGGTTGGATGGCTTAGTGGGCTGATTATTAATACTGGTCATGCCGATAATTAGGAAGGGTGCTAACATGTAATGCATACATTGGTACCACAGGTAGATAACTCATCCTCATTTTCAGTCTTTGTGCTTTTAATCACCAAAGTGAGTTTTCACTGCATTGTTTTTATGCTACATACTGTATGATTATTGGACCCTGCCAATTTTTGTTTCACAAAGTTGTTTTACGATCTGTCCTTGTCAGATACTCAACTTAATTCCTAGGGAGTGTGATGGTGAGCGGTTTGAAGATGCGGTTAGTCGTGTTTGTCGTTGTGTTGGTGGTGGAACAACGGACAATGCTGACAGTGACAGTGACCTAGAAGTTGTTGCAGATTCTTTTACTGTTAATCTACGTTGCCCTGTAAGTTACGTCTGATTTTAGCTTAAAAGTTTCTAACGAGTGTTATTTTTAGTTCAGTGTGCACCCAATTCGAATATAGCTAAATGCATTAAATACTAAAAGATTAAGAACGTATTCAGAGTTTCCTCCTGTGGTTGCTAGGCCCTCATCATTGATGATCAAACTGATGCATGTTCTGCTTCGCTATTGTTTATAATGCTGAAAATAGTTATGAGAAATGAGGAAGATTGGTTAGGGTGAAATTGGCCTACAGTGGTTCCAGTAGCAGATTATTGTTCTGTGAAGAATATAAAGCAAGTCTAAAAGGATTTTATGGCCCATGGTATAATAATTCTCAGGGTCCAGTGCTGACTATGGTATTATGGTCTTACTAGATTATCAGGAATGTATCTCAACCCTAATCTAGCTTCTGCTGGGGTCGGTAATTTTTCTGCTAATCTGCCTTTAATAAACAAAACACTATATTAATATCCTACCATTATTTTCCCATCTTCATATGTTTCATCCTCATTAGATATGCTTTGTTCATTATATCCTCCGCTTATGCAAGTCTTCTTATCATTTTGAATGTTAGTTTTGGCAAATTCTCTGTTGCCTTCTGGCCTTTGTTAATATGAATATAGTATACTAAATTTGTGATCATTGTGTGTTTCTGCATTGAAGAATTACCTCACTGTTTTCGGCATTTGGATTAGTGCTCTTATTTTTGGTTGAATGTTGTGGTTTTTCTTTCGAAATTGCCATCAAATGTTTAATATAATTGATCTTTGTATCTCAATTTCTAGATGAGTGGTTCGAGAATGAAGGTGGCAGGAAGGTTCAAACCTTGTGTTCATATGGGCTGTTTTGATCTTGAAGTTTTTGTGGAGCTAAACCAGCGTTCTAGGAAGGTAAACAATTGTTGATTTCTAATCGTTTTTTGTCCTCCATAAGCCCTTTGTCTCTGATCCGGAAATGACCTCCATGCAGTGGCAGTGTCCCATTTGTCTCAAGAACTATTCACTGGAAAGTATAATCATTGATCCATATTTTAATCGCATAACTTCCAAGGTACTCATACTTTAGTTTATATTGGTCACAAGGATAGAGTTTGTTAATTGATTAGGTGTACTAATCAATAAAACTATTTTTATATGTTGTTTACTTGATGGCATAACAGATGCGCCATTGTAGTGAAGATATGACTGAGATTGAGGTGAAGTCTGATGGCACTTGGAGAGTAAAGACCAAAAGTGAGGCTGAGCGCAGGGATATTGGAGAACTAGCCCAGTGGCACAATTCTGACAGTACTATTCGTGTGACTAATGATGGAGAAATCAACTTGAAAACGGAGATGATAACTCAGATCAAGAAGGAAGGTGTTTCAGAAGGCCATCCTGGTAATGGTTTGAAACTTGGAATCAGGAAGAATGACAAAGGATTTTGGGAAGTTAGTAAACCTGATGATATGAACTCTTCCTCTTCTGGTAATAAATTTCAGAAGCTTGAAAATTGTGAACAGAAAATTATACCTATGAGTAGCAGTGCTACGGTTAGTGGTTGGGATGGTGAAGATCCAAGTGTAAATCAGGACGGTGGTGGGAACTTCGAGTTCCCAAACAATGGGAATGAACTTGATTCTTTATCTCTGAATGTAGATTCAGCATATGGATTTGCTGAACAAAATGTTTCTGCACCTGATGCAGAAGTAATTGTTCTCAGTGACTCAGATGATGACAATGATGTGCTAATTTCATCTGAACATGTTTACAAGAATAATCGATCTGATGATGATGGGGTTGTTTTTTCAGTGCCTGCAGGATTGGCAGATCCTTACCCTGAAGATCCTACATTAAGGCCCGGGAATTTTCTCTTCAATGCTAATGATGAGTTTATGCCACTCTGGCCATTGCCTTCTGGAACTCAAGGAGGTCCAGGATTCCAGTTATTTAGTTCAGATGTCACAGACCCATTGATTGATTTGCAGCATGGTTCTGTCAATTGTCCCATTGCATCAATGAATGGCTACACGTTGGCTGCAGATAATGTTATGGGATCTACTAGTCTGTTACCAGATTCTTCTGTTATTCGACCTGAGACAGACATGGATGGTGGCTTAGTTGATAATCCTTTGGCATTTGGTGGTGAAGATCCCTCCTCACTTCAAATTTTTCTTCCAACTAGGCCTTCGGATGCATCACTACAGCCTGATTTTAGATCTCAAGTTGATCCATCCAATGGTATCCGCACTGAGGATTGGATATCTCTTAGGCTTGGTGGTGGTGCCGCAAGCAGCCATGGTGAATCAATTCCTACAAATGAGGCAAATCCAAGGGGCCAGGTGTCATCTGGAGACTCTGGCATGGAACCATTGATTGATGCTGGTTTGTTCCTATTCCTTTGGCATTACTTTTTTTCAGACCATCCTTATATGGAGTTGTCAGATACAATTGTTATTTTACTTGTGCTAGATTTCGTTGCATAAATATACTCCTCCATCTTCCAATCTTTCATGTGCTGCTTTCAGTTTTAGCACTGATTATTGTTGGTTATGCAGCTTCTTTACTTCTTGGTATGAATGATGATAAATCTGACAAGGCTAGTCGGCAACGATCTGAATCTGATAGTCCCTTTTCATTTCCTCGTCAAAAACGTTCTGTGAGGCAACGTTTCTATCTGTCTATTGACTCGGACTCAGAGTAGAGAAGGGCCATGTTTGCTGAGATTATCGTTGCTTAGTTTAGAGTATTTCTGGGAACAGAATACATTTCCTGGAGTGAGTTGGTGACTGAAGTCCAAGTCATTGCTTAGAAATTGAACAAAGTAACATGTGCTCATAGCAATGAAGTACTGAATGGTGGTCGTGGTGTGATGTATCAGCATTACTTACTCCTAAAACATTGTGATGGCACCTGCAAAATATTTTGTTGCAGTGGATGAGCCAAGGCCTTGTATACACTGGTCAATATTGTGCAGCATAACCTAGTGTCTGCTGCTGTTTGTTTTATGAGGGAGTACATCTCCCATCCCAATTACACCAGTGCCTGCTAAGATTGTACAGTTCATAGTCGTTGAATCTGAAGACTATTGAATCCCGCGGTTTAAAGCCTGTGGATGTAGTCGGGAAGCTACCAATTGGCAGAGCAAAATTGCCTCCATTTTGTCTCTCATTTGAGGAAGAGAACGAATTGCTTGTACATATCACTGAGGTTCAGCTATTTATAGAAATAAATAAAATTTGCCAAACGTGATTTTGTCCAGTATAAACATGGTGACATTTTCTTCTATTTCAATGCGAGACTCCAGATATGAAATTGTTACGATTATAATGTTTGCTGTAGATGGTCTGTTCGCTTCGATGCGAGGGTCAGCTTTACTACTTTGTAGACTTTCACTTGTAGGTGCTTCTACCATCAGATGGACGGTGAAATTAAGGCAGAGATGATGGGGATGGCGATTGGTTTATTCGCGTTCCCAATTTCGAAATATTTCCTCTGCTTTGTTAAACATCGATTTTGTGCATTAAAAGGAACGAATTATCAGATCTAATATGAGATGCCAAGCTATCGAGCTATGATTCTGCTTAGCTAATCCGTTTATTCTCTCTGTTTCGTGGATATTGACAATTGATTGCTATCGCACGTCTTCATTATGGTTCTCTCTATGATTTGCGTAATAAACCTTAAGCACCGGTTACTACTGATAATCAGTGGCCTTTATTTGCTGAAGCATATACCTAAATCTGAAGACCTGCTGCAGCGTGAAAAATTGTATTAAGAAAAAAACAAAAAGAACGTAGAAGAGGGGCAAAAAAGAATCCTTAAGAATGGGGAAAACTCGGAAATTGTCACATGGATAGTATATTGATCGCAATCTGTAAGAAGCTGAACATGAAAAAGTAATCATCTTGCCCAGTGAGACCAGTAAAAATAAGCCTTCTTAGCCTTCGTGCTATCATCATAACCAAATCCCTCGAAACATTGGAGTTGAAGAAAGAGCATCACAGAAAAGTGTTCACAAATATCCAACGGAATACACTGACAGGACAGTGGTACAGCCTTCTAAATTTTGTAACTACGCGTGACTATGATGGCCTCGAACTCTCGCAACCTGGGCAGTTGTGCAAGCTTTCATGGATATAAATATCACAATCAAGGCAGAAAGTATGCTTACATTTTGGACAAGCAACACAAAGGCCGGGCTTAATGCCTGTGACAAAAACCGCAGCAGTTATGAAAGACATGAAACTAATTAAAACAAAACATAATTTTGCAAATAAATATTGATATTTCGTTGTTGTAGGGGGACTATCAACACCTAGCCTCTTACATCACGAGCCTTTGGCTCCTTGTTTATGGGGAAAAAACATTGTTATTTTTCTTAAAGAAATGAAGCTATTTTATTTTAATGATGAAAACAGGATAAACAACACAGGGAAAGGCCAATTGCATAAGAAATATTGGACTATGAGATTTCAATACCTGTTCAATTTAACAGAGGTTTGTGAGTTAATTGAGCAGCTTCATTTAGCAATTTTAACCTCATTTAATCTAGTGTAACATGAACTATGCACCAAGAAACCTTTGCATGCAGTGTGACAGTAACATATTCTACTTACCAGTGATAAGAAGGCTCTGTTGGCAACCAAAGCATGTCCTGTGTGATCTATGGTGTGGTTCACTTTGACGTGATGGAGGCAAATCATCAAATGGAGCTATTGGAAAGAGATGATGATATGATCTTGCCAAATGGGGTGAAGAAACAAGTGTTAGCCCACAGATACGACATTCAGTAGGAAGCTCACAAGCACGTGCTTTGCATCTGGGACAAATGTAGCCCTCACCAACTTTAGCTTCTTTATGACAAGAACAGATCGAGATGGAACCCTCTGCTGCTCTTTGTGGGAAACCCATCTTTATCAGGTTAGCAATTGCAAATTCGGCTATTGCTGGAGGTGGCGGTGCATGCTCTAGAATCAACTCTTTGAAGTGGCCCTCCAAAAGAAGGAAGAGATCAAATCAATTTTTGGATAATCTCAGTCTAATTAAGGAAGATTTGAAAAATGTAGAGGTAGAATCATTAAGGTATATTTTCACACTTCTATTTCCAACATTGTTTACTCAAAATTCTGAATGAGTCTGGATCATTTACCTAAGAATAGGCGGCTAGCCCCCTCTAATTATTCAATTTTTAAGTCAGTTATTTCATGACATACAACAACATAGTTTATCATCTGATATTTGAGAAAAAAAGTTTATATACAAGGCTGGCAAGCTAATAGAACTCACCTCATCCAGTGCAACTGAGTACGAACCCCCAGTTTCCTGGCAGAGATGTTTGCAAATGAATAGCTCAGCTGCAAGGCCAATTACTGAACACCTTAACTTCGATTTCTTGCACTTCTGGATGGTCTCCATAATATCTCCTGGATCACAGGTACTAAGAGAGGAATACAGGATCAAAACTTCACGATGACCATATGAAGGAATTGGATCAAGATACCCGTGAACAAGCTCCAAGGCATTTTGTAATGAGGAATCTCCTGAGCATCCCAATTTGCCCATCAATGTCTTAATATGGGCCTCAGGACTCCCACCGAGTTCTGTTAAGCAATGGGCAACTCCATCTTTAATAGTCACTAGAGCCATCTGACTAAGTGGGTTCTGATCAAAAAATTCCCTAATGAAAGCTTCCACGTGTTTGGCAATCATAGCCATTCGGCTTGGTCGAAAATCCATCACTCCAGCTGCCTACATAATTCATAAAAATCATAAAAAGTTGATAATGCCTAATTTTGGAAACAATCGCAAGCCCCAGAAATTTTGATTGCCCTTCTCCAATGTAGAATAACTTTGCTGACAGAACCAACATATGTTTTTCTAGCTTCAAGTTTAAGGGTGCTGTTATTCAAGTGTCATGCTGAATTGTTCAGCCTGAAAGAATCAAACAGGTCCAGTTTTTCCAATGAAAACTATAGACATGCTACTAAAATTGAAAGTGAGAAATGTGAACCAAACACATTCAGTAATTGGAGGCATAGATCTCAAACCGTCACTTGGACAATGTAGTTCCATCCCTACGCCCGAGGCTGGAAATCATTTTCAATAAAACTATATGCAGTGATCAACAAGACTCCATTAAGTCAAGAAACTGGACATACCCTGGAGAGGTCAATAACAACATAGAGAAACCGAATGAGGCCCTTCTGAATTCGAGCAGCATTGCCAGCAGTTGAAAGCGAACGAAGGCGGCGACGATACTGAGCATGGTAAATAGCCTTGTTATCAATTGGGCGAAGCAGGCCCGACTCATCCTCTTGCAAGGACTCCCATGATCTCTCATCAGTGTAAGTTCTCTCCCATGCATCGATCCCATCCTCATCCAGATCATCCTCATCCTCCTCCTCTGCTTCTCCATTTAATCGCTTCTTCCCGCCATTGTGCATCTTTTCCCAACCACACTACTCTTCCCAATTCAATTCAATGGCTCCCAAACCTAGAACCGAATATTGCACAACGATCTGTTTCAGTTCAGACACTAAAGAATTCCTAATTTGAAAAAATAGCTGATAATGGCATTAAGAGAAGAATATATACAGGAATTTACGATTTTGTTCGATAACCCTAAAACTAACACTTATTCTCCTCCATTCATAATTAAATGCTCACCTCGCTGAATACAAAAGAAAGCAAAAAGGAAGAGAGAAAGAACATAAAATTATCCTACTGAATAAACTCTCCGCCGGTGGAAGTCTAGAGAGAAGCAAATGTATGCATGCTTGGAGGGAGCGTGTTATATGCTATCAAAAGAAAAGGAGGTCAGTTCAGTCACGGACTTAAAACAAGATACTAATTTTATTTAATATATTCCTAAGCTTTGCCAATTTGCTTTATACATATTAATCACTTGTGTAATTCAACCATTTAACATCATAAACTAAGAAGTACATAACAGAAGAAGAAAATTGAGCTAATTCCGTCTACGATTTTATTCATTCGTAACAATATGATATATAAAGAAATCAGAAAAGAATGACTCTCACAACAAAATATGAAATAGTGGGCTCACCCATGATTACAACTGGAATTGCAAAATAATGGAAAGTGGGATAAGTGGGGCTTACCCACGATTACTACCGGAACTGCAAAATAATGGAAAGTGCATCCTAGAACTAAGCAAGTATCGCGGACTAAGTTTGCTGCCTTTAACTGAACCACGTAGACCAAGTCCTGCATATGTTGAGGAGTGACCCACGTGCCGTGTAGTTGGGTACCTATCATTTTATCCCGTTGAAACTGTCCTTGTCCTCAAGGACAAACTCTGGATAGGATCGCAAAAAACGTCTATAATTTTCCCACGTCGCATCAGAGGCTTCGGTTCCTTGCCAATGAACTAGCACTTCGGTGTAGGGACAATACCGACCTTTCTGACCTACCCGCTTATCTAAGATCCAAGCAGGTGTGGGTAATGAACTGGACTCATCAACTACTGGAGGTAACTCAGGCAAAGGATCAGGTCGGGTTCCCAAGTGTTTGCCAAGCAAACTAACATGAAACACGTTGTGAATTTGAGCTCCTTCGGGAAGACGAAGTCGATATGCCAAGGGGCCTATTTTTTCCAAAATTTCATAGGGTCCATAAAAAACGAGCAGAGAGTTTCAGGGAACCCCAAAAAATAACAAACTTTTGCTGATACAGCTGAAGCTTGAGATACACAAAGTCACCCACCATGAACTGAACCTCCCTTCTTTTTTTGCCTGCTTGCATTTTCATGCGATCTTGGGCCAATCGAAGATTCCGCTTTAAGTATCGCATAATCTCATCCCTGATTTTGAGAAAATCATCCACTGCTGCAACTTTGGTAGTACCTGGAATGTAAGAAGTGAATGATGGTGGAGGACGACCATAGACAATCTCGAAGGGGGTGAACTGAGTGGCTGAATGTAGACTAGTATTGTAACTGAGTTCGGCCCATGGAAGCCAGTCAAACCATTTCTTCGGTCGTTCACTTGTGAAACACCTCAGATATTGTTCCAATTTGCTGTTGGAGACTTCAGTTTGTCCATTCGTTTGAGGATGGTAACTAGAGCTCATTAGAAATTGTGTTTCCTATAATTTAAACACTTGATCCCAAAAGGCGCTGGTGAATATCTTGTCTCTGTCACTAACAATAGTTTTTGGGATTCCATGTAAACGAACAATATTATGCACAAATGTTTTAACCACGTCAGTAGTAGTGAATGGGTGTTTCATAGGAATGAAATGGCAATATTT
>JANKOE010000205.1:12706689-12722807 GCA_026284465.1 Erythroxylum citrifolium | reverse complement strand
TTTATCTAAAATGTAATTATTATCAGTGATAAAAATACAACTATATTAATATTAACAACCAAACAGGTTTTTGTTTGCATTTGAAAAAAAAACAGAAACAAAAAAACTGAAAACGGAAATAAAAAACTACAACAAAAAAATAGAAGTAGAACCAAACGGTCCCTTAGTTTTCATTTTCTCGAAGCGAAGGAAGTGGTTCGATTGGTTTTTTGTTTTGGCCAGTTTGAGTTGTTATTTCAACTGCCATCTATTGGTTGAAATTATCACCAATTTAGGTCTTACCATGTTGATTTTTAGTCCTATTCTAGACGTTTATTTGTTTAGCTTTTAGAAAACCTTGTGCTTTGCTTTGCTTTGCTTTCTTTTTTTTTTTTGCAAATTTGGAGTGAGCCTCACAAAGGAGGAATTTTTGGTGAACGGTACTAACTTTGACGAGGATATACAAAGCCATGTGTGGTATCTTAAACATATCATATTGGTTTGGTTGTTTCCCTCTTTGATTAATTAGTATCTTTTAAAATTTTTCTCTATTGGATGTACTCGTGATTGGTTTCAAATTGTGTATGTTCGTGGTTGATTCGTTGTTCTCTAGTTTTTAGGATTCAATTTTAGTCTTTATTGAATCATTGAAAGCTTTGAGTTCTTTTTTATTTACAATTTTCAATATTTTTATTGATTTTTTAACTGTCATTATCTTGCTTTTAGCATTTTGTAGAAATTCACTTTCTATTTATTTATACAATTTACTTTTTGTCATTGTCCTTTAGGAGGTGACAAAGTAAGGTGAGAGACAGGCTATTAGTGATTCAGATTTTAAACCATATAAATTTTGATTTGTTTGTGGTTGATTGTACTTGTGATTTTCATATCCTTTTATTGCAATGCTCATTTTGAGATTTAATATCAATCCTTGTTTCCTTTCTCGAGTTATCTTACATTCATGTAGGGACATATTGGGGTTGTCTTTTATAACTTATGTTAGACATTAGGGTAGGAGTAGTGACTTTGATATTTGATGATAGAGCAAGGGTTAGTCCTTCAATGAGTTTTGGGTACTAGGAGAAGATAAATTGTTGACAGATTACGGATAAGTTCTTAAAACATCAAGACCCTTATAGGAAAGTCATTGGAATTAGTATAGATTTTAGACAAATATAAGATTCATATAATGTGCATCTAGGAGATAAAACGGATGATGATTAAAGAGAAAGTGATTAATGAGTTAAACTTTGGTATTCAAGGTGTTTGAGACAACAAAATAAGGTAGATATCTTGATTATCAAGGAACTTATACATCATATTGTGGAGATAAAGAGATTAATGATATAATTTTGTCCTTAAAGATTGTGATGAAAGGTGTTGTTTTCAATGCGACATGTGCTTATGCACCCCAGGTAAGGATAGACAAATAACTTAAGCGTCAATTCTGGGAAGAGATAGATGAAGGGATTAAGTGGATTCTCCCCAACAAGAGTTATTCTAAGAGGAGATTTTAATGGTCATATAGAAGCAACCTCAGATAGATATTCATGAACTCATGGGAGTTTCAGGTACAATAATAAGAAAGATGATGGGATTGTTTTGTTAGATTTTACATTAGATTTTGAGTTAGTGATAACTAACTCATTTTTCAAGAAAAACGAGGAGGACATGGTGACTTTAAAAGCAAAACCACGAAAACTCAAATTGACTACTTCCATATAAGTCAGAGTAATTGACCTAATTGCAAGGATTGCAAGGTGATCCTTAGACACTTGTTTATCAACTCAAACATAGATTGTTAGTTTTATATCTTATAATTAGGGGTTGGAGGAAGAAGAGAAATCCTAAGAGGTTTACTAGAGTTAGATGGTGGAACTTAAAAGGAGATATGGTAGAACAACTTAAAGATAGAGTAATATATGAAGAAAAATAAAAATTAGAAGGAGATGCTAACCAAATGTGGGAGAGAGTAACGATCTTTTTAAGAAATGCAACTAAAGAGATCTTAGGTGTTTCAAAAGGGCCTAAGGAGACATGGTCTTGGTGGTTAAATAAAGATGTACTAGAAAATGTTAAGATCAAGAAGGATACATATAAAGCTTTATTAGATAGCATCTCAAAGGAAAAGAGGGTAGTTAATAAAGAAAGTTAAATTGACAAAGAAAGAGACAAAGAAGATAGTCTCATAAGCTAAAAGTAGAGCTCACGAGAAATTATACCAATAATTAGAAAATAAACATGGAGAAAATGATATATTTAAGTTAACTAGAGCTAAAGAATGGAAAACAGAAGACTTAGATCAAGTTTGAAGTATAAAAGATGAAGTAGGACAGGTATTCATGGCTGAAAATAACATCAAAAGAAGATGACAAAGATACTTCTATAGCCTTTTTAATGAAGGCGTAGAGAACAACTCTTTAGGTGATTTTAGCACGTCGAAGAGATATCATAATTTTACTTGTCGACAAATCATAAGAGAAGAAATTAAAAGAACTTTGAGGGAGATGAAGAGTAAAAGGACAATAGAACCTGATGAGATACTCATATAAAAGGTCTAGGCAAAGAGGCTCTTACTTGACTAGCCAAACTGCTTAATGGATCTTTTAGTTTATCAAAATATCAAATGAGTCGAGACTTAGTATGCTAGTTCTTATATAAAAGAACAGAAAAGGCATTCAAAGCTATAATAACTATAGAAGAATCAAACTACTTAGTCACATCATAAAGTTATTGGAAAAGGTGATTGAGAAGAAAGCGAGAAATGATGCGCTTATCTCGGACAACCAATTTGGTATCAGGCCAAAAAAATCCACGACAGAAGATTTATATTTCTTTAGAAGATTAATAAATTATTATGGAGAAAGACAACGTAACCTACACATGATTTGTATTGATCTAGAGATAAAGGATACATAAGAAAATCATGTGGAAGTATTTAAAAGTTGAGGAAATCTCTATGGCCTATATTCAAATTATTAGGGATATGTAGAAAAGTGTAAAAACTAACATATGGAAGATAGGAGGAGGTATATAACATTTTTCTATTGATATTAAGCTACACCAAGGCTTTTCATTGAGCTCTTTTTGTTTGCAGTAATAATGGACGAGCTCACTAAGAATATCTAAAGAGATGTAATTCAATGTATATTGTTTGTTGATGATATAGTTTTAGTGGATGAGACAAAAAAGTGTCAATGTTAAGCTAGAATTTTGGAGAGATATGCTAGTCTTTTGAAATGAACGTGACTAAAATTAAGTACTTATAGTGTAATTTTTTAGGCCATAGTGTGACTTTCAATGTGAAGGTAAAAATTAATTCAGAAGTTATACCACAGAAAAAGTATTTTAAGTATTTCAGAAGTTATACTACAGAAAAAGTATTTTAATTATTTAAGAACTATTATCTAAAACAATCGAGAAATAGATACAGACATTATTTATCATATTAAATCAGGGTGGCTTAAATAAAGAAGTGCATAAGGAATTATATATGTTAAGAAGATATCATCCAAGCTTAAAGGTAAATTTAGTGATTAGGTCGATTATGCTTTATAGGATAGAATATTGACCCATCAAATAAATGCATAGTTATAAGTTAACGTGGTGGAAATGAGGATGTTCTATTGAATTTGCAACCTTACTAGAAAAGATAAAGTCAAACATATAATGATAAGAGACAAATTAATGGCGGCTAATATTAATAAAAATTAAGAGAGATAAGATTTAGATAGTACAAACATTTTAAGAGTAGACATCTTGACGATTCAGTGAGAAGATATGAGAAGATTGTATGAAAATTTAAGAAAAACAAGATTTAAATGGTTCAGACATATTAAAAGTAGACATCTTAACGTTTCAGAGAGAAGATGCGAGAAAGTGTGCACATAAGAACAATAAGAGAAAAGAAAAGTAAGAACAGCTAAAGGAAGTAATAAAAAATGATATGATTGCTGAAAATTACCAAGGACATTACTCTCAATAGAAACTAACTTCGACGATCTAACATAAAGAGATCATTCTTTTTCTCATAGATCCTTTGAATCTTATGTCTTATTTTTATGCTAAACATTTAATATATAATAATTTCCTCTTAATTATTTAACCTAAATATTTTTTTCTAATAACTTGGTTTGTTTTATATATTTACTTGTCTTCTTTCTTATTTTTTGTTTCTGTATTTATTGACTTATTTTGTCTTTTATCAGTTAGAGATAAAGTTGCACATTTTTGAACTTCCCAAGACCCCTAGTTCAGCAAGACTTCTGCTAAATATTGTTGTTCATGTATAGTATAGATGAGCACTTAAAACTTTTTGCACTTTGAACTAGATAAATCTCCTCCTAATCCTACAAATTTAACCTTTGCCTTCTAACTACCAAGTATTATATCAAGCACATTTTCTGAATCCTACAATTTTGCCAATGTTCCCGAAGATGAACAACTAGAAAGGATGTTTTGTTCCATTCATCAAAGTAAACTTTCTGAAAAAACAATAGTTGTTCTCTAAATACATGAAAAGCCAGCCACATCTTTAGTTGCGAGTGCCTGGAATGCAGTTGATCAATGATGCACTCCACAAACTTTAGTTGCTAACCTTGAAACAGCTTCTAAGCTTTCACTTTGCTCCACAGATAATATATTGACAGAATTATGAACTCACAAGTCAACTGACGAAACATTCATACGATCAAGGTTTGGTAACACGTTGTGCAAACAAACATACAACCAAAGTACTCTTTTAAAGTAATTATTAATTTTCAAACCCTTACTACAGTCGGAGAAGAATCTGGCTGGCCCACAGAGGAAGACTTTGATGCTTCCATTATCAGAGGTGCTTGATCTAGGCAGCTTTGAGTATCATCACCCGCCGTGCCAATCGTCATCTTCTCCACTTCTTCTTGGGTATATATATGGATCTTTGATACAACGTTGCAGAACTCACTATCAGAAGAAAAGGTAACCCATGGGAACATTGACTTGGAAATGAGAATCATAATTCCAATTTTTTAAGATTAATCACAAAATAAGCCTCTCTAACTGCTCAAGTCTCGCATAATTTGCAGGAGAACGTTGTACTGCAGTATGGTGCATTATATACCTATTTGAAAACTGAATATTCGACATATTAGGTCTGCAACTGTATACTCAAGAATCCAGATCCATATAGAGATGATCCTAGTCTCTTCCCAGTAACATCTATAGAAAGTAGTCTGACATTTAAATCATATGTACTACTTGCCAACCTTTCAATGACTATGTTATTTTTATAGAAAGGACAGATTGGTATACTGAGTATATAATGATTTATGCATGCATAATCATGAAATAAACTAAAGCTCATTCCAGAAAACAGATTTTAAAGGCCAAGACTTACTGCCATGGATCATCACCAACAACCATTACATCGTTCTCACTGTCCGTGTATAAGATTCGCCATCCTTTATGAGGATCTTGGAGAAGGCCTTCCATGCTAAATAGTCGTTCCAACTCATTCAGTAGCTCACTGTAGCCATTCAGCCTTGAAAGATCGATGGCTCTACCAACCAAGCTGCCTTGCTTGTGAACCTACAAACAATTTTGTGTAAATGTGACTAGATAAATTGAGAAAAGCCAAGTCATTTTCCAGCTTTTCTTCTAATGCAGCTTACCTTGGTACAACTCCTCTTACCAGAGTTTTGAGAACTTCGTGTTGGTGACTCCGCATTCAAAGAGAACCCAAATAGTTTGCAGCCAGTGGCAGTCCCATTCAAAGATTCATCAGATTGTGTCCTTGAATTGATCCTCATAGCTGGGGAAATGGCATTTTCCTCTGCTGACCGCTGCTCATTCATGTGATTTAACTTTCCAACTTCACCCCCGCCAACATTACTCCGCCGAATAGAAGATGCACTGAACTGAGCATTTTCTCTGGGGAACGCAGTTGTGTAAGGATGTGTTTTGGTGCTTTGGCCAGAATGGTACATAGCATCATAAGGAAAAAATGCATTTCGTACATTTTCTGCTGCTTGTGAATAGAAATTGGATCTGGGTATTTGATACATGTGCAATGAACCGCATCCAAGATCAGATTTTCCCAGAGATCCAAGATTGAGATCACCTTTACCTGTCAAGGATCTCAATGGACATATTTCTTGACCTTGCAAGACCCTTGGAAATCTTTCAGATTCCGCGAAGCCTGTGTATGTAATGGAGTGAGCCTTTGTTCTAATATTTTCCTTTACCATTCCAGTAGAAATGAGATTTTGATGTGCTGGGGTTCGCATCTCAAAATCCAGTGGGCGGTTTATAGTGTCATATCCAAATAAGGGTGACACAAAACCAACATTTTCTTGACCTTGCAAGACCTTAGAGGATCTCATGGACTCCTCAAAGTCTAAAAATCCACCCCTTCCTGAGGCATCAAATCAGACGGCAAGGATTCACAATATAGTTAGTTAGGAATATACAAACAGTTACTCCTCTTCTAAAGCAATGAACTGTACCAGCTGTGCGGTTATCAGGTGGGATTGTCCGCAGACCAGTCCGCAATTTCTTTAGCCTCTGGGGAGATTCAATACTCAGTGGTGGGATTGAAACTGAAGGATCAATTTCCCAAGGGGAGACTCTTTCTTGACGATCATTGACAGTTTCTTCATCCCATCTTACCTGCTCAATGGCATAGGAAACCCAATCAAACATGATACTGAAGGTGAAAAATGAACTACAGATTTTAACTGCCCACAACACAAGATACTACAGAAATGCTTAAGTTTTAAGCTTAGACTGCTAATTTATACAAAAATGAAGCTCACAATTAAACAAGTTTCAGCACCACAAAATTTGCAACCAATAAGTACAACCCTGCGAGTTCCTGAGCTGTTTGAGTAAAGTTGAAATTCGACTGGTTTCACTTTAGGATGGTAAATGAGAAGTTGATAGAACATCCTATCCATATAGGTAAATTAATAAAAGCCATGCTTAGTAAAGCATCCAGAGCTCAAACTGGGAGCTACATACTTCTTTACAATGTAGTTAGTTCACCAGTATTCGTGGAGGATGCTTGTAGCAATTGGGTTCAAAATTGAATAAAAATTACAACAAACAAAATTGTCCAGATCGAATTAGCCACAAAGCAAAACTTCCATCTTACCATCAAGCTTCTCCATTTTGAGTTTGGCCATCTATATGGATCAAAGTCTCCAATAGCAGCCACAACACCACTGCAGATGCAAAACTGAAGCAAAGTTACATTCCCAAAAAACCATCATAGGAAGCATATTACATTTCCATAAAAGAGAAATATTACAAGACCTTCTTCCTGGTGAATCATCCATCGCAAATCTCATTTTGAATCTTGTTCCAATACAGATGGGATTCCTTATGCTTTTGATATACTTTTGGAAGGGTACAACAAACTGT
Organism: Erythroxylum citrifolium; assembly: GCA_026284465.1. Classification (NCBI taxonomy): domain Eukaryota; kingdom Viridiplantae; phylum Streptophyta; class Magnoliopsida; order Malpighiales; family Erythroxylaceae; genus Erythroxylum; species Erythroxylum citrifolium. Next base: position 12,715,427 of record JANKOE010000205.1, on the reverse strand, counting down.
GCATGAAGGGCCCTGCATTTCAGCAATTTTAAGCATTTTGGTGACAGTTTGGAGAGAAAATATAATCTTTCTGTCCTATATATATGCATATCACATAATATATAATGCCACATAAATACCTGAATGAAGTTCTTTTCACATTACAGTGGGCATAAATCTAGATATAATTACATAGCTTTTAAGCAGGCTCATGCATGTTTAAAGATGACATACACATTTATAATTCTTAACCACTTAAAACAAACATATTCACTCTCTACATGCAACACTTCAATCAAGCCAGATATGTACAAGCAACTCTTCTAACAATTAAAATGATACAAGTAGTTCTAGATAGTCTAACAAGCCCAGAAGAAATGGTGCATGGGATTGCAAGTTCTCATTTGCATTACATATGTTAAAGCAACATGACCAGCAGAATCAGTGAAATGTATATCAAAAATTTGACAACCCAGCAACTTTGCAGCTTTATTTGTTAGGACAGTATTACTTTAGGTACTGTGTAATACTGCTGCTATCACGGAGGCTGCTAGCTACAAAGAGCATTTTTGATATCACAATTAAACCATGGTAATGAGTAGAAGCTTAGGATCAGCATCTCTTTTCCCATAAGAAGTTGAGATAACAAAACTAGGGTAAATCTAAATCCATCAAAAGGTGAAGTAACATAGAGGTTTCATACCGAAGACCAGAAGTTTCTGCATGTATAATACTGCCATCACGTTAAAAGCAAAAGTCTCCAAATGGAAGTAATCAACTATATGGCATGTATAGTGACTAAATTACATTTTAGCACAAGGAAGAGGTTTCACCAGATGAAGTATCGGAGAGCCAATGCAATTTAAAGCTACTATTTACGGCATAAGCAAAATGAAAAACCCGAAAGAAGATCATATCCATGTAATTACTACCTTGGATTGTATAAAACATGAAATGTGCTCTTAGTAGATATTGAATTAGCCACTAGAGAAAGAACACTAGAATAAGAATTCTGCTTCTCAATGAACGAATCAGGAAGACCATTTCTAGGTCGAACAGCTCTTCTTATCCCCAACCTCAGCTCACCATCTTCACCTCTACAAGGATCATAAGTAAACAGACAATGAATCCAAACTGGAATACAATGGAAATAATGTCGATTAAGAGTGCAGCTGTTAACTTCCTGTTTCAATTGCTAGAAAGGTATCAGATATCATCAGATTCCTTTTCTTTTACTCAAGGGCAACTAAAATTTCCCTGCTGATTATTCTGTTTTTTTGGACACATTTCTCTGCTTATTTCACGTATGTATAGTATATTTCAGAATCTAATGAGATCTGAATTTTCTCCATTTCAAATTTTAATTCTGCAGGTGATGACTCCACTGATTTTAATGCTGAGATCTTTCTAATCGACTAATTAATGAATTAAATTTGACTGAACCTTAGCTGGTTCAGGTTTTGGTCTCAAATGCATACCTTAAAAATAGCACAGCATCCCCTGAAACAAGATTTTTTTTACTGACAAAGATACTCCATCCCGTAGTCAGCAGATGTCTTCTTGGTTGACCTGGAAAAAAAATTTCTTTAATCGATGTCATATCTCACCTTAATCGAAGCCGAACTTTGTCCCAGATCGATATTCACCTCTATAAATATGGCGAAACCTCCATTCAACACCATGCAGATCTTTGGCCACAAGGTCTTGAGAAGGCCTCTGCTGACTATAATCCTACGAATAAACAAATATATATCATCATAATAAATTCTGATTCTGTCGATAGGATTAGACTCTCTAACAACAAAGCAAGCATTAAGAGTATAAAAAGATACCAAAGGGGGGAAACAGTCCTCGGCAGCTCTACGAGGAACAGAGAACCCTCCATGGGTGCTCGTATCAGAAGCTGTAAGTGTTTTGCAGAACATGTGAGGGGTTGATTTTGTTAGTGAACCGCCACCACTCTCCTCATCCACAGCCAACTCTCCAAGCTCTTGCCCCTCCAAAAGTCGTCCTGCCAACTACAGAGATACCCAGAATGTTGGTGAAAGACAAATTAAAGAAATTAACAACATCGTCATCATCAAACCACGGACTGTGAACTATACCGTAGAGTGAAACGAGCACGCAAAAAGTAGAAAAGATAAGAGAATAATTCAACATTTTCTGGACCTATGTCAACAAGACTCGAGCCGAAAAGAGTGTTATATCCATCTTCTTAATATGTAGGAAAGACTAAATTTTGCTTCTTGAAGAGTAAGCAAAACTCGAAAGCGATCAAGAAAAGAAGCAAATGGGCTGTGGCACTACTTCACGCCAAATATACCTCTGGCTGAGGAAGTAAAGTAAGCATAGTGTAGACCTCGTCATTATCCTTATTAGCCTGGATCAAGAGATTAGAATCAGATCAAAATAGTGAACCTTGATGAACCAAAACGCATAAAGTAAAGAATTTTTAGGAAGTGGACTAACATAAATGATTGAGGAAAGGAATTCAAAAGATTATGGGTTGATAACTTACAAGCAGTTGCAAGCTCACAACTTTACAAAAGATTTGGGGCTGGAGATCAAAGGTGGAAAGCTCCATAGAGGAGAAAGGAGAGTAAGAAACAAGCTGTTCCAAGTGGCCTTGAGGGAAGTACACAACAACATTTCCTTTCTTTGGCAGGGAAGTGAGAGGACCGGCACAGGCATGCCAAAGCTCCGAGTAAATTGAAGAGGAAAGTGGAGATTGAGATGAATTTGAAGAACATGAAGAAGATGAAGAGTTGCCATTATTACAAAATGCACTCTTCTCCGCCTCAGTCACTGCATGGTTCAGATCAATTTCCATGAACACCCACCCAGGAATGTATTGTATGTACGGGACTATTTGCTTAATAATGTAAGTACAGCCGCATAACCAAATCAAAAAATATCAAGGAATTAATAAAGAAAGAAAGTAGAAGGGGAAGAATGCGAGAGTAATCAAGAGACAAGGAAGGGTAGCCACAGTAAGGAATGAGGTCAAATAATAGGTTAAAAGATCATATTTTATAAAAGGGTACCCATTAAAAGCTAAAAAAAGGACAGTGGTGCAAGAAGATGAAAAGAAAAAAACAAGAAGGCCATGTTTAGAGAAGGGATACCCACAAAAAAGCAAAAAGATGATGCTAGAAAGAAAAAAGAGGTATCAAATAATAACAAGAAATTCAAAGTATGATTCCTCCCCCATTTGCAGGCAGCGAGAAGAGGGAGCAGAAGCAGCAGACAGAGACAATTGAATAGGAAACACAGAAACAAAAGGCAAAAAGGCCAATGAGGTTTGGTGGCTTTTGGCCTTGGACATGACTTTGGAGAGTAGGAAGGCAAGAGACTGTTGTGTTGGGTGGAGGGGACAAGCCAAGAAGGTGTACATAAACGCGCCACACCCTTCCCCACACTTCCTCTGCCTCTGTTGCTTTCTTTGTCTTAGCTTTACTTTTCCTTTTCCCACCTTATCTAATTTTATCATAGAAAATTAGTAAACATCCTTTTAACTGTGCTTGGTGGGTCTTCTCTTCTCCACCCAGACAAAAAGGGAATTTTCAATACCAAGTAAAAGAACTCATTTTTCTTTCTTTACCACTTCCTTTACTAGGCAAGCAGAATCAAGAATAAAAAACAAGTCATGAAACTTGTAATTCACTAAGGTCTCATAGAAAACATATAAATTGACCATTTCTCTAATCTAAATTCTAATTGCCATCATCACTTTGATTAGCTTCATCCACCAAAAGCTAAAGGTTTTGACCGTTCTTATCAAACTTTTTAACTTTAACTAACCATCAGAAAAGCTCCAAAAGAAAGGGCCAAATATTCAGTAGGGTAGTCTCTTTTCCTTTCTAGTAATGTTTTGGTCAGTTGAGTTGATGCATCTGAACAGATACAGCACAGGGAGGCTCATTGAAGATGAAAAAAAGCAACAAAATTTGAGAGAGAGAGAGAGAGAGTTGTCAATGGAAGTGGGGTCGTGGGGACTTTAGCTTGGCAGCAAATATCATGGGCGTGTTGTTAGTTGTTGGGACTCAGTGAGTCAGAGACACAGCAGCAGCAGTAACAGTAACAGCAACAGCAACCAGTCGTTGCTCCTTCCACTGCTTTATAATCTCCAGTCTTGTCACCCCTTTGTTCTTTTCCACAGACTTTATACGCAGAACATTGCCTCCACCCTCTGCTTGAGCGCGTTTTATCAACTACTCTTTTATCTTCTTAGCAATGAGTCCAAAAACCAAAAAGTTGGGATGCTCTTTTCATTGCTTTATCTGTTGATTCCTTTAATCACAGAGTCAAGTATTTGAATTTTCATCTCCGCTCCTTTTATGTTACATATAATTCTATTATAAGTATGAATTGAATGTTCTTGATTTATATTTTCTTTTTAACCAATATTATTATATGCTAATTTTTCATTGAAAAGTGAATTTTTAACAAAAGGATTAAACAAACCCTTTAATAAATTCATGGCCACGTAAAACAGTAAATATATAATTATCTTTGTCGTCTAACAGAAATAAAAAAAGGAGAGAGCGTGAAGCAGACGGTGGCAGTGGAAAAGAAAGAAGATGCTGATGGCAGGAGGATGGCCTGCGTCTTTGGCGCTGTTGCTTAGCCCCACCCCAACCCCCCTCGTATTTCGCCTCGGTTTACCCACTTTATTTTCCAGAAATACCCTACTCCCCCTTTCTCGTAGTATTGACACGATCGGCCCACGACAAGTTCAAGACTTTATTTGGTATAACAAAGATTAAATATACTTTTAGTAATTGTTCCTCCTTGAATATGAATGCCTTAACTAAAAAGACATACAAATATCTCTAATTTGGTTTTCTGGGTCCATCCCGTGAAGCATGCATGGTTACAGAGTCGGACAGAAAGTGAGGTATCGAAAGCACAAGAATATGCTATTGCCTTTAAAAGACACTTGTGCTCTATATCTACAAGACAAAACCAAGAAATGGACTTCACATCTCCACCTCTCTACGTTAGCATTTGGACCATGTTCCCTAGTGAGACTGATTTGTGGTGTTCAATTTTAATTACTCAAAGCTCCTCCTCCGTTCCTCGAAGAAGTGACTGACGATGACAACAAGGAGTGGATCAATTGGTCCAAATTCTTCACTTAAGACTCTCCTTACAAGAGGTCTTGAGTTCGAGTCACGCTAAAAAAAGAAAATAGACATGTTTCTATTGATGATTCTCTAACCCCCTGAACACAGCTCTTTGATCGGATCAATTACGGACGCCTCGCTTCCAACGACAGTGTGGAGTTGAAGCTACTAGGAAACCTGGGGGCTGATGGGAACCTGATGCTGAGCAGGGGGCCAGTGATCAATCATCAGCTGAACAATCAAGTATGTGAAGGCTCCTTGTGCGCAGAAGTATACAGGCTACGTAGGAACATGAGGAATCTTGGGGTTCTATATTTACATCCTCTAAATTAGCTATGAAGTTAGGCCTTTCAGCTCCAAGAATGATGATTAGTTGCACACTGAAAATAAAAAAATCCGTAAACCATGCCTTGAGAAGAGATTAGTATATTATAATAATACATTTGCTTAATCATCTTCTCATCGTATCGTTAAAAAGTCTAATCACTTTATAGGGTTTGTTCATTTATCCACCAAGTCGGCATGTAGTTAGGCTTAGATGCTCTTTTTTCTTTTGGTGCACGTGGGAGCCTAATCTGCCTAAAATAAAAAATCAGCCCAAGTCATTTTCATTTTCCTAAAAAGTAAAATATATTCTTTTTAATATAAAAGCAGAAGGTAAGTTTTAATAACAATAAAAGGTTTATTATTTATTTTTTAAGTGAATTAAAACTGTTAATTTATTAAACAAATTATTTAAAATATATGTGCAATAAAATCTTATGTATTTTTAATAGTTTATTCAATACTAATTTAAATAATAACATATGAATATTATATTATAAAGACCAATTCACATGATATAAATTAGTTTTTGGACCTATGATTGCGGGACAACATAAATAAATATTTTATAATTTTGTAATATTACATAAATTTCCAAACTAATTTATATAGTATAAATTAGTTTGGAAATTTGTGTAAATAACAAAAAGGATTATGTTCTCAAATTTAAATCCATTCCATGATTTGACTCATTCTTGGTACCTTCTTAAACATGGTAGTTAAATTTGATTTTCCTTCGATTGTAGCGAATTGATTATGATACACGTGTTGAAACTTCACGTCCCAAGGATGGTGCAGTACACTACGAATACCTGCCAAATTGTAGTCAGTCTCAAGGAGTCTAAAAGTGGAGAGAATATTGATCAACTCAAGAGAATCGACTTCAATGACGAGACATTGATAATCAAATGCCCAAGTCAATTGAAGACTCGATTGGACTCTCCAAAGCTCAGCCTCAAGAGGCAAGCCCCTCCCAATCCGATAGATAAACCCACCACACCACTGACCAAGACAATCCTGAATCAATCCCCTGGCAGAAGCAAGTTGATGACCTTGTTTGGTTGCACCATCCGCATTAATCTTTGACCTAGCCCTCTATCGGTTTGGTTCACCTAATAAGTTGTCCCTCGGTTAAGCCGGGATCACCAAACACACAACTTTTCATAGTTCTATAACTGTTCTGGTACCTCTGTCAGGCCAAGTAAAACCTTCTTCGAAAACTCTGCGATTTCTCCATTGCCGCTGCCCAATGAATTTGTTGCACTTGGGTATGTTTTGTGAGATTGGAAGACACCCATTTTTCTACTTCATGTTGGAAAAAACGGGATCAATCACTTCAGGGGAAAATTTACACCAGAAATTGTTGACTTGCAAACAATCGCGAAAAGCATGTAAAATTGTCTCATCTTGGCCACAAAAGGGACACTTACTGTCCAGGGTGAGATGACGAGAAATACGTTGATGGTTGGTCATAAGCTTTTGCTTGAGCATTAGCCAAAGGAAAGACCTAATTCTTTGAGGTCCTGTCCATTTCCAGATTAATTTCTAAGAGCTGCTTGACGCAGTCGAGAAATTGCCTGCAATAAGATCATAAGCGAATGCCATTGTAAATCTCCCATAATTAGTAAGCCCCCAAACGAGGACATCGTTCGCTGGGCTCTTCATATTAGTAAGCCCCTAAACGAGGACGTCGTTCGCTGGGCTTTTCATATTTGATTGAGTTGCTGCAATATCTATGCAGATAGTGGATGGGAGATACTGTTGAAACAGATGTCATCGCTAATTGCCCTCGTCAGTCATGTAATCCGATACTTTGGCATAAAGAGCACGTTCTGGAACTGGGGAGTTCACCATTAAAGCTAGTTGTTAGCCCCGAATTTCTTTTATGTTAATTAAGCATGATTAGCTTAATTAAACATGATCAGTGCTAGTATTTAATTAAGTTAATAATTAATAAGTATGATGGCATTAATTGGGATAGGTAACATGGATTAAATGAGATTAATGAGTTGGGTGGCATGAATTAATACAATTAAATGTGTTAGAAGAGTTGGTTGGGATTAAATGATATATTGGGCTTTGGGCCCAAAACAAGATGAAATAAGAAGAAGAGTGAGATGTTATCTTGCAATTAGAAAGGAGATGGGCCTAAGTTAAATTAGAAATGGGTAAAGAAGGAAGAAGAAAGGAAGTTTAGGTTAGAAGACAAATGGGCCTAATGAGCTTAAGTTAAGATGGACTTAAGTGTTAGAAAAGGGAATGGGCTTGAGTGTTTTAGTAGGAAAATAAGAAGAGAAGAAGAAGGGGAATGCAAATGGGCTTAAGTGATTGGGCCTTAGGATTTTCAAAAGGAAGTATAAATAGAAAGAGAAAATGAAGTAAGTTAGCATGAGTTAATGGAATTTAATGTATTAGTTGGAATTAATGAGTTAGATGAGGATTTAATATGTTAGTGGGCCTTGGGCCCAAATGAAAGAAGAAGAATGAAAGAAATAAGTAGTAGGTTATAAGAAGAGGAAGTGGGCTTAGGATATATGAAGGATGTAAAAGAAAAACAAAAGGAGGAAAGGGAAATAAGTTGTTTGGGCTTGGGCTTGAGTTAGTTAAGTAGATAGTATAAAAGGAATGAGATGAAGGAAAGTGGTAGGATTTTTAGAAGGTGGGTTACGAAAATTAGAAGAGGAGAGAGGGGAGAGGTTTCGTAAGTGGAGGAAAGAAGAAGGGAGGAAAAGCTTGGCTAGGTCTCCATTTTCCAAGAGATTTAGAAGGTATTTCAAGAAACTTCAAGAAGGAAAAAGATAGAGGAAGGCAAGAGCTTCATTTTGATTCAAGTATCAACTTGTGAAGTGGAGATCTAAGGTAAGCCTTATGTTTAAAGTGTTGGTTTTGTTTGGGTTTTGGTTGGAAAAGCCTAAGAAATCAATGGGTATAGTGAATCTAGAGTAAATTTCATGAAGGGTGTTACATGGTTTCTTAATTGAAGTGAGCTTGATTTGGGTTATTTGGTTTTAATGAAGGAGGTCAAAGGAGAGAAGAAGAGGAAGAAGAACAAGTGGGAGAGCTTCCCTAATCAAGAATTCATCAAGTTATCAAGTGGGTTTCACCTTTATCTTTATGTATATAAGCAAGGAATGATAATAAATGCATGATATTAATGAGTTATAACCACTTGTAAATGTTTTAAATGCTTATGATTGAATGTTGGTTGTGATGGTGTTAAATGATTGAGGTTGTGGTTGTTAGATGATTATAAATGTTGAGTATGTGACCATGATGTAATAAATGTAAATGGCATGATGATGACTAAGT
>JANKOE010000205.1:12603057-12624310 GCA_026284465.1 Erythroxylum citrifolium | reverse complement strand
GGACTTAACACTCAAAACTCTACTATTTATGCACTCTCTCAAACCCTTACCTCAATACACCACAAAAATTACTCACAAAAAAACGTACTACTCTTAGTGTTTCTCTTACTCACCAAATGAGGAGAACTAAGAGTTAATATTTTGTTTTAGTTTTTAGATAATTTTAAATGAAAGGGGTAGAGGTTTATTTATAGTTGTTGAGCCACCCTCTCCTTTACTTACTTTCCATATATGATAAAGTCCCTTATAAAACTAACACGTAAGAACTTGAGGGATCTTGAGGTTCCAGATTTGCCTCCTCTACGGCTCTTGAGGTGGGGTCTTAGGAGCTTAGGATTAGTCCAAGAAAAGCTGGGATACCCTAATGTGTGTATATATATATATATAGTTATAGGTGAAAAAGCTGTCTTTATATATATATATATATACATACATATAAAAAGACAGCTTTATATATATATATACATATAAAAAGACAGCTTTTTCAACTATAACTGCGGGAAGCAATTCTAGGGAATAGTCGTTGGTAGATTTGTCTGATTCCTGCAGAAAAACCTACTGATTCCTACAGAAAAATCACCTCAGAAAGCGATCCAAGAATACCATACACATATAGGTTGCTTTTTCTCCACTTCCGCATAAGAATACTTCATCACTCCTCTAAATCTCTTATTCGTAAAGTTGATTTAGCATGAGAAACTAATATCTGAGACCGAGTGGGTAAACAAGTTATGTCTGTACAGTTTCAGCATTTTCTTAAAGTCTCTCGGGGCCAAAGATTAGACTGGTCGATGGACAAGGCAGACAAAAATGAATGGAAAGTATAATTTCTTTCGATACTTGAGGAATATATATAGATAGATAGATAAAGCTTGGAGGACTCTTCCTTAAAAGATATTAAAAGGCATTGGTTTGGAACTCTTTTTTGTGTCAACCAATGGGCTCTTCTTATTTTATCGGTGTGTACTAAATTACTTGAAAATTCAGTTTTTAGATAAGCACGGTTGAAATGCTCATTGGCTGTTCTAGAGTTTTCACCTTTTGTATCACCAATCTTTGTAGTGTAGGGTTTGCCATCATTATTTTGTACATTAATATAATCCCTTAAACATAAAGTGCTTTGTGTTGATGACAAGTAAGAATCTTTTCAATGTATGACAATGAAACCTCAACACGACTTGTCCTTGAAAAATGAAAGCAACAATTTTGTTCTTTAGGTGATCGAAAGGAAACTGCTGTGGCATTTCCGGTGAAGTGAATTTCAAATTATGGTATGAATTTGTATAAAGGACATCGACTTATAATGTTAAAACTCTAAAATAAGCTTATAATTAACTGTCATCCATATAACTGTCCTAGTGATTCGGAGCTTATGATTGGATTGGTTGAGCTTCCTAGCATTTATAAATAATCAACGTAACAACACTACAAGAAAAGTAGGAATTAGCAACGGAAAATTACCGACGGAAAATAAATCGTTACAAATTAGTGACAGAAATGAGTTTTTCATCGCTAAAATTGAAGGGAAAATTTCGTTTAGCGACGGTTCTAATATCTGTCGCTAAAAATAAAGGGAAACCTTCCCGACAAAATTTTCGACGGAATTTAGGGACGGTAAAAGTTCTCTTTAGTAATGACATTGAAATTGGCGATAGAAGTTTACCGACGAAAATGATATCGTTGGTAATTACCGACGGAAAATATCCCGGTCCTAATATCCGTTGCACAATATGGAGGGAAATCATCTCGATAAATTTTGCGATGGAATTTAGCGACGGTATAAGATTCCCGTCGGTAAAGGATTTAGCAATGGTATAAGATATCTGTCGGTAAAAAGGCGGGAATTATTGGCGAAATAAATTTTTTTTTAGTTTACCTACAGAAATTTCCGTTGGTAAATTCTTTTTAAATTTAAACTCACCCGACTTCCCGCCCCCCTCTACCTGCGTCTTCTTCTTCCTTCTTCCCGCGTCTCCTCTTCGGCTTTCTTCTGTCCGATTTCTCTATTATGGACTCCTTTTCTGCTCGTTGGCATTGTCTTCTCCAGCCATTGTCATCGTGTTCTTCGGTGGAAGTATTTTTGCAATTACTTTCATGTGTTTTTTCGTATATTAGATGAAAGTTAATTTGGGTATTTGATTACTTTCGTGTATTTGTGTATTTTGTGATTGGAAAACAACTTTAAGGTATAAATGTTAGTGACAGAAGGGACAAGACGTGATTTTAGTTGTGATATTGGGATATAAAGTGTTTGATGAAATGTCTGTTCTTTGAAAAATGATTTCAGTTCTTTTTTTTCAGTTCCTTTTTAGTATGAGTTTCATAATTTCAATTCTTTTACTTGAAATATAATAACATAAATTGATATTTTTGTAATGCATTATTCTTAGATTATAGTATAATATGATATGCTTAGATTATATTATATCATGATTATAGTATAAATGGATAATTATTTATGAGACATCTACGACAGTTTAGTATGAAAGTCTACTTAGAGATTTAAAAAAACAACTTGACTATGAGGCCAAAAAGCTTCAAAGTTGTGTAAAGAGAAGTCCTTCGGCTAGCCCTAGGAGTAAAGCCGAAGGACAAGAGCAGAGGAAGTGGGTTAACGCTAAAAGTAAAGTACAAGATGTGCATATTATAGAATTAAGGAAAATTTTAACTCCAACGGAGATTTTCTTTGCCTTTCTCTCCAAGCCTTGTAAGTCTAACCTTGCAAGCATTGAAATAAAGTCTGAAATATTTGATTTCCCCATCACCACCATCATCTCCAAGCATAAATTTCTAAACTCTATTGTAGCTTTAAAATCTTCCTCTCCTTCTAACGTACGTCCCCAAAAAATGCTCATTAGGGCATTCATGCTTGTCATAAAAGCCAATTGACCTATATCTATAGGTTGTCCAATCTTACCATACACATGCCTTATAGTCTTCTTAATCTCTTGTTTTCTCAGACCATAACAAGCATCAATGTTTTTGTTACTTAAAATTTCACAAACAAAGATCTTGTGCATCTTTCTCCATTTTAGTAGTGAGAGGTGGGTTATGGTTCGCAAATATTTTGTCTTGGTCTCGAACAGCTTCTCTGACCAAGTTTAGGGAGCTAACCACGAGACATAGTTTATTACCGAGGCAAAGCTTGTAGATAGGTCTATAGACACTAGCCAATTCTGTGAAATCTCGATGAATGTCTTGGCCAAGAAATAAAAGGTATCCAACTATTGGCAATCCCTGAGGACCTGGTGGCAGTGGAGCCACATCCTTCTTTATTTTCTTAACTTTATACAAAAACCAAAATATAATAAGTGTTGCAATTGGTAGGAAGAGATTTAGCAAAGTTCTCTCCATGGAGGCTTCCAGAGAAACTGAACACTTTGTAGGTAAATTTTAAAAAATATTTTTTGCAAAAACTGAACACTTTGTAAGTAAATTTTAAAAAATATTTTTTGCAAAAATTACAGACGGAAAAAATTAACCGTAGGTAATTACTGACGGAATAACCAAATCCGTTGGTAATTTTTTGATAGAAAAATCTTCTCATTCGGTAAATTTACCGACCGAATAAAATTTATGTTGTTAAATTTACCGATGGAATAAAATTTTCGTCGGTATATTTTCCTACGGTCGTAACTCCGACGCCTTTTTTCGCCATTAAATTTCGTCGCTAAATAAGCTTACCGACGGAATGTGTACAAATTTCGTCGGTAATTTCCGTCGCTAAACTTCATTTTTCTTGCAGTGAATTTCGATTTTAAAAGTTTATAATATTACAAAATATTTATAAATAATTTAATGCAATAAAAACATTTCAAATAAATAAAATCTTAAAGAAGATTCTTGCCTTCTACTCATAAAAATTAAAAATAGCAAAACTACCGAATTAAGAATGAAATACACGAGTATCTGGGCAAGCTAAAATGTAATGGCAGAAAAATTTTGTAGCTGCACGGCATAGTCTCACTGTATCAGTAGACTCTAGGCTCATGTACCTATAGTTTTCAACTATAAATTCATACTCAACCAACTTCACTTATCTTTCATGTTAATCCCTTTTGTTCTTCCTCTGCTTATAAACTCCATCCTGTCTCTTGTCTCCCAAGCAACTAAGTTCCTATTATTTAGAGGCCAAACCAAAATATGGATTTTATCTAATGATTTCCCTTTGATCTAAATTTAACCCCTTTAATCCCTCGAACCCTTTATATTCTACTGATTCATTAGAAACACAAGAGCCTTGCTTGTTTACTCTGTTCCTTCCCCTGTTTCAATTGTTCATTTTCTCCTCCTCTTCTTTTTCTTTTTTTTTTCTTTCTGAACTCGGATATGTCCTCCTCAAGTTATTGTCAAGGCCTCCAATCATGCTTGGAGCCGACTTGCCTCGTCGAGGAATGTGTTTTAAAGCTCAAAGTTGCTCCACTCAAGTCCAACAATTCCCGTTTAACATCTGACCACACTAATGCTGACAACGGTGGTTGGAGTTTTCTTCAACTTCTTGCCACGAACGCCTCTCAAAGCACCAACAAAGTCAAAGTGTACAACCCACCAAGTCTCAGGCGCTCTCCTTCTCTCAGTGAAAAGAGCCTCGAAATGTGTACTGAGAGCTTGGGGACTGAAACTGGTTGCCAAGCAAGCGATAAAACCAATGAGATGTCCTTAATTTCCTCAGATAATGCTAATCAACAAGCTCATGAGAGATCAAAATTGCGGGAAGCAAGAAGAAAGAAGCGAATTGCTTGCTTTCCGCCTCATTTGAGCTCGATCAGCGGATCAACTACTGTTCAAGTAAAGCCTCAAAGAGAGGGCGGGAGGCTGGTTTTGAAAGCAGTGGCTGTCCCTAGCAAGCACACTTACTTCCATGCTGAGCGTACCAATGGCAGGCTTAGGCTTTACTTAATCAGGGATTGTTCCAACAATGGACATGAAGAGGAAGAAAAAGCAGCAGCAACAGAAGAACAAGAACAAGAAGCATATGGTGAAAAATTATACCAAGAAGTAATTAGAACAGAAGACGAAAATCAAAATGATGTCGATGACGAGGAGTTGGACGAAAATAGTGGAAATTCAGGGGGTGAAATGGGAATGGAAAATTTGCCAAGGCCAAGCAGGTGCAAAGAAAGTGGGAGTAGAAACAAAGCCTTACAACACTATGGGGAGCTATTTTGTGTGGCTACTTAAAAGTTCTTAGCTGCAAACCTCTCTCCCGTATAAACTAATAGTCTGTCTGTCTCCATATAATTAGCTCAAGTAATCATGTTACTTGGAATTCCGTACGTTGTCATGTAAAATACGCTACATAATTGGTAGTTATTATGGTTATTCAAGTTGAGGTATAACTACCCCGTGTCTTGCTTATGGATCTGTTTTCTTCCACAAATGCCCTTTGAGATTATGTAAGCATGCCAAGCACATCAAAGAATGGCCCTTACGGACAAATCGTACATTAAATATTGAGGTGAGGGCCCAATTACCGTAACTTGTTGGAGTCCTCGATCGATTCCCAATAACATCAATGTTTTAGACGTTTAGCTTCATTTAGTGAAGTTGGGGCAAGTACGTTACTTTGTGAACTTTGTAGGGGTCTCAACCAGCCCCACGGAGGAACTTTGCAGGGGTCTCAACCGATTGACTTCGTTTTTGGACGATTAGAAAGTAGACATCTAGGACTACAATTTTTATAAAGACCAAAAATTAAAATTCTATCGTTAAGAGTGTCAAATTACACGGGCCGTGTAAAATCACACGGTCGGGCCGTGTAACATTTGAGTGAAAAGTGTCCTCTGCGCCCAGATTTACACGGCCCGTGTAAATTCACACGGTCAGACCGTGTAACCTACGAGTTTCACCAATTTTTCACCCTTCAAGCTCCCTTCAAGGGCTTCTAACTCCAATTGATTCATCACACACTTTCTTCTCAACTTCAACATATTCTTCTAACACTAGCAACAAGATGATATCTCAACCAAGGATAACCACATACCTCATACTCAAACTTTAAATAAACATAATCATACAAGAATAACTTCTCAATTCTCATTCTCATTTGAAAGCAAAAGCAATATTTGAACAAGCTTTACTTACATATCAACACATACATCAACTTAATACAAAATACAAAAGATGCTAATGTTTGATATGTCTATAAAGCTAGCCAAATGGTACTAACTTAATACAAAAGACTCCTAGCTATCTTGGAGTGTCCAATTGCTTTGCAAGGGTCGTCACTTTTCTCGATCTGCACCTGAGGAGGAAAATCGTGGGTTGAGCTATACTGCTCAGTGGCTAACTTATTCATAGCCAATGGCAATGAGCCACACAATCATACATATACCAATATCTAAAATGGACCAACAACAATCTAAGCATTAACAATTTCCAAACACAAACTCATAATTCAATACATCATTCTATTCAACACATTTGAAGTCAATTATAGTCCAAACATAACGCACAATTCAAATCATATCTTAAATCATCTTACAATGCAAATGCACACACAAATTGGCTTGAGGGTTCCGTGAACAGAACGGAGAAACCGAAGTTTACTCCGTGAACAGAACGAGTCCATTTTTCAGATCTCATGGGCCACAAACTGGTAGCCGGGAAAAGGCTTAACTTCGACGTGCACGTGACTAACAGAACGGTTCCTCTCTCGCCCAAACACAATCAAATTTTCATGCTCAAAACAATCATTCATAATTTCATATTCTCATACTTTGCTTCTGTCCATTCAATCAAAATGCCATGACTTAAATTCAATGGCATGACAATCAAATCAAAAGGTCATTATCTCATGCTTTGCTTATACAAAATGCCATAATTCAAGTTAATGGCATAACATCATCATCATACACATATTTCAAGGGTTTATCACAAGGTCATACATCACAATGCAAATTTCAACATCATAGACATTCAACCAAATCATTTAACACACAATACACACATACATGGCATTTTGCTCATAATACACAATAACTATAAATAATTTACACACCTTGTATTCTTGGAGAATCCAACTCAATGGCCTCCTTCCCTTTGCTATTTCGACGAATTTCCCTTCTTTTCCCCTTGGATTTTTGATTTTTCTCCTCTTTTCTCCTTCTCCCTCACGTTCTCTCTCCTTCCCTCTTGGCTTTCACGACAACTCCCCCCTTCTATTCTAATTTTCCTCTTTATTCTTCCTTCATTTCCAATTTTTCCCCTCCTTGACTTGGCCTTTCCAAAAACGCCCTTAGCTCATTTAATTAATGCCAACTACTACTTCTTCATCTAATTAAATGCTAACTTAGTCCTAACCCTTCAATTCAAATGTCAATTTCTAATTCTTCCCATGCCATTTTAATTTATGGCCCAACTCAATAATAATAAAAATTTTAAACCATCAATCAAGCACAAATAGCCAATTAAGCAATTTAAAAGAATTTCACAGAAATTCAAGACCCAACACTATTGAGGTATCAAATTACCAAATTATACTATGAAGTTGTGGGAGAAGGTAATTGAAAAGAAAATCCGGAGAGCTGCTTCTATATCGGCTAACCAATTCAGATTTATGCTGGTAGATCCATGATAGAAGCAATACGTTTACTTCAGTGACTAATGGAATGCTACAGGGAACGAAAACCAGATTTGCATATAGTTTTTGTAGATTTGGAGAAGGCGTATGACAGGGTTCTTAGAGAACTCATATGGTGGTGTTTGGAGGCAAAGAGCATTCCTATGACGTATATCAGAGTGATTAGGGATATGTATGAAGGAGCATTGACTAGCATAAGGACGATAGGAGGGGACTCGGAAGTGTTCTCTATTGGTGTTGGATTATACCAAGGCTTCGCTTTAAGTCCTTTTTTGTCCACATTAGTGTTAAATGAACTTACCAAATATATTCAAGGAGAGGTACCTTGGTGTATGTTATTTGCTGACAATATTGTCCTAGTGGATGAGACCGAGAAAGGGGACAATGCCAAGTTAGAACGTTGGAGAGAAGCGTTAGCATTGAAAGGTTTTAGAATGAGCAAGTCCAAGATGAAATATTTAGAGTGCAACTGTTCGAGTAGATAGATGGTACAAGGGGCACCGGTAGCGATTGACACTGATATCATACCACAGAAATCGAGTTTTAAATACCTCGGATCCATCATTAAGAGAGATAGTAATATCGATGATGATATATTGCATCATATTAGATCTGGGTGGATCAAATGGCGGAGTGCATCAGGTGTTTTATGTGATAAAAAGGTCCCTGTAAAATTTAAAGGGAAATTCTATAAAATGGTGATTCGGCCAACCATGCTATATGGGGCAGAGTGCTGGCCTACTAAGTATAGACATACGTGACAGTTGTTGGTAGCAGAAATGCGTATGCTTAGGTGGATGTGTAACATTACCATAAGAGATAGGGTACTAAATTAGGTAGTGAGAGGCAGACTACAGGTGACTAGTATTGCAGATAAGTTGAGAGAGAAAAGGTTTAGGTAGTTTGGGCATGTGCACAGGATGCCCTCTGATGTTGTGAGATAATAAACCTTAGTGGCTATAAGAGGAGAAAAGGAAGGCCTTACAAGACCTAGAGGGAAGTAATCAAGAAAGATATGTCAGAGTTGGCTCTTACTGAGGTAGTTACTAGAATTAGGAAAGTCTGGCATGATAGGATAAGGGTAAATGACACCCTTTAGAGTCCTCGCGCCTTATACTTACTGCATAGGAAGTCTAACCCAAGGTCCTATATGCTTTTGCCAGTGGGTCGCTTGGTAAAGACTCCTAGCTTGACAAACGACAAAAAGAGTCGATGTTTATAGGGTGTGAGATACTAGCAAATAGGGTCAATCATCAAGTATGTCCTTATGCATTATATTGTAATTCTATTTACTTAAATTTTCTGCGTGCTAGTTTTTACTTATTTATTTTGTAAACTTGCATCACTATTTTCCTGTTACATTCACATGTGGGTCTACCGGAAACAGACTTTCTACGATGTAGGAGTAAGGCTGCGTACTATCAAACCTATCCAGACTTTGCTTCACCGCGAGACTTCGGACTGAGTGTGATAATGATGATGATGAGCTACATTTAAAAACACATTTGAGTTGAGAGATAATTAAAATATTTTATTACAGTGAGTAATAAAATTTTATTTTTTATTTACGTTAAAATTTCTACTACAAATCACCAACTAATGAGCTATTTATAATCATCACACACTTATAAATACTATGTATCTTTTTTATTCATGAGTTTTTACACAAATAATTTAAATAGATTTTTTAGAAATTATTTTAAAAAAAATATTTACTAATAAAATAAAGTTTAGGTCACTTGTAATTTATAGGCTAAGCCTCTCTCTGATTAGATAACTACGTTCACTTTCTTGTTCCGATTTAATAGATTTTTTAGAAATTATTTAAAAAAAATTATTTACTAATAAAATGAAGTTTAGGTCACTTGTAATTTATAGGCTAAGCCTCTCTCTGATTAGATAACTAAGTTCACTTTCTCGTTCCGATTTATTAGTATCTCTTGGTTCAAACTTGATCCAGCCTAATAACTCCCTTAAATAAATTAATTGAACCATGTTTATAAATCACCAACTAATTAAAACATATTAGGCTTTTTATTTTTTATTTACAACAAAATTTTTACTACAAATCACCAACTAATTAACTATTTATAATCATCTCATACTTATCAATAGATTAGACAAATTTTAATCATCAGCGTTTATATACAATAATTTTAAACAAGGTCTTTATTTTTTTAGAAATCAACTTTTTTAATTTTTATTTATCGATAAGATGAAATTTATGTCACTTGTAATTTACGGGTCGGGCCTCACTCTGGCCCTCTCTCTGACTTGATAACTAAGATTGCTCTCCGATGCAGTTCTATTTCATTTTAGTTTAGCATAGAGATGTGACCAATAAGGATGGCAATGGGCTAGGCCGAGTTCGGGCAACCTGACCGATCTGACCCAATCATGGGCTGACCTCACGGCCCAACCAAATTGGGCGATTTATCATTTTTGTAAAAAGAAATTAAAAAATGACGTTTTGTCTGATCAAGCAATAACGGCCCGCAACTCTGGGATGGTCAACCCAAGCTTAACCTATTAACTTCAGGCAAGCTGGGTTAGACTCATACCGGATTGCCATCCCGTTGACCTGCACGAGAGCCTATGTTTTAGAAACCAGGCCGCCTTGAAAAAGTGAAGGGAGCAGAAATGGAACAGCACTTGGTCAAATATGTCCGAGGTTGCCCAATGAGTGGTCTAAACCGGTGGGGAGAAGCCCACTCAAGTGTCTTTCGCGTCACAGGATTGACTTTCCCAGTAAATGTTTTTGCAACTCACTCTTAAAACTTTTGTGGGAAATGGTTAGGTTAGAAATACTCTCGTCACTTTTTAGTTTATATGGACTCATTTAATTTTAAATTGTTCTGAGCCAACCATTTCTTATGCTCCAAGACACTCGAAAAACAATATTCAAACTGATGTACGGCAATACGTAATCATGCATGCTTCCCTTTGAATTAACCCACAACAAATAATATTATTCTATTTTAATTTTCCATCCACTCTTGAAAAGTATTTATTGAATATTCCAATTTCATTTCTGTGCTCTACTTGTGTTCAATCCTCAACTCAACAACAGTTGATAATTAGTCGTGTAAGATAGGGGCTCAGGTACCGCGTAGATGACTACTTTTGTCAACGATGTCCAACTCGTTTTAGAATTGGTACGGCCTGATTTCTTTATTTCCGGGTGTGGTGTGATAAATGTTACCTCTTTTTACCCTTGAGTCTTTGTCCGTCAAATGTGTTATCTGGTCAAAGAAAGCTCTCGGCACGTAATGATTTATCTAATCATCACCAGTTACGTAAAACCAAATCCATATACACCTATCTCTGTTCAAAAGAAAGTCACAGTTCTCATTCGACGAATGTTGACTACTTCTTTGTCACTTTTCTGTTCCTGTTTCATATTGGTTCACATACGTTGCCTTCAGGATAAATGGGAACTTATGAAGTGTTTAGCATATCCAGTACGTCCTCCTGTTCAGCTTCTCCTTCTTCACTTTCCTCTCTCTCTCTCTCTCTCTACTCTCTTACTAGCCCTGGAAGCTTTTGTTTGATTGGCTCATTGTTGGAAATTGCAACCATGGCTGGAGGCACTGAAGCGAGATCTTTGGAGGAAACTCCGACGTGGGCTGTTGCCGTAGTCTGTTTTGTTTTGGTTTTGATTTCGATAATTATCGAGCATATCATTCATCTTATAGGAAAGGTAATGGTCATAATCATGAAGATAGTCCTTTAGGAAGCGTTTGGTTTTGCAACTAAGTTGCTGTTATGATTTTGTTGCACCATTTTCAGTGGCTAAAGAAGAAACGAAAGACAGGTCTTTATGAAGCACTTGAAAAAATTAAATCAGGTAAACCCCATGTTCGTGCCATCTTATTTCCAAAATATTTGGAAACAAATCAGATGCAATAGTAATAATTGATGTGATCATAATTGTTTTCTTGCTTCAGAGCTTATGCTTTTAGGATTTATATCCCTTCTCTTAACGGTGGGACAAGGGCTAATATCCAAAATTTGCATACCAAAGAGTGTTGGTGCTACATGGCACCCATGCAGTGAGAAAGAAGAAGAAGAAATATCATCAGGAACAGATATCGATAATTCTGAAACCCGTCGGAGACTTCTTGCTGTATTAGCTTCCGGTGGAAGCGTTCGACGAGTTTTGGCGGCGGGATCCGATGACAAATGTGCTGAACAGGTAAGAGTCTTCCATATGACCAATTTCGTTATCATCTTTTAACTTTTCTACCTCAAAAGACACCAACTTTTTCCAGAAATAGGAATATATAAATAGCGACGTCTTAATTTATTTCTAGCTAACGTCGTGATTCCTTCAGTCCTAGTTTAACATAGAATCGAGCACCGATTTGGAGGAATATGTAATGATGATATATGAGAGATTTCTTGCTGGGCTGGTGCATCAAAATATTGGGTGACGAATTCTCTTCTGTCTTATTGAATCTCGTCTCAGCTATTTATTTATGTAGGTCCCGTATAAATAGATAGCTAAGATTTAATAAGACAGGACAGAAATAGCTGCTTAAATAAATGACTGAGATTTAATGGGACAAAATAAGGACAGAAAAAATAAACAGAAGATCTTGGCAGCAAAATATTCTAACACACACACAAAGAAAATTGCAATTATGTCTTGCTGCTCTTGCACCTATTTAGCTGAAAGAACTATACTTAGCTTTCCAATGAATGATTTTCATACCAGTTTTTGCAAGTTATTTCCTCGTTGTTATTGACTTGTTGAGTGCTGTATAAATACATGTATGCATTTGTTTGTTATTTGCAACTATTTTACAGCCATTTAAGTTAATTTCTCCATTTGAAAGAACACTTTTTTACAAGGTAATTTAAGCTAATATTTGATAATAACTTGGCAGAACAAAGTCCCGCTTGTGTCGTCAGATGGTATTCATCAACTCCACATCTTTATCTTCGTGTTAGCAGTTTCTCACGTCATTTACTGCGTTCTCACTATGGCTTTGGGCAGAGCAAAGGTATTCATAAACTAGCAATATATTAGTCCATTTTAATTACTCTTAATTAACTTAACAATACATGTGAAGGTAATGTCCTCTTCATGTTGAATTGATTAGATGAGAAGCTGGAAGGCTTGGGAAAAGGAAACAAGAAGTATCGAGTATCAGTTCTCACATGGTTAGTCCAAATCTTTATCCTATTACTGGTATATGCCGTGTATCACATGTGATTATCGGTATACGTACCTCTGTTGGAAGAGGGTCTACAAAATTTTCACGTTTTACTGCGAATATAACAGATCCGGAAAGGTTCAGGTTTGCAAGAGATACGTCATTTGGGAGAAGGCACTTAAGCTCCTGGACCAAGAGTCCCTTCCTCATTTGGATTGTAAGACTCATTCCTTCTTACTCTTTTATAATTCTTCAGTAGTGATGGAGATGGACTGCGTTCTGATATATAAGCCCTACTTCTTCAGTAGGAGTTTAATCGTGAGTTATTGGCATCCACTAACAAAGTTCAGAGTGCAAATTCACATCTGAAGTTCTAAGCCCAACTCCAGCTTGTGCTTATCGAGATTTGCTTATTATTATATCATTTTTTCTCATTGAAGCTTTTGAAATGACTTCCGAAAACCAGGTTTGCTTCTTCAGACAGTTTGTGAGGTCGGTCCCAAAAGTCGACTACTTGACCTTGAGACATGGATTTATCACGGTAAGCCACCTTGCTCTTCCATGCTTCTTAATATCCAACTTAGTTAGCAGTAATAACTTTTCATGCCCAAAACATTAAATTACTCTTATAATTGGTTTAAGCTATATATAAACTAAATTTCCCACTTCTACTGACTAAACACTACCCTTTGCTATTCGTTTCCAGGCACACTTGGCACCTCAAAGCCACACTAAGTTCAATTTCCAGAAATATATTAACAGATCATTGGAAGAGGACTTCAAGGTTGTCGTAGGAATAAGGTTAGTCATCAATGAGTCCTTTGAAACAAAAAAAAAAAAGTGTTTTTAATTTTTATATCCGTACATTAATCATAGTTTGTGTTTGGTAAATTAACTTCCTTTGTCTCTTTTACACATCAGCCCACCAATTTGGTTCTTCACCGTTGTATTCCTTCTCTTCAACACTCATGGTACGTAGCTTAAATTAAAAAAGATAAGTAAATAGTTTACATTCTATGTTAATTCACTTCTTTTGTCATATTGTCTCTTTGGCAGGATGGTACTCTTACCTGTGGCTCCCGTTTATACCCCTAGTTGTAAGTATACACAGTTAAACCATATCGGTTGGCGCATCGATCCCTTTAATTTGATCTTATTTATGACTGTTGATTTGATGATGCAGATCATCCTACTGGTTGGGACGAAATTACAGGTGATCGTATCCAAGATGGCAATTAGATTAACTGAACGAGGAGAGATAGTGAAGGGTGTACCATTGGTGGAGCCTGGTGATGAACTATTTTGGTTTAACAGTCCACGCTTCACTCTCTATCTTATTAATTTTGTTCTCTTTCAGGTATCTAAATTAATTACTTATAATTTTGGATTTAAATGGTATTATTACATACTTTGTTTCCCTTCATTTAATTGTCGTTTTTATCTTTTCAGAATGCTTTCCAGATCGCTTTCTTCGCATGGAGTTGGGTAAGTCATTGAACTACTAATTTACAAAAGTATTGGAATACATAGTCTCTTCTGTATCCTGATAAAACTCTATTTATGCCTCTGGCTTTTCAGTGGCAATTTGGGCTAAAATCCTGTTTTAACGAGAATGTCGAGGACATAGTCATCAGAGTCTCAATGGGGTAATTTCGTGCCTCCAATATCAATTTCTCATAACAAAATAGAAGCTGAAATGTCTCTGACAGACTTGCATTGCCTGTGATTTGTCACTTGTCAGGGTCCTTATTCAAATTCTTTGCAGCTACGTTACGCTTCCTTTATACGCCTTGGTGACACAGGTAATGGAAAATGATGCATTTTAACAGCTTGTATTTGTCAATAATGTGATGCTCTGCGTGCTTTATCCAATTGTCTTCAACTTTGACAAATAACAGATGGGTTCATCATTGAAGCCGACCATATTCAATGATAGAATAGCGACAGCCCTGAGAAATTGGCACCGAAACGCCAGGAAAAATATTAGAGAAAACAAGGGTACTGGTTCTGTAACCCCTTGGTCTAGTAGACCCACCACCCCATCACACTATGCGTCGCCGGTACATCTATTGAAGTACTATCGTGGCGAAGGGAACAGCCTCCTGAGCTCGCCGGAAAGGTCGACTTCAATTTTGGAGATTGATTACTATGACACTGACTCTCCTTCCCCTTCTCACCACCAGAATCTCTATGAAGGATCGTCGTCACACCACCAGGATTACCAGCAGCAAGATATAGAGTTTGGAGATATTGAAAGGAATGGGAATGAGTCGGGTCCAAGCCAAGTTGTACCAATCTCCACGCAATATGAGACTCATATCGTGAGCAAGGAATTTTCCTTTGACAGAAGAACAAACATGTAAGTACAGAGTGAAAGAAGATAAATATCCGAGAATAGATAATTGAATTGGCTGAGATGGACAGAGAGAGATGGAGGCACGCTGCCTTCTTTTGGTCCAAGTAATAACTTTCAATTGCTTAGTTTATTGAGCTGACCAGGTTATAGTTATCTCCTGTACTTTGTATATTCCTTTTAGAGCATTAGAATAGGTCAAGGGTTGTATTGATTTATTCTTTAGATCAAAATATTTGCCACAAAATTCAGGCTTATGGCAGTTACGTAAATTGGTGTAATAAAGGGAATCAAGCCATTAGTTAATTGCGATCAAAAATTGTAACCATGCTTATCCAGTTAAATATTTCTGACTTTGATCGACTAGAAGCTTCAGGACACATGGATCTTATCCGCGTTACTGTACTGCTCTAACTCAACAACCCCAAATAAAAACGAATATTAAAAGCCCCCGACTTTCTTCATATTTACTATCCTGCCCTCCAACCCTCAAATTCCCATTTCGTCACTTCTCTCATCTTCAATCAGCTTCCTGTAGTCTCCGAGTCTCCCCAACCATGGCCCGAGGTTCTTCTCAGTCCCAAACAACCACATCCTCCTCATCCGCCACTTCCCGTCCCGGCGTCATGGCACCTCCTCGTGGCTCTGCAGCCGCCACGGCTGGAATGCGCCGCCGACGCGTAGGATCTTCCTCCTCCCCCTCCGCCGCCTCCGGAGGAGTCGGAGGAGGCAGCAGCAACATGCTCCGTTTCTACACAGATGACGCTCCGGGGCTCAAGATCTCACCGACCGTCGTGCTCGTGATTAGCCTCTGCTTCATCGGCTTCGTCACCGCTCTCCACGTCTTCGGCAAGCTCTACCGGACCAGCTCAGGTCCCGTAGCTTGAAAATCCGAGATCCTAACCCGAGTCCGAATATGTTGCCTTCCTGTTGTTTCGGATCTTTGACCACCTAGCCTCCGACACTGTAAATAAGAAACGGGGATTACTGAATAGTCTCGTCGTTTGGACTCGTTCCGTGTTGATTGTTAGCCGCCGGCTTAAATTGAGTGTTTGGAATTTCTTCTTTTGTACTTGACGCAGTCTGATCAAGCTATCTGCAGTTCTGTTGAGGTTTAATTTAGTTTCTTCAATAGTTTATTCCAAACTCTAGAGCATTTTTATCTAGTATACATTCAAAATCTCGTAGATTTGCATAAGTAACTTGTATTAAATATTTGATGGCGTTAATGTAAACATGATGGGGTTGTAGTTTGAGTCGGTATGGTAATTTACATATTTCAACACGTAAAACCTGAATAATTGAGAAAATTAATTTTAAGGTGGAGGTCCAAAATCGCAACCTAATATCTTCCTGGGCTTTTATCGCGGGCTGAAAGTTGAGCCTAACCACTGTTATAACGAACCAAATTAGAACTTAAAACATGTGTGATAAAAAAGAAAAGTTCGTTTAAAGATTTAATTGGCTTTAGATATGTATAGTTAAAAATTGAATAAAATTAAAAATTTTAATATAATTAAATGAGGTTGTATTTATTTTTTGAGTTAATTAAAAATAATCTTTTTACAAATTTTCAATTATAATTTGAATTTTAAAAAGTGATAATTAAATACTTGAACAATTATTTTTTTTTACAATTATAGCTCAATGTTAATGTCTTCGATAATAGAGATAACGTGACAAGTTAGACATATTTTGTAACACGTAGGACACCATATGTAATGGATATAATGGTCACAATTTTATAAATTTGAATTAATTATTGTTAAATGAAACAATTAAAAGACGAAAAAAAACTAACCCTAATCCATCTAATGTTATTCATTGTAAGAAGAAGCCATCTTTGGCCACCTTCTGCTCACTTGGTAGTTTGCTCATTATCAATCACCACCTTGCCCACAATCCACAAACCTAGTTGCCCACTATTTGCAAACCCACTTGCCCACTTGTCTCCTGGCCAGCTTCATCTTGGTCAGTGATTATAACTTTTGGAGCTTGTCCTCTAATTGCTCTAAGCCAAGTTTGCATTAGCCAATAATATGTTGCAGCATTTTTATCTAAAATCAACGCACATCCAAGCAAAATGAATTGATAATCTTGGTTAACCCCAACAAATAAGAGCTTGATGCATCTTATATTTTTTCCTAACATAGATAGCATCCAAAGACACAATGTCACAAAATTAATGCAGTCATTCTTACTTTTAGCATTGACACAGAGCTTTAGATTAGAAAATTTATTTATTTATTGTGTTTTACTTTTATTAGAATTACAAGGACTTTTTTATCCTTGTTATTAGGTTCTAAGTCATTATAACTCATATAAATACTTCTTTATTGTAGTGCTAAAGAACCTTTGCCTATTTTTCAAACAAAATACTCTATTTCTCTTAAGGTTTTCATCTACCTTTTGAGTACTTTGTAGATCTTGGAATAGATCTGCATTTTCTGTCCTCTTGGATTAGAGTACTGCGTTTTCACGCTGCATTAGGTGGTATCAGAGCCTTGAAAACTCAAGGTTTGTTTGTTTGACAATGGCCAACACTAACGACAACGTTTGTGGGTTACTCGAAGTTTGGGAGTCAATTCACAATATGGAACGGCAACTGACGTTGAGTCAGGACCAGTTGCAAGTGTTGTTACGAGGAGACAACATAAGATGAATTAAGGAACCAGTTGTAAGGGAAGGTGACCCTGCGAGGCATCCTCATATTCAAAATCTCGTGTCGTGGAATCATGACAATAGTTCTAGTGATAGGAAAGAAGTCATCCAGTCAAATGAAGAAGAGACTATGAATATAAACTTAAGGTAGATATCTCATCTTTTAGTGGAGATCTGGATTTTGAAGGCTTTCTTGATTGGTTAGCGGAGGTAGAGAGATTCTCCGTGTAACATCCCGATACCCAAGTTAAGGCTAGAATAATAATTTATGAGAAAGTATTGTGAAATTAAGAAAATGCACGTCATGCATAAGTTAACTGTAACATACACATTTATTTTGCACATTTATATGACTGTACATGCATTCATTGGCATTTCTAGGTAAATTTAATTTATAAGTGAAAATTGTGTATTAAATTGGAGTGTATTAATTGTGATTTGGCAATTTTGGTATATTTTGGATATTTTGAAAATTTTGGTGAATTATTTGAGCTGAAAATTTATTTGGTGATAATAGTTATTTTTCAGAATTTTTATAGTGAATGATGGATTAATTATCTTGAAATTAAATTTGGTATGTATTAGAATTTATTCCGCATTTTTGGAGACATTTTCGGATATTGTGGAAATTTATATAAAAAATTGAGGTGTTTTAGACTAAGAAAAATATTCAAATAAGAAAAATAAATAGACTAGTTAAATTGTGTCAAGTGGTAGCATTATATAGTGACACGTTTCAACCATGCAAAACGCCACGGTGCAGTTCTCCTTTGTTGTTGTTCATTCACAGTGAAGGTTTTGACAAAACAAAAATTCTCCTTGCTTATACATCACTAAAACTAGTCCATATATATATATATATATATATGTATATATATATGTATGTATATTATTTTTTTCATTGATTCTTGTTGTTCCTTGACACACCGAAAAGCTTTGTCTACTCTTACTATTGGAGTTTTTGTTAGAAACAAGTAAGTTGTGCTTTCATTTTGCACGGTTATATTAAGGATAAATGACAAAGAGATGATGTTTTCATGCTTGTGGATGGGTGCATGCGTGAACTTTTTTTGGTCTGTAAATTGATGTTAGAAAAAATGCAGAAAAGATGTAGAAAGTGATGAAAAGCCGTGAGTGATGTTCTATTTTTTTGGTGTTGTATTTGATTTTGCATTTGAGATTAAAAGAAAGAAACTATATGATGAATGAAGATTTGGATGAGGTTATTGTTGGATTTTAAAACTCATGCAAAACCATAAGTACAGAAGAGTTGATAAACATACGCTCTGTTTTTCCCAATATATGTGTAAATGTTTGGGTTTTATTAAAGATGGGTTTAAATGAGGTTAGAGTTAAAGAGGATATAGAGCATAATGAGGTGTTATGTTTTAAGGAGTAAACTGATTAAGAAAACGTGGGCTGATGTGAAAAAAAAGAAGAAGAGAGAGGTGCAGAAGTTATATAAATACAGTAGAGGGAGAAAGTGAAAGTGAGATTTCTGATTTTTGATGATCAAAGTATAAACCTTGAATTTTTGATTTGTTGAGTTGAAGGAAGAGTAGGAAAGTTGTTTTATGTAATGGATGTAGTAGTTATGAAGTGTAAAAGTGGAAAAAAAATAAGGAGCTTTTGGTGGAGAAGATGAAGTTTGCGTGCTAGATAGAGAGAAGGTGATAGTTTATATGTGTGGGTTAAAAACTAGAGTTTTCATTGAACAGTCCTCAGTCTTTTGCCTATAACTTTTTCATCCGAACTTCAAATAACTTGAAACTTAGATCAATGGATTCCTAAGACATTTTTCTTTCTCTCCAAAAAATTGAGAGTTATCTGAATTGATTTGAAAGTGATTGATAAGATGAAAGTGTGGAAGTCTGCTGGAATGTTATGAACTGGAAATTTTCATGATCATGCTTCGGTTTTATAATTATAACTTGAGCTGTAGATTTCTTAATAAGTTAATTTTTATTCATATTAAACTAGAGACATATTTCTACAATTTTTGTGAAGAAGTCAAATTTTAATTCTATCTCTATGATTTTCAAAATTGGCATGGAAGTGAGTTGTAGCTTAAGCTGAAGCACTATCAGGGACAGAAATCATGTCCTGTGGTTATTGAATAAACTATACTGATGTGGGCCGAATTAGGCTGAGTTGTCTTCTCCAAAGTTGTAGCTTATTCTCTTATCTTTAAATTGGTATAAATTTTGAAATTTTTGGATGTCTGAATTGAAAGATATGAGTGGAACAATTAGAGGGTATGATCATATGCTAGCCAAAAGTTCAAATGTGCACAGTGTGAGGTATTTTGTGCATAACTCATTGAATACTGAATCAAATTGGATGATCTTGGAGTTGTTAGAAATTTAAGACAATGCATAACAACTTTCCAGAAGGAAGTATTACCTAATTTTGTTATTTACGCTAT
The DNA here is from genome assembly GCA_026284465.1 of Erythroxylum citrifolium. NCBI lineage: Eukaryota > Viridiplantae > Streptophyta > Magnoliopsida > Malpighiales > Erythroxylaceae > Erythroxylum > Erythroxylum citrifolium. The sequence continues at coordinate 12,604,130 of JANKOE010000205.1, read as the reverse complement.
CAGATTAATTATGCAAAGTTGACCCGAAATCATGTGGGTAGGAAATCTGAAGTGATCAATTAGGTTATGAAATTGATTTCACATTGTTTTATTTTGATTCAAATTATAAAGAACAAATGATATTAATGAGGGCTTTGATATCTAATCGATTTAATGATGAGAATTACAATAAGATACCCGAATTTGTCATTAAACATGCATTGTACATAGTTAGTATACATGAATGTGCATTATTGAATACAAAATTGTGCAATGTTATGATATGTGTATGTATTGTATGTATAGAGGAGCATATTGAACGACCACATGCATACATTGCTGGGACATCTAGGAACTAGCAATTTGGAGCAATACTGTGAGTAACCTAAGATGGTCTCACCATATTGTTTAGTACATTATTGAACTGTATTACAATCTTATTGAATTGTATTGAGTTGTGTTGATTGTGTACTAGATTCTGGACAATATTTGTCCGAGGCATTTTAATGCATAAGAATGACATTGGAAGTGCTACTTTAATGTAAATGCGTTTGCCTAATGATTTTCTGATTTTCAACTGACAGGTTGGATGTCAGACCTACTCCGATGACCACTGCTACTGTGACTGTTACTGTAATTGATACTGTGACTGATTACTATTATATTACATGCAAATGAAAGTGATTGAATTGATGATTGAATTGTGACATGCACTTCATTCCAATGCATGTAATATAAAGGAGTTGTGACTGATGTGGCTATTGATACTATTATTGATATGAGCTTTAAGCTGTGACTGATGTGGCTATTGATACTGTTATTGATATGATCTTTAAGCTCCAGCATATGTGGTTCGAGCCTATGGCTCGTTGTAATCAATGAGTCGCTAATTGACTGACCGAGCCTGATAATTCAGGATACTATAAAAGCACATAGTCACAACAAAATAAGAATTAATGAGAGTCTCATACATGTCGCATTCACATAAAATTTGAATTTATTGAATGATTTGCAAAGTTGTGTGAATTTTGTTATATGATTGAACTGTGTATCTGAGAAATGATTTATCTGTGATAGTATTTGATACTTGTTAA
>JANKOE010000205.1:12554724-12566520 GCA_026284465.1 Erythroxylum citrifolium | reverse complement strand
CCAAGTCGTCTTCTCGGAAGATGTAACTTGTCTTTTTAGTTTTCCAACATTTTTCTAAAGTATGCGTTTTCGGATGTCGGAATTAAAAGATTTGACCTTAAGTGTTTTGATTTCGTTGGTTTTCGCCCACGTTTGTATTTCGAGAAATTCTGTACGCACGCTTTATATTTTTGAAGGTTGGGTTCCGAAAACGGGATCCAACAACACCTACTAAGTCTACTTATGCAATATGCAATATCAAGACGAGAATAGTTCATTAAGAACATCACACTACCAAGAATTTTAGCATACTTAACTTGGTTTACACTGTCACCAAGATTTTTCTTTAAAGCAACATTAGCATCATAGGGAGTTTTGACTGGATCAACATCATAGTAACCAAACTTCTTTAAAATTTTGTCACCATAATGAATTTGATTCAACCTAAAATCATAGTAAGTCCTATCAACTTTGATTCCAAAAAAAAAATCCACAAGTCCAAAATCTTTCATATTAAAAGAAGACTTTAGCAAACTCTTGGTAGAATCAATGACAGATAAACTAGTACCAAAAATAAGCATATCATTCACATAAAGAGTTATGATTACACAGCCATTGATATCAATTTTCACATAAATGCAAGAATCAACATCAAAAGAGATGAAACCATGTTTGAAAATCTCAAACATGGTTTCATCTCTTAATGATATGTTGGATCAGCTGAGTGGAGCTATTATTTTCTCTAAAATTGATCTTCGGAGTGGATACCATTAAATAAGAATAAGGGTTGGAGATGAGTGGAAGACAACCTTCAAGATAAGGGATGGCTTATATGAGTGGTTAGTCATGCCTTTTGGATTATCCAACACACCTAACACTTTTATGCGTCTTATGAACCAAATGTTGCGACCTTTCACAGGTAAGTTTGTGGTTGTTTATTTGATGATATTCTTATCTATAGTAGATCTATTAAAAAGCATGTGAGACATTTAAGGCATGTATTCGAGGACTTAAGAGAAAATCAATTATATGCCAACTTGAAGAAATGCCTATTTATGTTGGAGAATTTGATATTCCTTGGATATGTTGTGGGAAAATATGGCATCCGAGATAAGGTAAAGGCCATTAGAAATCAGCCTATACTGAGAACTGTTGGAGATGTGAGGAGTTTTCATAGTTTGGTGACGTTCTATAGGAGGTTTATTAAGAATTTTAGTAGCATTGTAGCTCCTATTACGGACTGTCTGAAAAAAGGGAAGTTTAGATGAGAAGAAGAGCAAGAACAAAGCTTCGCCTTTATCAAGGAGAAATTGTGTATAACACCAGTCCTATCCTTACCAGACTTTGAAAAGTTATTTGAAGTGGAGTGTGATGCGAGTGGGATAGGTATCGGGGCAGTATTATCCCAAGAGAAAAGGCTTGTGGCATACTTCAGTGAGAAACTAAGCGAGACAAGGCAAAAATGGGCTACCTATGATAAGGAGTTCTACGCCATTGTGAGGGCTTTGAAGACATGGGAGGACTACTTAATTGGAAAGGATTTTATTCTTTATACTGATCAGTGATCACCAAGCATTGAAGTATTTGGGAAGTCAAAAGCAGTTGAGGACCAAGATGCATGTTAAATGGTTAGCTTATATTGACAAGTTCCCTTATAAACTTGTCCATAAAGTTGGGAGAAACAATGCAATGGCAGACACGTTGAGTCAACGAGTAGCCATGATCAGAACGCTAACAGTTGAGATTGAAGGTTTCAAATATTTGAAAGACTTATATGTTGACGATGAAGACTTCAAAGGAATATGGCAAACTTGTCAAGGAGGGAAGCCGTATAAAGACTACTACATTCATGATAGGTTCTTTATGAGAAGTAACCAACTATGCCTCCCATGGGCATCAACGAGGGAGAAGGTAATTAGAGACTTACACGGAGGAGGGTTAGCTGGACACTTGGGCAAAGACAAGACACTTAAGGAGGTAGTAAAAGGTATTTTTGGCCTAAATTGAGGAGAGACGTTGTTTATATTAATTATAGGTGCCAGATTTGCCAAACTTATGAAGGTCATGCATCAAACGCGGGTTTATACATGCCATTACCTGTGCTTGACAATATTCGGTAAAACCTTTCCATGGACTTTGTATTGAGTTTACCAAGAACGCAAAGGGGCATGGATTCAGTTTTTGTGGTGGTCGACAGATTCTTTAAGATGGCACACTTTTTACCATGTAAGAAGACAGCAGATGCGACAACCATTACTAAATTGTTCTTCCGAAAGGTGGTGAGGCTCCATGGGGTTCCAAAATCAATTACATTTGATAGAGACACTAAGTTTCTGAGTCATTTCTAGAGAACTTTGTGGGGTATGTTTGATTCATCCTTAAAGTATAGTAGCACAACCCACCTACAGACTGATGGACAGATTGAAGTGGTGAATAGGACTTTGGGTAATTTAATGCGATTTATTTGTCGTGAAAAGTTGAAGAATTGGGATTTCTTATCACACAAGCTGAGTTTGCCTACAACAATGTTATCTATAACTCTAACGGTCGATCTCCATTCTCCGTGGTTTACACCAAGGTACCAAATCATGCACCAGACCTTATTCAGTTACCTAAAAACGTTAACATCCGTGCGAGTGCAATTAAGTTTGCTAAAAAAACCCAAGAAATACAAGTCGAGGTGAAGGAACGACTTGAAAAAGCTAATGTGAAGTATAAGGCTAATGTGGACCCACATAGGAAGAATAAAGTGTTTTAGGTGGGAGATGAAGTAATGGTGTTTATGAACAAGAAGTGGATTACTGAACATCACCACAAGTTGAAGGCCAAGAAGTACAGTCCATTCAAGATCGTGAAGAAAATTAATGACAATGCATATGTCATTCAGTTACCTTCGTGGATGGGTAATATCAACCCAACCTTTAATGTTGCGGATATTTACCCCTACTTATCGGAGTGCAAGTTAGATTATCCAGAGCATAATTCGAGGTCGCGTTCTTTACAAGTAGAGAGGATTGGCGCAGAGCTTTAGATTTAAAAATATATTTATCTATTTATTGTGTTTTATTTTTATTATGACTACAATGACTTTTTTAATCTGTGTTATTAGGTTCCAAGTCATTATAACTCATATAAATACTTCTTTATTGTATTATGGAAGAACCTTTGCCTGTTTTTCAATCAAAATACTCTATTTCTCTTAAAATTTTTGTCTACCTTTTGAGTTTTTTTTTGTAGATCTTGGATTAGATCGGCGTTTTCTGTAATCTTGGATTAGAGTACTGCATTTTCGCATTGCGTTAGACATCTATCCAGAATAAATCCTTCTGTCGAATTTTTCCTAGATCTATGGCATAAAAGAAGTTTGAATTCATACTTTGCATCTTAGTGAAGAATCAAGCAAAATCTTAGCATCTGTGTCATGAATTGTCAAATTCTAACCTCTATCAAATGGATTTTTCGGGTCACTCTTTAGATCGATGACACTCTTGCATTTAGTAAACAGTCGAGCCATTGCAGCATACATCTTCTTGATTTGTTCACTTACAACTTGGACAGGTAAAAAATTGTGATTAGGCTCCTTTTATAAAACTATGAATAATCCATTTCCCATGTACCCTTCTCTTCATATGATTGCTTTGCCATCAATCTCTGAACATGATCATCAATTAGTCCCATTTTTAGGATGTTGCTTGATCTATCTAGAACGTGGTCGGTTAAAGGATTTGTCATACTCTCATTCCGTAGCTCGAACAAGCAAATTTTGCATCAATGAATTCCCTTAGTAATTAATGACAATTTACATAATTATGACCTATACATTTATTACACATTGTACCTATTTGTCAGAAAACACTTCTAAAGTGATTTGCCACTATTAACAGAGATGTTGAGTTGGATTATATTTAAAAAAAAATTTAAGGATTCGGTATTTAATTGTAACTTTCTAAAATTTGAGTTATTATTTGAGAAATTGTAGAAAGTTTGAGATTTTTTTATAATTAACTTTTATTTTTAATTAAAAATAAAATTATTAAATAAAAATTAATTAGTTTATTTAATTTTATAAAATTTGATTAGTTTATAAAAATTAATCAATTAATTAATAAATATATTTATTTATTTCAACAATTGTTATTAAAATAAAATAAACAAAAAAATTAGAAACATAATTAAAGATTTATTGATTTATTATTTTTACAGTTATACCAATTGCCATATTTTAATCATTGCTTATAATAAATGATAATTAATTCCATATAACTTGAATGATGCAGCTTACTAAATATATTCTAACGTTACATTTTGTACTATCGACAAACAGATGTTGCCAGTTAATTATGATCATTTAATTAATTTAACATCACAATAATTTCATATGTAAATTAAATTTTTTAAAAATCATAATATTTTTTTTTGCCTTTTAATCGTCTATTAATTTTACCCTCAACCCAATTTTCCCTTCCATATGGACATCTACAACAAGTGGTCTTTTTCCATCTGAAAGAGTTCATAGAGTGTCCTTAAAATAAGTTATGATTTCTCCATTAATTTTAAAAAAGATAATTAGGAGATTAATTTTCTTACTAGTAATGATAATTAATTGTGAATTGAATGAAGAGTCCCGTACTGCAACCCGTATGAGCATGACAGTGTGCATGTGGAAAGGTCAACAATAGAGGCTAAAAGGCTGTCCAAGTGCATATATGAACCCAATTCAACCATGTGTGTAAAATGTAAATGCGAGAACCGTGGCAAGAAAGTATTAGGTTCCAAAACCAAATAAAAACGAGGCACATTCAAAAACATCTGAGGAGGCAGTAAGGGGCTAATATACGTGGAAAGCAGACAGAGATCATCAGCTGGTCTGGTCTCCCCCTAGACCGCCATGCACGCTCTACGCCTCGTTTGCCCAACCTAATGACCACCAACAATGCCCCCGAAAAGAGAAGAAAAAGAATAACATCTCTCTCTCTGATCACCAATCAGTAAGGACAAAGAAGAAGGAGGAGGAGAACGACGAAGATGTCAGTGATCGACATTCTCTTCAGGGTAGACGAGATATGCAAGAAGTATGACAAGTATGGCATCGAAAAGCAGCGGGAGCTCAATGCCTACGTCGACGATGCTTTCACTCGCCTCTACGCTTCTGTCGACTCTGACATTGAAGCCGTTCTTGCAGTTCGCTTCTCTTCTTTCTCATTCTGGATCCTCATTGTTTCCTTTTTTCTTTTTGCTTGGCTGTTAAGTTAAAGAAGATAAGATCTTAAAAACTTGGTATGTTGAGGTTGTTTCCTGGGTTTGGTGCAGAAAGCAGAGTTGGCCTTATCAGAGAATAACAGGGCAGCTGCAGTTGCAATGTTTGCAGAGATTCGGAGGACTAAGGCTCGCTTGATTAACGAAATTCCTAAGCTTCAAAAGTTGACTGCCAAAAAGGTCGTCTCTTCTCTTTGTTCATTTCCTTTTTGTGCTTCAAATGTCTCGCAGTTGTATTAGTCTCCAAAACAATACATGAAGTTTAGATTCGGATGGTTGCTCGATTGTCTACATGGAAGTCAGGTCTTTCGTGGTTCGTCTAATAGACAATATTAAAAAAAGGCTCCCCAAAACACATTCGTAGCTACTAGTGTCTGATTTACCAGAATAATCAATAATAACAGATGTGCAATAGTCAACCCCAATTGGGCTTAGAATTAAGGTAACAACATCCTGTGTTCTTAAAATTGAGAGTTTTGCTTTCGGCTTGGGGGACCTATCAAGGACAACAGGTGGAGGAGATGCAAAGGACAAGAAAATATTCACCAAAAAACAATCAACAAAGCAAGAAATTGATAATGGTTCATATCCAAACATAATATATATTTTTGTAAGTTTGCATTTGATAAAATTTTAGTTAAAAATTAGGTTAATTTGAATAAATTAAAATTAACTTTAGACAAAAATAGATAGATTTTTAAATTTTAATTTAAGTTTAATCCTAATTAAAGCTTTGTTTAAAGTGATTTATATTTATTAACTTCAAATCAATGATCTTATTCGAGAAAGATGCTTACATCATTTAGTTATTGATTTCTCTTTGTTTCTACATGTCTTTTAGAAGAAAAGTTTGTTTTGATAACAAGTGTGACATTTATTTCTTGGGCCTTTTGGCTGATATTGAGATGTACAATTGTTGCTAGGCTAGTTAGAGTTCTTTATTTCATAAAATTTATTTTTGAAGAAAAAGGGAAAACCCTACGTTTTTCTTTGTTTGATTCAATGGTGATAGTAGATCCGCAACACACTATTGCTGGCTGTTGAAGGAGCGAAACCTCAAGTTCTGTTGAAACAACATGCAACTAGGTGTTTCGAATTTCTCTAAAGTTTTATAAACACAGGTTAAAGGACTTTCGAAAGAAGAACAGGTCGTACGGTGTGACTTAGTTATTGCACTACCAGAGAGGATTAAAGCCATACCTGATGGAGCAGTCAAACAAGCTGGAGGATGGGGAGGATCGGCATCTAATAAAAACATCAAGTTTGATGACTTATCAGGTGACTAGTTCTGCAACTGCCTTATCTGCAACAATTCATTAGAATATAAACCCACTATAGAAATTGATCATTTGTAGCTTATAATCTTCTTGATGGAAACCAACAGAAGGACAACTTGATGATGAATTTTTTCAACAATCTGAAGAATCTAGTCAATTCAGAAGTGAATATGAGATGCGGAAAATGAAACAGGCATGTAAGATGCCTAATTGTTTTGCTGTTTATTATATGTAGTAAAAAGCAAACTTGCTGACATTCTCTACCTTCCCTTTCACACAGGATCAAGGTCTCGATGCTATATCAGAAGGGTTGGAGACTCTAAAGAATTTGGCTCATGACATGAATGAGGTCAGTAGTTGTGAATAAAACACAGATATGTTGTTATTTCTGGACAAAAAGAAAGAGATAGCGAATTAATCCCTTTTGATTTGATACCTTCAGGAAATTGACAGACAAGTTCCCCTAATTGATGAAATTGAAACAAAGGTCAGTTTTATTCCTCAAGTTCCTATTTTACAATCAAGAAGAGGCAAATAATATCGAAAAGACTCCATATATTTTGCTGCTTTCACAGGTGGACAAGGCAACTGCTGATCTCAAAAACACAAATGTTAGGCTGAAGGAAACCATACACAAGGTAACTTTGTAAAAGCAATTCACTTCAATCTGATAAATGTATAACTATGATGCTAATTGCTGGAAATATCCTTAAACAGCTGAGGTCTAATCGGAACTTTTGCATTGATATCGTTCTGCTTATTGTAATCCTGGGAATCGCTATGTATTTGTACAAGTAAGCACTTTTATATTTCTTTCTCGTTTGGTCACGTTAATGAATTAAATTTTAAGTTGCATATACTTTAGAATTTATTAGAATAGTTAATCATTTTTTTCATTCTACGTGTGTATTATATATTCTTGTTAGAGCATCAACTATAGACTTATTTTAAATTGGTACCTTTTTCTTCTCCTAACGAAATTTTGTTCCATTTTGCAGTGTACTGCGTTGAGTCGAATTCATAAGATGCTCCTACTCTATGCTTAATCTGGATGTCATCTGGTACAACCTTTTACATACTCTGAGGAGTTTCAGTGTTTAATCACCTTTCAATTCCTACTTCCCTCGGGCAATTCATTCAAACTTGTGACTCTTAATTGAATGTGGCATCACACCTTCGTTTGATAATTGTAGTTTGGATTTCATAAATAAAAGAAGTTTATGATAGTACAGCAGAAACTGCACCCTGTTTTAAGTCTCCATTAATTCTTGTTTACATATCATCTTTCACAAGGATATATGTCTTCTTGTTGAAACTTACCCATTTTCAGCATGAATTTATGTTATCTACGTAACTGACAACCCTTTCAAACATAAGAAACTTAAAAAATGTATGGAGTACTCAATTACAACAACGTGCTATACATACTAGAACCAAACGAGCTTTACTCAGTAAACAAAATGTTGCATTTCTTGTTTATTTCCCAATATCTCCAAATCTGCTTTGACCTAGGTTGCCTTCCCCGACGTCTTCCACTGGATTGGAATCAACTTTCGGCATGCTGACCTGCCCATTGCAGTGATTAAAACATAGACTTTACTATAGTGTGGATTACTGAAAATACTTGGCAGTGAATATCGTCACTTGTCTCCAGAAAGTCGGTGATATAATCTGAAGAACAAGGATTGTAGAAGCCATATTGGTTTAATTTGCCCGTAGTGATTCTTTTCATTCTCGAGACGACGTCTTATTGTTCTTGCAGTTGCCATCATTCATCTTCTTCTTAGACTGCATGAAATTTTCATAGCTATCCTCTTCAAGTGTTTTCCTCTTCAGCGGATTATGATTGTCAAAAGAAGAAACTGTCACTGGAGACTTCATCTTATCACTGCCCTCTTCGTGCAATGATTTGAGGCTGTTGCCCTTGCTTCCTTGAAAGTTAATGCATGAAATAGATTTGATGGGGGGTGATGTTTAATCCGAAAGAAAATCTTTGCTCAAGTAATCAGTGATCATGTTGCTATGAGCAGTTGTATATATAGGATGTGCACGCTCCTTGTTTCCAGTGTCCATGACCAATTCTTTGATGGGGCTTTCCTGAATATCGTATGTAGTCTTTGTCATGTTCCCTTTTTGCTGGACTGGACATAGCACCCAATCATCTAGCTGTAACAACGAAGAAATTTTAAGTGTGTTGGGTGAGTTTCTGGTCACAAAGTTGTGACAAGAAAACTGAAAGGAGAAGAACCACATGGATGATATTAGTTTGAACACAAGCCACCTTGGGAAGGGTGGATATAGCGGTCATATGAAATGAAGTTCATTGATGTCAACAAAAAATTTATGTTGAACCTAAAATGTACGACGACACTTTAACAAGATGTTTATATTTGTACATATGTATCAAAATAAATTCAACAAGATTCTTATTTATAAATTTTGTTTTTTGGTTCAAAGGAAAGCTAACTAAAACTTCAGTCCTCTAAAGGTGCTACTCGGTTAGTTGACATTAAATAAGTTTGCGGTTTTATAAAATTTGATTAGTTCATAAAAATTAATCAATTAATTAATAAATAGATTGATTTATCTTAACCATTGTTATTAAAATAAGTTAAACTAAAATTAGAAACATAATTAAAGATTGGTCGATTTATTATTTTTACAGTTACACCAGTTGCCATTTTTTAATCATTGCTTATAATAAATTATAATTAATTCCATATAACTTGAATGCAGCTTACCAAATATATTCTAACGTCACATTTTGTACTATCAACAAATAGATGTTGCCAGATTAATTTTGATCATTTAATTAATTTAATATCACAATAATTTCATATGTAAATTATTATTTTTTAAATCATAATATTTTTTCCTTTTAATCGTCTATTAATTTTACCCTCAATGAAATTTTCCCTTCCATATGGACATCTACAACAAGTGGTCTTTTTCCATCTGAAAGAGTTCGTAGAGTGTCTTTAAAATAAGTTATAATTTCTCCATTAATCTTAAAAAGATAATTAGGAGATTAATTTTCTTACTAATAATGATTTTTTTTAATAAAGGGAAATACAAGTCAAAATTACAATCCGAGTCAAGGGAATCAAATCCCCGACATATCCTCTAGAAGGATAAGATGGCACCCAGAGGGTGTATCAATAAAATAAGTAACTCCTATGTCAAACTGTGCGGTGTAGTGGGCTAGCTAGTCAGCACATCTGTTACTCTCTCGATAGATGTATCGATGAGTAACAGTCCAGTTATGAGTCAGCAGTTTGTAATCCCCCGAGCGATAGGGTTGAGAGAGATAGACCGGTCATCTGAAGAGGAAATCATGTTGATCACCGCGATGAAATCCACCTCAAGTTCAACCCTGCGGTACCCCAGATCTCATGCAAGGGTAAGTCCGGTAAAAACTCCCCAGAATTTCGCATCTGTCGTTGAACACCAGCCTAGATTCTGAGTGAAACCGCCAATCCACTGTCCTGTACTGTCTTGTAGGAGTCCACCGGTTGTGGCCAACGACTGGCAACGGTTGCATGCGCCGTCTGTGTTGAGTTTGATCCACCCTGTGGGAGGTGGCCTCCATCCAATGATTGGTTTGTGGTGAGGGCGATGACCGGTGGCAGTGTGACTATTCCATACATCAGCCAGGTGGACCTGATCTGCAAAGGACAAAATAAGTAAATCAGGTGAGAATGGCCAAGTAAAGGTGAGGGTGATGACCGGTGGCAGTGTGACTATTCCATACATCAGCCAGGTGGACCTGATTTGCAAAGGACAAAATAAGTAAATCAGGTGAGAATGGCCAAGTAAATCGATCATAAAAAAGGGTCATGTTATGCCACGACCAAAGGAACCAGCAGGTGATTCTGAATAGGATAGACCAAGCATGTCCAAGAACTTTGTGGTGCTGCTATAGATTTGCTAGTATCCACTCCCGATGTGGTGGAGAGAAGAAGTCAGTGGACCCAAGTTCCTGGGTAAAAAGATGCCACACTTGGCGAGCTTTATTGCAGTCGCGCATAACATGAAGAGCAGATTCCTCTGAGCGGCAATGATAACACTCTCCGTCCGTTGGTAAATTCTTACGAACACGTTGTTGGTTAGTGAGGAGTCGATCATGGGTGAGGAGCCAGAGGAAACATCGAACTCGTTGCGGCCTTGCCACCTCCAAATGGCCCTCCACAATCTATTGAGGGGTTCGTCGTCGTGGTCTATAATCAGCGAATAAGTGGAAGCAACGATGAAGTGGCCTGTGTCAGAGGCACCCCAGCTCAACTTGTCCACCCCAAGGTTGGGCTTAGGAGGAAATGTGCCTGCGATAGCCCTACATAACGATAATGGGAGCCAGGACTGAAAGACGTCCCAGTTCCAATTACCGGCGTCATCTGTGAACTCCTGAACGCTGCAGTTGATATTGGACGTCGGGACTGGGGAAGTGGTATGTATAATGAGAGGATCGACCCCAGCAATCCAAGGATCTAGCCAAAATCAGGTCTTAAGGCCATCACCGATCCTCCATTTCAGTCCCTACAGAACTATTGGCCAGATGGCCTGAATTCTTCTCCAGGTCATTGAGCCTCTTTGAGCAGCTAAGGAGGTGGGGAAATTGTTGGCATCAAATTTGTATTTCGATGAAAGAACTTTAACCCATAGGGTATGAGGCTTGGTAAGTAGGGTCCAGCCTATTTTTGTCAGAAAGGCGTCATTAGTTTCCCGAATTTTCCGGATGCCCAGCCCTCCCATCTCTTTAAGTTTACAGACGTCGTCCCAGTTTACTAAGTGGATCTGCTATTGACCATTGGGCGAACCCCACAGGAATTGTCGCAAGAGTTTCTTCAGGTCATTGCAGAGGCCGCAAGGCAGCCAGGCCGTTTGCATGGTGTAATTGGGAAGTGCCATGATAACAGATTGAGCCAGTGTGATCCGTTCTACAAAGGATAAAAATTTGACAGACCAGCCGGTGAACCATTAGTGGACCCTATCGAGGATATATTGATAGGTTCTTTTAGTGACCCGTTCATGCAGCAGAGGAACTCCAAGATACCTACCGAGGTCGATTATCTGGGTGAAACCCAGAGCTCTGCTTAAAAGATGAGTGGTCGGAGCAGGAATATTTTTGGAGTAGTAACATCTGGATTTATCATAGCTGACATGTTGACCAGATGCTTGACATAAGTGTTAAGTCAAAACTGACTTTACGCAGTTGCATAATTTTGATGACAAACAAAGCAACAGATAAATGAAAAGCAGTTGAAAAATACCTTAACAAAAATCAGAC
>JANKOE010000205.1:12404402-12417157 GCA_026284465.1 Erythroxylum citrifolium | reverse complement strand
ATTGCTGTTAAAAGAATTATGAGATATCTTGCAGGTACTACTGATCTTTGCTTAATGTATGAGAAAGGTAAAGATTTTAGGTTGATTAGCTACTGTGATGCGGATTATGCCGGAGATAAGATCGATAGAAAAAGCACGAGTGGAGGATGTCACTTCTTTGGCCACAATTTAGTTTCTTGGTCGAGTAAGAGGCAAAGCTCAATCATTGTATCAACTGCTGAAGTCAAGTATATATCAGCCGCAAGTTGCTGCTCACAAACGTTATGGATCAAGTACCAGTTAGAAGACTACTCAGTATAAGAAGAGGAGATCCCAATCTTTTTTGACAACACAAGTGCCATCAACTTATCAAAGAACCCGATTCAACATTCGAGAGTTAAACATATCGAAGTCAGACACCATTTTCTACGAGACTACTTTCAAAAGAAGATCGTAAGTCTTCAGTTTGTTGAGACGAATTATCAATGGGCGGACATCTTCACTAAGCCATTGAGTGAAGAACGGTTCAAGGAAATCAAACGAAGCCTCAACATAGTTATGTTATGTGATCAACCATCTGACACGTCACAACCCAGATAGAAGGTCGTTAGATTTAACGGCGACAGTAACAGTGAGGTACAGCTGGTAACTTCTGTCACAAGAAAGTTTTGGAGGGAAAAATTCTCATAGTCTTAAGAACATCACCTATTCTAGAACACTCTTGATATGCCCTGACATCGACCTTTGAAGAATCCTCAACAAAAGCTCTTCATTACTCTGTTCTCCCAACCTCAGTAACCAACTTTACCTTTTGTAGAAGAAACTTGTACATTCAGTCCATTATCAATTACAGAAACAAATGGAGCCAGCGATGATTTACGGAAGATTTGTTGATTTTGAGTCCTTGAGGAAGGACAACATGGACATTAAACTAGAACTAGTTGCAGCCGGTTAGAGGAAGTTCTTTCAAGTTCGAGAGACCGTATACATGAATGAAGTTTATGACTTCTAGAAGAATATGGATATGGTAGACAATACTATTGTATCAACAGTAGATAGACTGTCCATTATAGTGACAATGAAGTCGATCGAGAAGGTCGCTGAGTGTCCATCTGTTGGAGAGAAGCTCACAAGCAAAGCTAGATGGATGACATAGGCTAGCGTGAAGGAGATTGAAATCAATCGACAGTTGTATGGAAACAATGATCCGAAGGAGAAGAAGGCCTCAAGTCTTGTGCCAAAGGCTAGGGTTTTACACTCAATTCTTTTCCATTGTGGTCTACCAAGAACATGATCAAGGCATCTGGGACAACCTTAGATGAACAGTGCCTATTCCATCTACTTAATCGCCAACCTGTTAATTTACCATTCCTTATTTTCCACTATATGGTAAAGATGAAGAAAGACTTGAACAGTCACCCATATGGAATGTTACTGACAAGGATATTCAGAGATTCTGGAGTTCTTCTGGATAGAGGAAATAGAATGAAGCTGAATATCAAGAGCGTTATCAATTCTGCAACGATTGGTAAAATGAGCTTGAAAAATCTGGAGAAAGAAGAAGTAGATTCTAAGACAATAGCAAGGATTGAGGGGGAGCGTGCCAAGAAGGGAACTCCTACGAGAAATTCAAAATATCAACCCAGTGAGAAAATGCCCATGATTGGAGAAAAGAAATCATCAGATGAATCGATGAAAGATAAAATGATTTCTCACAGAGAAGGAAGCCAGGTGCCGTATATAAAGAAGTTATCCTTGAAGAGAAAGGGGGAGACACTTCTATCAGAAATACCAAAGCAAGCAAAAAGATCACCTAGAGTACGAACCCTACGTTAGCAAGAGGCGAAGAAAACCAAAGAGCTGAACCATGAAGAAGACTTTGAGACAAGAGCATCTCAAGCTACAAGGTCCTTAGTCTCAATTTTAAAGGAAGATACAGTCAAATTGGCTAGAGGGACTGAGATTAAGAGAAAATTGGAGTTTGAGAAGAAGAAATCGCAATCTCAACAGACTCTTAGACTGATTAAACAAGGAAACAAAAAGGAGAAAATCAGTCAGAGGAAGAGCACTCCCACTGCTGTTCAAAAGAAGAAGACAATACAACGCAGTTCAAAATAGGTCAAGACCTCTCAGCCTTTGAGAAAAGAGGATTTAAGAATCAAGGTTATGGAGAAAGTTTAACCTGTAAGGAGTAGCACCTCTATAATCATCAAAGAATGCCCAAAAAGGTCAATCATGGCACAGTTACAACCAATCTTGGTGAATAGTAGTACGATGCATCTGCTGACTGACGACGAGATAAGTACGTATAGTTTTTTGAAGGATCAAGGAACAAAACCATACCCCTTGCAGATATCAAAGGACAAGTATACTATGTTTCTAGTCACACCAAGAACTGTGATCAAGGTTGTGCCTGACTTCTAACCAAGGCCTTACATTGTTCGCAATGATGATAAGGGGAAGAAGAAATTGTACCCCAAAGGGTTATTAAATGATTTGATAGATGATCAGATTGAAGTTGAAGTGAGGGACATAGATGAGGCGTGTTGTGCAGTCCAGATGAAGGAAACCTATGTTACCCACTACATTTCGAAAGCTTCAGGAAGCAATTGTGGTCGGCGAACCACTGAAGACTCTTATCAGGTAGTTGGCAAAATTACAGAAGGTCAGTATAGATCTGTAAGGATTGGAGATATCAGTTACTCAATCGAGACTCTTTTGCACATGATTATGCACATTAGGCCGCTAAGTAATGTGTCTTCATTCGGAGATGTGCTACACCTATTTGGAAGAAAAGTTCCACGACTAACCAACCCTGATGACTTAAACCTCCCAGAGCCAAACCTATCTGTTCAACCTCCTGCCCTTGTTATAAGTGAAGCACTTGTTCTGTCTTTAAACGCATATAGCACCACTATTGCCTGTGAAGAAGAACAATAAAAGGATGATGATCGACCTGCTTCAATAAGTGACTTACGAGAGGAAGTAGCTCAAATAAGACAAGACCTAAAATCACTTCGCATAGAAATGAAGGAAATGTTTTCAGAAATAATGAAGCATTTACAATCGTAATTCTTTTTTATTAATAACAAATAGGGGGAGATAGGAGAAAAGGATAAAGAAAGAAATGACAGAAGAAGAAGAGAAAAGAAGAAAAGAAGAAGAAGAAGAGAAGAAAAAAAGAAGAAGAAGAAGATAAGAGAAGAAAAGAAGAAGACTGTAACATCCCGCCCCTCTATTAAGGGTTAGAACCCCAAAATATGGTGCATGTGAGCTAAGAGGTTTGTTTAAATGAAACTAGAGGAAATGAATTGCAATTCTTATGATTGGGAAGATTGGGAGTGTGGTTGATGACTAAATGAGGGTTGGAAACTTGGAAAAATCCTTGAAGAATGTTGGTATAACATGTGTCCGCTAAACGAACATATGAGTCCATTTAACGGACTGATTCGGGTGAATTGGAACAAGTTGGGTGATTTATGTCCATTTAACGGACCTTCTCGGGAGAAATGGGATACCTTGGTCGACTCATGTCCGTTTAACGGACAGTCTCGGGTGAATTTGGAATTGCTTGGCCAGTCTATGTTCGTTTAACGGACATCCTCGGGGTAATTTTGGTAAATCACATTTTTTTGCCCGTTTTAAATTTGGTACATGTGGTCTTAAGTGAGATGAAGACAAAAATGCATCATGTTGGCATACACAATTGTGAATTGGATTATTGCACACATAAAATCATTGATCATGCACTCAATTGACATTTTCCGGGTATAATTGGTAATGAATGGGATTGTTTTGAGAATTGTGAGCTATGGTTATTGAAAATTAATTTGGAAAGTGAAATCATTGATTTGGCATTTTTGGAGAATTGTAGGAACTTTTTCTGAGAATTTTGGGGATAATTTTTTAAACAGGAAAAATGCCGAGGGGCAGACCTATTGAAATGACAGTAAAATTTATTGTCATGTGGAATTGGACTCTTGTGAAATATGACTATAGGAATTTTAGAAAAGTGTTAATTATTGAGAATTGGGGTTTAAATGGATATTATAAGCTAAATTATAAGACAAATGAATGAAGAGTTGACAAGTGGCAAGTGACATGTGTCACTTGCCAAGCTAAGCCACCTTTGCATCTTCTAGAGTATTTGAGAGTGTCCCACGACACTCTCCTTCATTTAACCTCCTAAGTTATGTTTTGTTCTTGGTTTCTCCTCTAAATTTCGTGGCCTTCCTCCCTCTCTCCACCAATGATGATTAATCTTAAGTTGTATTGAATTGGTTTGTCCAAGGTTTATGTTTGTGTTATGGATGATGATGGAGTGAGTTCATCTCTTGTTATGTATGTGTAGATTGAGTGATACTTATATGTAAGGGTATAGAAAGGGTTGGAGATGAATTGGTTAACATAAGATGCATGGATGAGTGTAGAATGCTCTTATAAATAGATATTGATCCATGCCCTATTTTGGGGTCATGATAATTAGTAGCTCTAGATTTGTTTATGAGTGAGTTATTGACTTGAATTAGATAAGGATTGATGAAAAAATTGTAATGAAAAAAATGATCTTGACAAAAGAAAGCATTGGATGAGTTAAATGTTAAGAAAGGATTAGGAAGGGATATAATGTTGGATGATATGGGTGAATGATGTTCATTTGGATACTTAATGGGTTTTGTTATGTTTTCTTGATGAATTACTATGATTGTGTGTTTGGTATAGACTAATGAAAGGGGGTTAATTGGTGTCATGAAATGTGAAGGGTAGGGGTGAAAGAGAGTTAGATATGAAATGAAAGTGGAATTGAAGTGATTGTGTGAAGGAAATTGATGGATGTATATAGATGAGTATGTGTTGTTACTAGTATTTATGAACAATAATGAATGAACATTTGGCTATGAATGATGCAAAGTTGAAAGGGAGTTAGAATATGGATAATTGATGAGCATTGCACTAGAAATAATGGGTTAAGCATGAAGAATTGAAGGTGGTTAGTAAAGAGTTCAAAATCTGGATTTTTGTTAAAACTTAATTGAACATGCTTTAGTGTAAGAGGCATAAATTTTTTTGTAAAACTCGGATTGAGATGAACCAGGTATGGTTTTAAAGGGCATTTCAAGATCTACAACTTCTATTTAAGGCACAATTTCGAAATTCGGTCGTTGTGAGGGTCGAATTTTCAAAGTGGTATACGTGACCCGAATGTGTCCGTTTAATGGACATGCAAGTCCGTTTAACGAACTGTCACGGGTCAAATGATATAAATTAAGCCTCAAATGGATCTTTAAGTGAACCTATAATGATCTTTGGTCTATGGGACTAATATATGAAAGGTTTGAAGTGAAATTGAAGGTTAAAACTTGGTGAACGAATGAATGAAATCAAAAGTGTCAAATGCATGAGTGGATGAAGTTGAAAATGTCTATATGATCGCAATGCCATTTAAGGGAATTGAGAAATAAATATTAGGTGATTATTTATGAAAGAAAATGGGATCTTATGAGATCATATGGGATTAGAATAGAAATAATGGAAAATTGAATTATGATTTGAGAATGGGCATACGATATGAGTGTAAAACATATACCAGGGATTGTGATTGAGCATGCATTATACATTACACTTATATATGTGTGAAAATGGGATGGTTATGATTGTGCTTTTATTAATGTGTGTGCAAATTGTATTTTGCATATGATTGATACAGGAGAGAATGTCCACAGCCAGACGTCACCGGATCATAAAAGCGAATGCTAATCTGGAGCGTACTGTGAGTAGGCCTAGATGGTCTTATTTTATGGTTTATTTGGTTATGTTATAATTGAATAAAATTCATACATTGAATGATTATTGAGTAATGATATTGATTGTGATTGAATATAGGTTCCGGACAGGAGGTCCGATGATTGTGTACTGGCAATTGTGTTATTGAAGTGCTCATTGAATGTGAATTGGATGAACTAAGTGTATTGAGTGTGATTGTTGAATGAGATTTGAATGTGCATTACATATGAATAAAAGTGTGATTTCTCAACTTAAATGTTGAATGCCGTCCGATGACATGGGAAAATGTTAAAATGGGTTTATGCAAGTGTAGTGTTGCATTTCATGTCATGAATTCATAACAACATAATGGCAGTTGTGACCAGAGTAACCAACGATTAGAGCTTAAAGCTCAACGAATGAAAAAGAGCCTCGAGCTCGAAAAGGGGAATAGTGCATACCCAGAAGGCTCTCCTACCCCTAAAATGCGTTTAACGCTTAATGAGCCCTATATGGGACAGTATCAATGAGCCCTATATGGGACAGTTTAGGCACTCGGTCACAACAAAGTAATAAATGAAAAGTGGGTCTCATGTACATATGCATCATATAATTGATTTAAATTATAGTGAATTGGAATGTGAAATCGTATTGAATGGGATTGGCTTACATGGATTGAATGGAATTGACTTCATTATCTTGAATGGGATTGACTTCATTGAGTTGCATGGGAATGTTAAATTGAGTGAATGAGAGTGTGAAATTGCATTGAATGTGAATATGAAATTGAACTGATTGTGAATATGAAATGTGATAGTGAATGTGAAATGCGCTATTATGAGAATTTAAATATGTGTTGTGTGCCTGGGTGAACCATCAATGATAGTCACTCACTGAGTTCGCAAAACTCACCCAAAATTTGCATCTATTTTTTAGGATCAGAAGATTACTCTGTTATGCAACGAGAGTAGGTTTTATGCTCATAAGAAAAAGTTAGAGGTTGGGATCAGTTCGTGTCTGCATTAGGATTATCGTATAAAGTGTATTTTCGCGATATTGGTTCAGTGTATTTTTGAACATTTAAGTTTGTAATAAATGATAAAGCATGGGAATCTTGTAAATGGGATTGTTAAATGTGGATATTGCTACTTATGTTAATTGGTGCCAATAGAAATGATTATATGTGTTTGTGTTTTAAATAGGCTCGAATGGCCCAAAGTGGATCGATTTATAATTGTAAAAGGGGTTATAAACGAAACTGGGCCCTAATTAATCATGGACTAGGATATCTCCGTCGATGTCAGGTTCGGATCTTGTGGAGGTGGGGTGCTACACATCCTCTACCATCTCACCATATCTCTTCATTTGATTTGTTATCATCTTTACCCTCGAGCAATATTCTGAAATTGATTCATATTCCTTATCTTTATTATAGGTGCATAAAATGGTTAATAGATTCAAGAAAAAAGGATGTAAGGAATTTTAGACTTGTGTCATTTTTGGAGATACTATTTCAACTGGTGTGCATGCACATCCATAAACTAAATCTCTATCGAATAATATAGAAGAGGAACAGGGAAATGATGTTAATGAAGATTACTTGTATAATGAAAAAGAAGACCAAGATAAAAGTTCTTTATTTAAGAGAAAAAAATCTCCTAAGAACAAGAAGGAAAAGAAGACACATTCTAATATTGTAAAAGAAATCTTACTTATACTTGGTGAACAATCAAAAAGGAAGAATTATTTACTTAAGGAAAAACTGAGTGAAACATCATCCACTGCAGAGAATAGATCTCAAGAGTCTAACATAATGATAGAATGTCTAAATTCCTTAGATGAATTGGGTGTTGACGGTGTACAATATAGAAAAGCTATGAAGGGTTTACATGATTCTCCACTTTATAGGGATATTTTTATGAAGATGACAGATACAAGGAAGCTGGATTAGATTATGTTGCTTTAGTTATATTTTAATGTTAATTCATATTGAATTCTTATTGATTTGACACATTTATATTAAGCACTATTCCATATTTTGAAGATTTTAAGTTTATGCTTTGTATGAATATTTGACTTAATTTTAAGTATATATTTTGTATGGATATTTTTCTATATTTGATTAAATTTACTTGATTGAATGTTTTATTAATTATTTAATGTTAACACTATAGATACATGGATTTCTTATCAGATTTTGATGATGAAAAGAAGAAGGTAATCATTATTTCTGTAGCTAGTGGAGAGAACAAATATTTTTATTTACAAAAGCAATCATATAGAACTTCTGCTCTACCATGTCATGATTGGATATTAGAACTTTTGAATGGGAATCTTACAAGGATTTATGAAAACTTAAGAATAAGAAAGATAATCTTCTTGAGCTTATGTAATAAGTTAAGGATTTTAGGAGGTTAAAGGCAACAAGTCATTTGACTATAGAGGAACAAGTAGTAATTTTCTTGCTGACTATAGAGCATAGTGAGACAACTAGAGTCAATGCATAACGCTTTCAACATTCAACCTAGACAATTTCGAAGTACTTTCGTAAAGTCTTATATGCAGTTAATTGTCACGCAAAAAAAATTACTTCACCATCTTTTACTAATACATCTCCTGATATTCAACATAATTCAAAATTCTTTCCATACTTTCAAGTACATTCATATATTTTCTTACTATTTTAATTGTATCCTTATGATTAATAATTATTTTAATATATTTTTTAACTTTTAAGATTGTATAGGAGCAATAGATGGTACATTTATTGATGCACATGTTCCAACCGATGAACAAATACCATACAGGGGCAAAAGAATTAATTCAACCCAAAATATTATGTATTATTGCTCATTTGACATGCGTTTTACATATGTAATGGCTATATGAGAAGGTACTGCAAATGACTCTCAAGTTCTTTTGGAAATAGTGACAAATCCAACGAATCAATTTCCTATGCCTCCACAAGGTATTATATTGTTTTAACTAAACAAAGTAATTATGATTCATTTTTAATATCTTTTTGTTAATATTATCTTCTTTCTATGTTAGGTAAGTACTATTTAGTTAACTCGAGCTACACTAATATATCTGGATTTCTTTCACCATACCGAGGTGAAAGATATCATTTACGATATTATAAAGGCAAAGGAAGACCTCAAGATCCACATGAATTGTTTAACTACAGGCATTCTTCATTAAGAAATGTTATTGAAAGATGTTTGACATTCTAAAAGCAAGATTCTCTATACTTAAAAACTTACTGATTTATGATATGAAGAAACAAAAATACATCATTATTACTTGTATTATAAACAATTATATTAGAATGTATGGACAAAGGGATGAGTTATTTGACATTTGTGTCAAAAATAAAAGAAAAATTAGGAAAAGTGAAAATGAAAATACAAGTTTTCAAGTGCAGTATAATATCACTCCAGCACAACTTCGAGATATGTCTTAGAAGTAAGATGAAATTGCATTATATTATTTCTAATTGATCTATGTTTCTTTTTGTAAATGATAGTACTATTATATTTTCAAGAATTATAATATGGTGGATATCTTTTATTAATTAGAATGACTTATTATAATTTTTCTAATTTATAGAATTTTAATATATACAATTAATGTGTACTTTTTAATTACATTTAATTAGCATATATTATAATTTTAACGCTAATGATAATTAATTAATTTAAAAATATAATGTATTATATAAAATTATTAATAAGAAAGTACAATTACAAAAATAGAAACATGATGATAAAACTAAACATGTTTTTGTTTTTATTTTTATTACTAATCTCAACCAAACAAGTTTTTGTTTTCAATTTTTGTATTATAAATCTCAACCAAATAATTTTTTGATATTTTTAAGAAAAATAGAAACAAAAAAATAGAAACAGAAGTGAAACCAAACAGTCCCTAAATTTTCCTAAAATATTTAAGACTCACAAAAGGGCACAAGAAATAGAGAATGGCATTGGGCCTAATTTTACATGATAAACTAGCCCAATTAAAAACTTGCACTTTTTTCCCATATTGGCCCGCATTGTAGAGGACAGGCCGTCGTATTGGTACTTTCTTATAATTACGTAATTTTCGTCATCTGGATTTTTTCATCCCTTTATTTACAATTACAAAAACGTGTATTTTGAGTAAACATTGACTTGAAGATACACATTTTAAACTTAAATAACCGTTTTTAAAAGTGAGAAATTGGTTCTCGAGCATCCATAACCCAATAGCTGGTTGATAATTGACAAAATTCCTTCTCATTAATGAGAACTAAAGTGACTAGTGACTACATTAATTAACTTTAATTGCCAATTAATTACTAGATCAAGCAAGGTGACAAACAAACAGTATAGGACACTGGAAATAACATTGGAGCGGACAGCCATTGAGGGGCCAGTGTGAAATGGACGTATGAAAGCATCCTAAGCTTCGTAAGACAACAAGATAGACAAAATGCATAAAAAAAAAAACCCCCGTTGAAGCATCTCGTTCCCTGAATTGATAATGTTATTTTTAGATAATAATTGCTTGCATCATTCCTGCATTTTGTTGGATACAGTCCTCCATAAAAGACTTTCTAACTATATGCTGGTGAGGAATCATGTACGCACCTAGATATGTAAGGATCTGAAGTTTCTTGCTTGGCAGCAAAATTCCTTTATTTGTTTGCAAGCGGCATTCTTTTATGCCATTGTATGGGACACATTAGTTGTGGGATCTCAATCATCTAGCTTACCTAGCTATACATGTGAGTCTCACATGAATCTCTGTATCTTCATTCCAAAACACCGATTTGGAACACCTGTAGTTGCGCACATGACTTGTTTTAGTCTTCATTTCCTGTCACGCGGAAACATCCTAGATGTTTGGTAGATGGGATATCGCAATACCAATGTCGTTTTCTTTCATACATATATACATATTGGGCCGTGAGAATTGTACGAAATTTGAAAGAAACTGTTGTTCCTCTTTCCTGTAAATTATTGAGCTGGTATGCACAAAATAAGTGTTACATGCGATACCATCTTCACAGATTACTAAATAAAAATAATCGACTGTATATATATTCTAGGCATGCAGTTCTTAAGAGGTCAAAATACGCCCTATCATTCTGATTAGCAGGGAATAAAAGTTATTACAATTCCCTAAGAGAATTAGGTTTTGGGAATATTAAACACTTGGGTTTTTTATTTTTTATTTTTGGTTATAGTTTAATTAGAATCCATGGATCAAGGGGTGTGTAGGGTCACATAAAATTGTTATTTATACACGTCCATGTCCTTTCCAGATAAGTACGAATGCTCAAAGCCAAAAGTGGTTGAGAATGGATTATATTATTGCCGAAAGTTATCTTATGTAAACCTTTCAGGAGATATTGTTGGTTAGACCTAATAGTCACCTTACTAGTTTACTGGAAGGAACACATCATCGGTTACTGTGTGACTAGCGACTGCGTAATATTTTGTCTTTGGGAAAGGTATGCATTTTACGAGTCTAAATCTTCTGTACAGTTTTTATGATGTTTTATTGTATCCAGTAATCTCAGTCATTCATTATGCGGACTCCGTGTTTATTTATGTGGAGTTCACGCGGGACCCACATAAATGAATGGCTGAGATTCATTGAACACAATAAGACACCTTAAAACTGGACAGAAGATCTAGTCCGCATTTTACTGCATTTGACTTACTATTAATTATACTACAATATGTTATTCTTGTGTCAGATAGACTTTAATTAAAATGTAAAATTATAATTATGAACTATATCGACTTAATTGTAATTAAATTTCATTATTTCTAAGATAATTTGTCCAAAGTTATCTTCCAATATCATGAGTTTTCTTTATAAAAATTTTTAATTTAAAGATAAATTAAGGAATATTCTCCCATTAAATTTATTTTTTGGTTAGTTACCTGTACTAATCTATTATTTCACTATTAACATAATTCATCGGTTCAATTTCAGCAAACATAATTATGTAGTTTTAATTAGTCAAGTGAATATCTTCTCAATATCATGTGTACATGTAATTGAACTATAAGTTCAACCAATTCAAAAGGCATAATTGTGATAGTCTACATTTAATAAAGGCATAATTGTGTAATTATATATCTATAGTTTTATATAATAAATATCATGGAAAAGACCATTTAAGTACTACAGAATTGCGATTAAAATATCGTATCAATGTGTTATTAGGATCATATGGTAGATCCTTAGTAGTTGTCGCAATTTAATAATCATGGCATGATTGCTTTTTTTTTCAATCTTTATAAGGATAAGTAACGCAATCAGATGAATTTGAAGATATGCTTTAAACACCCATCACTAGATGAATAATGGAAAAGAAAAGGATAGAGGAAAAAAGGGTATACTTTGAATATGTTGAAGCAGATACGCATATTGCCTGATATGAACAATAAAAAGCCCTTTTCCTTCCCTCTTTACCGGACAGAAAGTAAGAGGTCGTGGCAGTAATTGGTCCACAACGAAAACAACTTAACTGGTAGGTGGTGGTGGAAATAACAACCTAAAGAAAATGGAAAACACATTGTTGCATGAATGCACCAAAAAAGGACATTCAGAATTTGTGAAAGCTACTTATCTAGGTCTAGCCATTGTGCCTCTGTTTACCCCACCCCCGACAAGAGATTTTAGATTCTTCAAAGCCAAAAACATTTTTAATTTCATCCGTTAACAGCAATATTATGAACACCTTACTAGGCTCGGTATTAGATTAACCTCTGGAACGGAACTGTACCGGTATCGGTTGGGTACCGTTTTGGAAAATTTTTTAAATTTATAAAATAGTCCCTAAAATTTTTTAAAATTGCAAAATAGTCCATATTAGTATATTAAA
Source organism: Erythroxylum citrifolium (assembly GCA_026284465.1). Lineage (NCBI taxonomy): Eukaryota > Viridiplantae > Streptophyta > Magnoliopsida > Malpighiales > Erythroxylaceae > Erythroxylum > Erythroxylum citrifolium. The sequence goes on along the minus strand of JANKOE010000205.1, from coordinate 12,404,532 downwards.
CAGTTGTACTGTATACTTTACTAGTTTACTGTTTACATCAACCATACTTTCACAAATCTTAATAATAAATAATAATGACAATTAATATGAAATAACAATAATTTTTAAATATTTTACATATAAATAATAA
>JANKOE010000205.1:12345390-12360829 GCA_026284465.1 Erythroxylum citrifolium | reverse complement strand
TCCACCCGGTACCTGGTACTGAAGTTGGTGGGTCCTCCACCCGGTACCATGGACCTGAAGTTGGTGGGTCCTCCACCTGGGTCCAACATCTGTCATTCCTTCGGTCACGATCGTGGCCTACTTAATTGACAGCCTCGCTTTCAGTCACATTGTGGCCTATGAGCCACAATTGTGGCCAACTTAAAAACAACCATACACACTTTGTTTTTCATCTGATCTTTTATGTGTGTGACCATTAGGCTCCTGGTTATTTTCGGTACTTAAATTAACTCTTAGTTAATGCAAATCATGAAGGGTTTTATGATGTCAATTTACCGGAATATAAGTGGACTAACACACAAATCCTTTGATAGTTAATTATCCGACTTACGAACCTTTCCATAAATAATTACCATGCAATTCTTCCTTTCACCATACTATACTCCACTTGGTTTGGAGTATGGGCTATATGTCAACTCCTACTAGACTGACTATGTCACATCTAGTCCAAATGATGTTAATTCTTATCTTAGGAATCTTATTACTCTATATGTCATTGAGGACTCTCTTCATGACACATAACTGTTCTGGCCAGAGACTCCTGAGTAATGACCCCGATAAGAGGTCTTAGGTATCATCCCCTTCTATCAGGAGTAGTGAATCCTTTATTGGCTACCAAATTACCTTCAAATACCAATAGTTGTACGCAATTACCACCCTATGAGTGACCTCGTCTTGAGGCAACAAGGAATGATGTCAAAGTACAGGATCAGTATCCAAGATATCCTTGAGTACCTCAAGTCTAAGAATATTTTCACCATTGCTATGAAGAGATTAATCATTGACATTTGATAGATCATCCATATGATAATCTCATAGCGGGTCATCTGATGTGCTTACTAGTTTTAGTAAGCATCCATATGTTAACTCTAAATATCTCATGCTTACAGTTTGTGAGATCCACTGCTTGATCAAATCAAGGAGTATAACATGTGCTAGTCTATCCGGATTAATAATTTCTTATCTTATTAATGCTATGACTAGGGATTATTTAGATGCTAATATAATTGCACATGATAGGAATCTCATTATCATGATCTTATCATGATTTCCTTCATGTTATATTTTGTATAATGGACTTTCATTAATTCGATTTAAGATTGACATCAATTTATATATAAACAAACATCAAATTAATGAAAAATTGTCTTTCGCTTTATTAATCAAAATAAAGTTAGTACAAAAGTGCTAAAAGTAATTGCCTTTAGATCCTCTACTCTAATAATTACAACTGCTTCTTCATTATTGATAATCATCAACTTCTCTTCCTCTTTAGTTGGCTTTCTCCTGGATATGAATCCCTACATTGTGGAGGCAACTCAATTAGATGCTCCACCATCTAACCACCAAAAGCCAGATATGGCTATAACATAATTGGATTCATGAATTGATAAGCCAAGGAATTACCTGATGGTTTCAACTTTCCTTCCAAGCCTTATACTGTTGGCTTCTTTATGTCCACAGGACCTTTACCAGCACTGGATTGACTAGCATCAATATATGGAGAAGATTTAGGCTTGTCACCTTTAAATTTAGCGACCTTCACTTTGCCTTCCCATTGCATGCTTCAAGGGCAGTAGGAGTAGCAATCTTAAGTTTCTCTTTATCAAGAAGATAATGGGTAATCAAAGCATTGAATTCTCATTCCTTATCCAATGAGTAATATGTCGTCACTAGATTACTAAGCTTTGGAGGGAGTGTGTTCAGAGTGTGGTGAACTATGAAGACATCAAGAAGAGGAATATTCAACATCTTCAGTCTACTGTGTAGATGGATCATTCTTGATATATACTCTACGCTTCTCCAGTATACCTTGTGGAGAATAATTCTTTTATCAAGACACTTATCTCGGCATCAGATGAAATCGTATACCTCTAAGAGACATTATCAAGAAACTCCTTGGCTATGTCTGTCTCTAAAAGTCCACTTAGCAGATGGTCAGGTATAGATCTCTTAATCGTCATGCAATACATTCTGTTTGACTGATCCCAAGCTGCATTGGCTATTTTGTGAGCTCTCAAGCTTCTGGATGTAGGTGGAGATGACTTATTCTTACTTATGGCCATATCAATTTTTTTCATCTCTATTGCATTCAATACATCCTCTATCCACTTTTTCAAATTGAAACTAGTAAGGGTTTCAATAGTGACATTATGATTGTTGAACGAAAAGGTGACTGCAAAATGATAACGCAAAGATCAGCACGAATGTAAGATAACGACGATACTCTAAGCCATTAAATAGTATATGTACCAAGAATATGATCACAATATTATAAAACACTTTTGGGCTAAATACATAATATATGTAATTAGACTTCCACATAAAAGCGATCAGAGTACAAACTATAAACTCTCATGACTCTACTACCTTTGGGTGAATAGATCATTTAAGTAGCGACTTTCCTCCATCTAATGTCATTATACACATATCAAAATTTTATGTAACGTCAACACCTTTGGGTAGGATAACCGAACATAAGACTAGAGACATCCCCAATATGCAAGCAGAACAATTCAAAATATTCAATTCGTATACAGAAAGCTACAAAAAGGCTTTAATGCATTCCGATGAGTAGATCTTGTGAAGGTAGAGGTAAATTCAAACTCATTTCAGCCTCTGAAAAGTTTTTTGAAATTATGGAACCAAAATCAGATATGTTCTACATTTCTTTATTTTTAACCACCCGATCACATAACCAGCTCTGATACCACGTGTAAAATGTATCATAAGCCTTAATACGTGTCCCAGATCGAACGTAAAAGGAAAATAAACGAAGAAATGCGGAAAATACTTGATTTTGGTTCCATAAATTCAAACAAGCTTTTGGAGGTCGAAACGAGCGCGAATCCATTATTACTTTCACAAGATCTACTCACCAGGACGCGTTAAAGCCATTCTGTAGCTATCAGGCCTCCCTATTATAGGCTCAATATGAGTCCGGTCCACTCTAATTAAGGTCCGTTTTCCTCCTAGACTTCGGCCTATTAATTTAGATCATTTATTAGGCCACTTTATAATCTTTATCTAAATCAAATTATAATAAGTTATTGAAAAATCGAAAATTACAATTAATTATTGTCCACTGAATGAGAAAATTTCAAATAGTTATTGCAGGGCTCCGAGGATCTAATTAAAACAAATTGTACGGACTTAAATGGTAATTGAATCGGTTTGGAATTAAATGGTTACAATTGTAGTATCATAAGTGAAATGCATTAGGAAATAGATGAACACTTATTAAGTTATAAAATAGTAATATTTCTTATGTTAAATTCCCTATTTCATTTCATTTCACAATTTAAGAACATGTGTTCCTCCTTAGGTTTTAGGATCTTGAACCATTTTATAAGGAGAAAGAGATGGAACTAAAAGCTATGGAAGATATATTTCTTTTCGGTATGTCTTATAGCTATTAGTCGATGCTTCAAGAGGTTACGAATTACTGCATCATCAATCTATTTCATTTAATCTCTGTTTTCAATGAAGAGAAAAGGAGATGGGCCCAAACAATCGTTATTGAAACCTTCTCCAGGAATCCTTGGGAACATTCATTTTTTCGACATCTACACTATATTTAGGATGAGATCGAATATCAAAATCAACTTAAAAGTATAAACTACATTTATTTTATTAGAAATGTAAAATGTCAAACTCAATTTAAATTCATAGCATTAAGATGTTCATCTCGTGATTGGATTTAGCTTGAGAACCGATCCTATTTTTGTTAGAATTCATGGTTTAGGTGCCAACTAACAACCATTGCCCTTTAATATGCAACTAATCAATATTGCCCTTTAATGAAGCCATGCATGATCGAAAAGTGTCTCCTTATTCTTTTATATCTTTGCTTTTATTTTATTTTTATTTCTTTCGTCATTGGCGATTAAAGTTAGTAGCAACAAATATAAGTAATGTCTCTCGTTTGCATACATTGTTTTTTTAATTCCTACGAGATGTCCTAAGAGGATTCTAATTATGAGAAGATACTTTTAAACTATTCACACTCAGGCTAATCCTTACTCGAGCCAGATAAGTCTCTTACGAGAGTCAAAGTTCTGGCCTCAAGTTTTAAACAGCTGTATACATGAGGACGATTCGAACCTGCGATCTTACTTAAGCCAGAAGAGCCCCTTACTAACTCACCCACGCCCTGAGGTTTGCATACATTTTTGCTTTGCCCAGTAATCTTCTTTCTCTTCAATTACACTATAGCTATTTAACCTTTACGGACCCAGAAATTAAACTCCATTAAAGTATAAATTTTAATTACTTCACCTTTTTTTAACATGTTCTATGTTTTTATAAAGATTATAAACTTTTGTAAAATTAAATATCTAAAATCTAAATTTTTATTAAAATATTCAAATAAATAGTAAGATACAATATTCATATTGTTATAAATCTTTTCTTAAAATCATACCCTATAATTCATTTTATATATAAATAATTAATAATAAATAACTAATTTTATTTGAATACACGGGAAAAAACAAAAAAAAAAACCAGCTAAGGAAGATGTTAGATTCATCGTGACATGGACTGCACTTTTTTGTCCCTTTCGTGTGAAGATAGAGACTTACTTATATACGCTGTATAAGTAAAACTATAGGTAAAGGGCATAAATAAGACGATTATAATTTTAAAAATCCACTTAAACTTTTATATATTTTACAAATAATACAAATCCATTAAAGGGTGAACAGAAAAACAGACGTTAAAAAGAAAAAGAAAAGCCATTAACAGAAATCACAAACCTCAGGATTATTTAGAAAAAAGGAGAAAATGAGTAACCGAGAGGACATTGCAATTGTTCAAAGCATCCACTCCATTGATCACCACCGTTGATTCAAGTTCATCAGGATCATGGACCACTGAAAAACTGAAACCAGTCCCTCCTGCCTCAAAAGTCAAAACCCTTTGCGTCACGAACCAAATATAACAGAGACTATGGCAACTCCAGTGATCACCAAATTACCACGCACAAAAGAAGTCTCTGCACCAGATGTTGTAACCTTAGGGCCCAAAGGGCTCTCTGGACTTTCAGATTTCTCGTGTTTCGGCGGCGCTGGTGCGGGAGCCGGAGGCTTAGGGGCAAATATATCTAAAGGAAGCAGCACATTGTCAACCTGATAAATACCAATTTTGTTGTCGGTGTAAACAACTCCTGAAACAGTTGTGTTGGTGACTCCTGTCGTTATATTCACTGAACTGTCGCTTGTGACCACATTGAGAGGAAATCGGGCCCCTGATCCTGCCAGTGTCTTGATAGGGTTGCTCACAGTTTGGAACTGGGAACTGGACAGGAAATGTGCTACTATATGAAACTGAACCAACTCTCTCTTTTGTTGATCAGATAACGAGTTCAGTGTTCCTGCTTTGATAATTGCTTCAAAAGCACCATCTGTGGGAGCAAAGATGGTGACGCCGTCTCTTGAGGTGTTGAGTTCGGAAAATAGTTGGAGGTCCTCTTGTGTGGATTTTATGAGGCGAATGAAAAAAACGAAATGGCCAGCTTTTGAAAGGATTTTTATAATGCTAATAGGGCCTTTTGTGACTATTGGCGCAACTATAGCTGGTGACTGCGCCGACGGTGGGGGTGGCGGTGAATTTACGGAAATGACCGGTGGTGCCTTTGGCCCCGGAGCAGGAGGTTTTGCGGGAGCGGCAGCTGGCGATTGAGATGTTGTTTTGGTTGCATGGAGGAGAAGGAGAAGTATAAGTGAGAAGAGGGGCATTTGCTTCATCTTTTTTATCGTGTTTGAAGAATAAGTTGCCTATAATGTTCTGAACTCTAAATTATGCCAATATGTTGTAGAAAATGTAAGTGGGGAATCAGATGATGTGTAGTGTTCGTTGTTTATGTTGGAAGAGAGGAGGCGTTTTTATAGATAGTAAGGACAGGATCAAATTAGGTGCAAAGTTCGATTCTAGTTACGCAAAACTTGTAGTTGGAAGTATATAATATCACTTCAAAAGGTGAGGCATCAGTAGGAAATGGATAGAGAGGTTCCTTATGAGGAAGTAGTTTGCTTGGAAAAGCAGAAAAACATGGACATGAGAAATTTTCTTCAATTGGGTGTGTTGGGAACTGAAGTTTGTGCATGATAAGTTGGAGGAGCTGTAGTCTAGGAAGCTGGAAAGAAATATTGCTTTATCGATGCTCGTAGCCTTCCTAGTGGCAAGTGATGCTTTAACCAACTAGAGGTGCAATATTCACTCCAATGTCAACGGTTGTTGAGGCAATCATTGGAACTACTTTTGGCGATTTAGGAAGAAATTAATTATAATACTTGGCACACTTTAAAGTCCATCGTTCATTAGGAAACCAAGTGATACTCTTAATCTGTTCATTATTATAATTATAACATAAGTAATTAAATTATTGATCTATTCTATCATAAGTAATTAATTTCCTGACTGTAGATTACATTCTCTATTATAACTTACTGTAATAATTTAAAACCTTAATCATACTTTTTACTCATAATCGTCTTTACCATTTATACAAATTAAGGGGAATTTTTGAAATGAAGGGATTGTTGGTGACAACCAATTTTACTTCAGTATATATTTAAGAGGAGGTTTTCTTATTGGATAATTTTCAATAGCTTTAATTAGCACATAAATTTAACTTACTTATCCCACATCGTGTTTGTGCATGATGTGCACTGCTTGTTGATTTTTCATTGTCACAATCGTACACTACTTGACGTTTCTTTTCTATCACAATCATACTTTTGCGCTACCTGATATCTCCTCTTTGTCATCGTGCAAGTCCCCTGATATTTTCTCTCTGTCACAATTATGCTTATGCATGATCGTGTCACGTATCAACATATTCTCATCATCATTTCAAGACATTTCCATCTAATTATCATCATGCATGTTTCACTAAACATATCAAGAAGAATAACATACTACTTACTTATTTAAGCTTCAAGATCTTCATATCACTCTTAACCCTAGCTTCTCAAGTAACATTCGATCATCGACATTCAAAGGTGCGTGGTAGGGTCAGGTCTTTTTGTAACAAGATGTAGAAATAACAAAGATCTTGAAGTATAAAGTGAAAGATGATGCCAACTCAAAATTGAGAGTAGGGTTGGTAAGAAAATGTCGTGAATGGAGAAGGAGAAGGAAAGAAGATGAAGAACGAAATGAAGAGAGAGCAGAAACGAGAGCATTTAGCCAAAAGTGATAAACAAATGAACATTAATCTTGCAAGGGTATGTTACGAGAGTGAGGTGTGTAACAAGGCAAGTGACAAGTGTCACCACCTCATGGTCTTCACTTGGTTTTTTAAACTACTAATCCATTTGTTTCTCCATTTCTAATCCAATTGTCTCCTGATTTTTCATGAAACTTGTCATTAAATCTTAATGTCACCTATCTACAATTTCTACTGCCATTTGACACTTAATTCTACTACCATTTGACACTTAATTCTACTACCATTTATCAATTGTTCTGCCACTTGGCATTTTTCTGGTCCAAAAATACCCATAATTTTAGAAAATTTCCAAATTTCACCAAGAATTCTAAATCACTACTTATACACACCAACTCAATTTTTAAGAAACTTAATCCATAATTCAAATTATAATCATGTTAAAATAATCATTTATACTCGAAAAAATATCAAATGAGTGCATGAACAAATCATTGTAATGTGTGCAAAATTCAAGTTCATGTGTGTGTATGCTAACATTATGCATAAGTATGAAATGCAATTTTCTAATCTCTCATTGCTATTTTTCAATTATAGAAATCTAGGATTCTAAACTTACAGGATGTTACATTATCATCACTACTTGATATGGTAACATGACCCTTACATGATATCATATCATGGCCTATACATGAGTCCTTACTAAAATTTAAGCTATAACAACATTAACCACACAACTTTGTAGTTAATTGTATTAAAAAAATTATAATAGACACCGTTTTATGCATAATCATGTACCAATTTGTATGCTTCACATTTTTAGTATATTTTTTAAAATAAATCATGGTGATCACTTGGTTATGCATTAAAATGTTTTAGACAAAACATTTTATGAAAACAGTTTTATGTATTATTGTATACCAAATCATGTACTTCATCATTTCTTATAAAATTTTCAATCAAGAACATGCTTGATCACATGATTGTATCTTCATTTGTGTTTGTCAGAAACTTTAATGGACACAGTTTATTACAAGGTTAACCATATGAACATGTATTTAATCGTGTTGGAAAAATTTTTTTGGACATACTTTGTCACACATGCATGGATATATCTACGTCCCTTTCATTAATGCTTGGTATTATTATGACTCGATCATTATATTCTTATTTTAGACTGAATCTATAACCTTTTTTTGTAAATGTATTCTAGTATCTATTTTTTTATAGTTACGGTATTGAATTGAATTTACTGAGTATATGCATTAATATATAACTAAGATATTCTTTCCACTTAGTTACAATATTCCAATTTAAAAGTATAGGTGTTAGTTGTCTATAATTAATGATGATAATTGTTGTACCTAAACCTAGTATCGAGTAAATAGAGTACTAGTACAATTTGCATTAAGGCAGTATATAGTTTGCATTCGAACATGGTTTTCCTATTTTTCATTGAAGCTGTAACTTATTTAGATGAGTCATAGTAACTTTAGTTTTAAATGCTGTTGTTAAATGTATTGAGTATTGGTATATTTTAATTTGAGGCATGATATTCTTTCTACTCAATTAATATTTTTCCTTTTTAAAGAGCATGTTTTTCATTTTATAATGAACGATATGATGGTATTTTTTGTACTCAACTGTGGTATTGAAAAAATAAAGTACTATTACAATTTGCATTAAAATGGAGTAGGGTTTTTTTTTACTATGAGATGGTATTCCCATTTTGATAACATGTATAGTGGTGATATCAAATGTACTAAAAGTTAGTATAATTTGCATCGAGGCATGTATTATTTACATTCAATCAATATACTCCTAGTTAAAAGTGTATGTATTCTTTATTTGTAATCAATGATGATGTTTTTTCTACTTATAAATGGTATTGAATAGATAAAGTATTAGACTAGTTTGTATTAAGGCAAGATATAGTTTGTACTCATAGATGGTATAGATAAAGTACTAGAATAATTTGTATTGAGGTAGAGTATGGTTTGTATTTAGAGATGGTATTCTCATTTTTCACTAAATATGTTACTTATTTCAAATGAGTGGTGGTAACTTTTGTTTATAATGGTAGTATTGAATTTACTACATCCTAATGTAGTTTGTATTGATTTATAGTATTATTTCTAAGTAGCAAATATTTTTCATTTAAAAGTATATAGGTATGGTTTGCAATAAAAAATGGTATTTCAATTATATGCAAGGCTAGAATGTATGATCTTCTTAATTCTTCTTTAGAAATTCTGCTTCATTCTTCCTATGAAAACAATAGATAGATAGATAGATAAACAGAACAAATTGTTTTAATTTTAAGTTGCAAAAATAAAGTCATACTTTCCATCTTCACCCATAAAATGACATGGACATCTTTAATGGAGATATAAGGAAGAAGAAAAAATAAATGTCATCAAAACTATATTGTAGAAAAAAAGGTGGTCATTCTCTTCAAGTTTGAATAATCACATCAGCATCTTTTGTTAAGATTGAAAGAAGGATAAAACAATGAATGTCGAGCAACTTTAATTTTACTATAATTTACATATTTGCCCTTACCAATCACAACATTCTTTATTATATTTTGTGGGTAAAATACATATACCTCTCTTATATTTTAAGAAACATTGAAATAACCCTCTAGTCAGTTAAATTCTCGTAAAAAATCTTCTAATTTTTAGTTTTTCAGAAAAATCTTTCTCTTAAAATTCAGTTAAAAATAATGATAAAACACACATAGTATGAATATTAAACATGGACTAATTAAATGTTATTAATATCATAACTTAACTCAATTTTTAAACTTGACCTAAACGAATTAAATTTGACTTAAAATAATAATTTAAAATAATAATTTGTTTGAGTTGAATTTAATTATTTCGATTTGAGTTTAAAAGCTTAGTAGAATAGTTATAAATAGTATTTGATTAGTCTATGTATGATATTTGTATTATGTGTTTGTATTATGTGTTTCGTCATTATTTTTTTATCTAAAGTTTAAAAGGAAATTAAAAAAAACTGAAAATTAGAAAAAAAATTAAGGATTTTAAAATTTAGAAAAAATTTCTTAAATTTCTTAAATAGAACGGTGGTTTATCTCTTTTATCCTATATTTTTGTCCTACTTGGATAAAAGGTGCCACAAACGGCCACCAAAAATTGGCTGAAAAGCATTTTCATAACTAAAAACTGAAATTTCCAAACAAAACAGTAGAAAAAGGGAACGGAAACACAGACGAGTTCAATAAATGATTGGTTAAGCACATGACCCCGTTAAGGCTTTCCTAAATCAAAAACAGAATACATAAAACGATGAGAAGGCGTTGTGCAAAGAATACAGATTCAAGTTTCTTCGAGAAATATCATGAACTGATACAACGCGGAACTGAAAGGTAAGGAATAGCAAAGAAGGGGTCAAATTATTCAAAAGCAGCACTCGTAATCTGGATAAGCCTTCCATTCATGATCCCACTCCGCAACACCAAGGCACAAAAGGACTGCACCAATCTCTTCCAACCCATGAAGTTATTGATCAATCTGTTCATTTCACAACCAAAGCATTGCAGCAACAATTCCAACTGCAGCCACAGCTAAATTGTTCTTCAAAACAAGACTCCATGCACCAGAATTATCCTTGGGAACAATTGCACTCGCCGCCGTGTCGGTGGCCGGCTCCTTCTTGGGCTTTTGGTTTTCAAGCGTCAGTGCGGGCCCCGGAGCTGGAGACAGAGACTTAGGTCCAAAAATGTTGGCAGGAAGTAACACCTTGTCAACCTGGTAAATAGCAAGCTGGTTATCAGTGTAGATGGTGCCAGCTATGCTTGTGTTGGTGAGTCCAGTAGTGATGTTCACTGAAGGCCCTGAGACAGTGACATTAAGCGACAAACGATCTCCTGTTCCTGCCTGTGTTTTCACTGGGTTACTTTCTGTCTGGAACTGTGAGGTTGAGATGAATTTAGGTAGAATATGGAACTTCACCAACTCTGTTTTATCTTCGTCGCTTAGGGTGTTTAGAGTGCCAACTTTGAGGGCTGAGAACGCGCCATCAGTCGGTGCAAAGATGGTCACTCCATTGTTTGTGGTGTTAAGCTCAGAGAACAATTCGCTATCCTCTTGAGTGGCTCTCAATAGGCGGACGAAGATTCCGAAGTGGCCAGCTTTTATAAGGATTTTGCCAATATCTGGGGTGCTGGAAGTCGTTGCTGGTATCTGTGATGCGGTCGGTGCTTTCACCGGAGGAGCTGTAGGAGGTGGCTTTGCTGGGGCAGCTGCCGGAGACTGGGCTAGAATTTGGGAAATGGAAACGAAGATATAGACAAATGAAAAGGAGAAAAAAACTGATTGTTTCACCATCTTCGCTGTAGTTTTCGAAAGTGGTGCTCTTTACAAGTGGCTGGCGATCGAGTAAAGTAGGAGAGCGAGATCTCTTTTATATGTGTTGAGAAGGATGTGAAGGCAGATGCAAAGTTCAATCCTAGCAACTTGGTTTTAGTTACTACCACTCGCTATAGCAACCCTTATCAGTGTTGAAAAGATGGAGGGTATTGATAGAGAGAGAGACATGCCACTGGTTGGAACCATTAACTTGAAAATTTGGTTTCAAACAGGCAGCATAGCTTTGTCACTCAGCACCTCTTCATGTGACATCTTAGCTTGAGAAAGCGTAGGTCTGCCTTGAGCTTCAGCAGTCCCAATCGATTCCTCCAAAATTTGCTTTAATAAATGGGGAATATGCAATAATTCAATCCTTAGTTTCAATAGAATTCCTGTGGTAATCCCCAAGCTTTGGCACAAGAATATAATTCGGAGAAGCTTGTCTGATCAACCTAAATTATTTGGACATTCTAACATTGTTATGAATTTTGGTACTTATTATGTTTATTTAGCATGATGATTAATTTGCACATTTTTATTTTTGTTAAATTATCTTAAAGAACGAACGAAAATTAGGAAGCTAGTGAATATTGGATTCCATATATGTGAACAGGAAGGATACAATGTCTACACTTTGCATTATACGATCGACAATTGAGAGTACATACGGAAGAGATGTCCTTCCCTGATAAATTACAAAATCTATCAGGTAAAAGGTCAACGCAGACAGTAAATTGTTGATATCTAAAAATTAGAAATTAGAATTGTAATTTTCATTTTTCATTTTTGTATATAAAAATTAGTAGCCTGGCCCTATAGTCTTATAAAATTTGACATTTTCAAAATCATAAATCTTTATATTTTAAGTTTAGGATATAAAAATTAATGCATTGCATATTTTTATTGAAAAAAATGACTTGTCCAAAATTATAATTCTTCATTAATATTTTTAAAATAAATAATTTCAACAAAAATCAATGCATATTCAATTATAATTGTGTAAAACATTAAAATATTTTAATTAAAAACGGTAACCTTACAACAAACTTATTTAAAGTCTAAGTTCTAATTATTTTACAGTAAATTATATCAAATATCCTAAACTATGAAGAAAATATTAAATATATTTCAATTTTCATTTTACAACATTAAATATTATAGCTTATAAATAACGTATAACTATTTATCCCAATTAATGAGAAAACTTAATTGTTTTGAACTTTTATTTCTCAAAAAAAATTAATACCTAGAATTTAGACTAAAAATTTTGTACAAGTGTTAATAATAATCTAATGCACTGTCAGCGTAAATTAGAAAAACAATATTTTACTCTTTTTATAAATTTATAAAATTAAAAATTTGAAAATTTATAAAAAAGTGAAAAATGTGTTTAAATATCACCTAATTTTGTAGGCCACCTTAAAATAATATTATGAAGAAAATGTTGAAATCAATTTGAATACCCATTAAATCTGTCATTAACAATATGAAAATGGGATACATATAAATATATATTTATTAGATCAAGTAAAGTTCTAATCCATAATTTTGATTATAACAAAATATGTTATTACTAATGTTTTTATCCTTAGTGATATTACTAAGTTAATATGTGAAAGATCAAGTTAAATGAAATGGTAAAGTGAGAAAATGAACCAAGTAAATCAATTGAGCGGTTAAATGATAAACATCAAATTTATAGAATTATCATAAACATGCTCCTCTTTTGCTTCTATCCTTCTCAAAAGTTGATGCTAAGAAGCTGGAGCAAGTCGTCCCAACATTAATTATTTGCATGTTAACAAGGCATAAGCAAATTTGCAAGACTTATAAATTGTCATTTCTATTTGAAATTGAAATATTCATATTTTTATAGAAATAGTTTATAGTTCGGAAGATCATAGTGGGTAGTGGCTATATGAAAATGTATACAAGTAAGCTGGTGTTTAGTTAATTATAACTTAAAGAAATAGATTTCTGATATGTTTCAGTTAGTTTTAAAATAATATCATTATTTAAAAATTCATTATATTAAAATTCTGTTGAATTATTATAATAAAAATCGTTTTGTATTGAGCATCTAATTGAAGCTACGTACTGATTTTCATCTAATTTAGAATTTAACATAATTATTTGAAGATTGTTTTAATGACTTCAAAGCTCTATGAAACTATACAATTGTAAATTAGATTAAATTATGATATGATTATGTTATCTGAACATATTTATATGCGAAATAATTTATGTACTAATTTTTATTAAAATAATTGGATGAAAAATTAATATAAAGTTCTTTTTAAAAATTTATAATACCAAATTTAATGTCATTTAAATGATAAAATATTTCTAAAATAAAAAAATTCTTGCAACTTTGTTATAACTTTAAGCACTTAAACCCTTTTTTTTAAAGTTTCCTTTTACCATATTTTCATATTTGTAAAACAGAATATAACTTAATCATCTTCATTTCAAGTTTTGGAACACCATCTCTATAGTATAGGTACTATTTTATCGAAATACTATTGCTGCTTTGGAGGGTTAATAGCTCCCATTTCACTGCACCCTTAATCATTTAGCTGCTAATACTTTGTAATATAATGTGAGGTAGGATAAAAAAGTGTAATTTTAGCTTTACTGTTTGCATTCAAATACAAGTTAATTTTCAATATTTTTTAATATTAAAAATCATATTAAATCTATTCAAATTTAAGAACATAAATTTTTAGTAGAATTATGTGTAAGTCAATTAAGTGTCCCATTAATACTAACATGATACCTTTTTTTTTATTTGTATACACTCTACTAAGAGACCACTAATTTTAATTAGACATAAATTATTAATAATCTAATTTCTCTAATTTCATTGCTCTAGCTTACTCTTAATTAACACTAATAAATTATAATAAACCTTAATTAATATTAATAGACTGTAATTTAACATTAACTCTAAATAAACTTAATTAAAACTAAATAATCTTAGTTTAAAATTTATCATAATTTTTAAAAAAAATCCTAATTTCTAAAATTCCCAATTTGCCTTCTCCATTTCACATGACCTTAGTCGTATTTCTTCCCTATCTGAGATGAGCAAAGCTCTTATCACCAAGCCTGGCCACCATGAGGAGACATAAATACTTGTTCTCTCTAGTTAATAGGAATTTGTTTGTTGAAGAACAATAAAACACAGCCACGTTATGGCCGAATGCTGATGCTTGGTACATCTCTGAAAAGTATTTGGTGGTTCTATCAGCTATGATGTCGGACCCCGGCCCCGAGGCCCGACTGCCCCGAGAGGCGAGCCCGTTAGGGGCCCGTTCCCAGGACATGTGTCTTTGAGACCTTAAACTTGGCTAACTATACTTTCTTTTTCTCAGATATCTGTTCGAACCTCTTTTAGCATCATTAATAGGAATACATATTGAATTAGAACCCCCTTGAAGATTTGAAGACCTAATTTTCTCAAAAAAATATTTTCAAGGAAAACATGGTTCTTTGCGCCCGCGGGTTAGCACCTTCGTGCCCGCGAGGTAGAGGCGTACAGAAAGTGTTGGCCTCTTTTGTCGCGCCCGCGAGTAGTATGTCTCGCTCCCGCGAGGAAGGACCGACCAGAACTTGAGATTTCATCGATCTCTTCTCTCGCACCCGCGAGCTATTCAATCTCGCGCCCGCGAGTAAGGAACGAACAGAGAGGGTCTCCATCGTTCTCTTCCTTCGCGCCCGCGGGATATCTTACTCGCGCCCGCGAGGAAGACATAATCAGAACATGGTTTCTTTCATTCATCTCGGTCGCGCCCGCGAGGTAAGCCTCTCGCGCCCGCGAGGAAGGAACAACCAGAATTCCCAAAATAAAATC
>JANKOE010000205.1:12328975-12340062 GCA_026284465.1 Erythroxylum citrifolium | reverse complement strand
TATATTAAAAATGATTTTTTTAAAAAAACTTGGGGGGCCCATGGGCCCCCCAAGTTTGTTAATAGCTACGTCCCTGCCACCAGCGGACCCAGTGACTAATCCCCTCATTGATTTGTAGGCACCTCACAGGGTGGGACAGCTGGCCCAAGGATTTAAGACTACTCCATACTCAAAGTCAAGGATCGAATCCCTGACCTTTGGTTAAGGATGGATGAATCCCTACCACTCAACCATACCCCTTGAATTTCCAGTTAGGTTTTTTACATTAGGTGATTCACTAGTCTCAAAAACTATATACATGTTTTCTAACTCTAATATTCTTGTATTAACAAGGTATATAAAATTTTATTAAATCATCATATAAGTTATAACTTTTAATTTTTATGTGTATTATCAAAACATATTTCAATAGGTTCTATAATCATACAATCGTTACCACTTGATCTTTATTTTTTATTTGTAGTATCAAAACATATTTCAATGAGTTCTATAACCTTTACTTGATTGAATATTTTGAATTTTTAGATTATAAATACTATATTGAAGATTTTAATATCTAAAAAATTCAAGCAATCTGTCAAATAATTATAGGATACTTTACTACATTCTATATATAAAATCCTAGAATTCTTTGTAGTTTTGTGCAATACTTTAAAATTTTGGATAAAGAATTCGTTTCACAATAAAAATATATAGACTGTAGTGAAGTATCCCATAATTATTTGACGCATTGCGTCCAAACTAAGAATTATAATACACAATATGCATTATATGTAGGGGTGAGCATTCGGGTAATTCGGGCCGAAATTTCACTGTTCGGGTCCGGCCTGAATTACTCGAATTTTTTTTCATCTTACCCGGCCCGAACCCGAACTTTTTCTAACCCGAGCTTACCAGACCCGAATTACCTGAAATTTTGTTCGGCTTTACCCGAATTGCCCGAAGTTGTTTTTTTATAATTTAAAAAAAAAACTCGAAATTTTGTATTTTTATAACCTAATTCGAGTAATTGGGCCGGCCCGAAATTTTTTAAAGTTACCCGACCCCGGCTCGAAAATAATTCGGGTATTACTCGAATTATCCTAAATTTGAAATTTTTTACCCAAATTAATTCGAGCCGGGTCGGGCCGAATAATACTCACCACTAATTATATGCGTGTGGTGCCAGGGAAAAGAGCCAAAATTTTAATGTCACTTATTGTTAGGATTTGGCCAAGGGTCAATTTTGACTCTAATTTTTTCTCCCATCCATAACTTTAACCCTAACATTTGAGAGTAAATAATTATAACCCTAACATTTGAAAAATATTAAAGTTTAACCTCACCTTAACAGAAAATTCAAATAATTCTGTTACGCGTCAGGTTAGTATTTCGAAAATATTTTTCTATTGAAAAGAGTGGGGTCTTGTGCCACATAAGCGATGGTGTGGCAAGTGGGGCTCAAATTTTAATTAAATTAAAGAAAATTTATTATACGTCTTAATACGCGACTCATGTGTCAGGAAAAAAAAAAAAGAATCAGGTCGCTACTCTCTGAACGTGTTTTGTGATGGCTGCGATGACATTGATTTTAATTTTAAAACTATGTTATTTGTGGGTATTATTTATTTGTTTGACGTCAATTGCTGGCCAGTGGTCGGCTAACAAATTATTTGGTCTACTTCTGTTTGCATCGGCTTTGACTATCATTTTGAAGACGTTACTTGAGTTCAGCTTCAAACAATCAATCAAATAGTAACATTTATTGCTTAAATTAAATATTTAAAATATTTGCATTTATATCAATCTGAGCTTCTAGAACTGAAACTCTATAAACAGCTAACTTTCCTAAAAGGGACCGGAAGTTTATAGGCAAATCCTATAAAAGAGTCATGCGATATACTTGATTATTTATATTAGCCCTTGTATTTTTAATTCGTTCATCTTAGCCCCTGTGTTTTTTATTCTCATTCAAGATACCCTAATTAGCTATTTTCAGACAAATTTACCCTTGGAGTCAAGAGATTAAAAAAATGTATTTCAATAATCTAAGGGCAAATTTGTCCGAAAATAGCTAATTGGGTATCTTGAATGAGAATAAAAAACAAAGGGGCTAAGGTGAACGAATTAAAAACACAGGGGCTAAGATGAATAATCAAGTATATCACAAGGACTGTTTTATGTGATTTGCCAAGTTTATAGCACAAAAACACATACACAGACGAAAAAAGCCTAATTTTCAACGACCCCAAATGCAGAAAATTCAGATTATTAAACAACGAGGCCAAAGGATCTTACGACCTAAAACAATCAAAACACAAAGAAACCAGATGGAAAAAGTAAAAAAGGAAATCAAAAGGAATACCTGATCTAACTGGAACACGTAAATACTGTACTCAACTCGGCATGGATTCAGTTCATATGCTCTGTTACCTTCTCATCTGGTTCATCCCCGCGTTGTTGGTGCGTTAGGTAGAGACATTTTTACCAATCAAATAGGAGACAAGCCAAACCAGTAGCGAAGCCAGGAATTTATTTTAGGGGGGCCAATGTATATATATATAGTTTTTTTTAATCCAATCCACTATAGGTACCGATATTCTTTTAGGGTGGGCAACCCCTATATGCATATATATCTTCTTTAAAAAAAAATTTGAGGGTAGGCACTTACAAGTGGCTTCGCCACTGAGCCAAACCCACATCTGATCAAAGAGGAGACAAGCAAGCGCTGCGCGAAACTCTTAAGAATAGGCACAAAGAGAAGACAAGCAAGCCAAACCCAACTTTCTGTTCAGCCCAAATAGGCGCAAGATCGAAGAAGTGAAGCGGAAAGAATGAATTAAAAAAACGAGGAGCATCAACTTGGCTTAGGAAAACCGAGAGGTTTGTTTTAATTAAAACGTCGATGTTTTAATAAGGGAACAGCACAGGAACAACAGTTTCGGAACAGGTGATCAGATGCCGACTAAATGAACATAAAAAAAAACACTCAAGTAAAACTAAACCTAAACCTGCCATATATAAAGTTTAAATTAATTCATGTTTTTTTAAAGTCTAATTCGGTTAAATTCCATTAAAATAAGATCACCTATTTCCGCCGAGTATGGTTTAAAATTTAAATAAAGCCTTACCCAATTATTCCGAGAGAGAGAGGTAGTTCCACCACTGCCAGAATCTGGATTTTCGTTATCACGTCGCCTTTCTCAGGTCACTCTCCTCGCACTTGGATATTCTCTCGTTTGATTAAAGCTTTATTTTTTTTATTTTATTTGTAAAAAAAGAGCAAAGGAAGAACATTTAGTTGTCTATGTTAGATCGGAAAATCGCCCGGTTTCATCGTTGTTGTAAATCAATGGAAGAATGTCGGTTTCTGATCGCTTCTGTGTTTGCAGTCATAGTTTTTTGGATCTTAAATGCGTTGTTATCTAGTATATCACCTGTGTCCGTTAGATTAGTTTCAAGTCTTTAGTTGGTCGGTCAACTTTACTGCTTTCAGTCAATCTCTTGATTTTGCGTCATTTCTTGTTGTTTGGTTGCTTGTCGTTTCAATTTCTCATGTGATTGTTTTTCTTCTTTCTTTGATATTCAAATCACCAGAATTTGCTTACCTCTATAACAATTACTTTTTCTTTTTCAACGCCCTTTCTCGTCGATCATAAAGTTTGTTTAATTCTACGCTGTAAGTGAATGATTTTGTTCTCTACCTGAGCACACTGTAATTATTTTACCCGATAAACGAAAACCCATTTTAGGGCTCTGATTCATTGGAATTTTTTTAAAGCTTTATAATTTTTGAAAAAGAGAAATCAAAATGGACAAAAGTTTACAACCTTCCAAGTTATGTATCTAGCCTGAAGAAAAGTACAAAGATTACCAGCTTGGTTGACTGTGGCAAAATTTTCTAAAAACCACTATTACTTGTGTTAATTTCATTGAACTGAAATATATTCTTTGGAAACACCTTTTGTTCGATTTTGATGTTTTAGCATTGCATGTTGTGAGTGCGCTAGTGCTAATAGTTATCAAGAGTCACTTTATATTTTTCATTTCTTGTACTCTTCCTTCTGCTATGGCTTGTTTTTTGCTGCTATAGATTTCTAAGTTTCTTCTGTTTGCGGGAAAATTAGATAGATCTCACATTTGTATTTTAAAATACACATATGATTAATGTATTAATTGATTTAACACTAGTGCTGTCTTGTGTTAATTTATCACTGTATCAGCCTTTTTATTATAATGTTCTTGTTTGATTATCATCAAAAAGTACACGAATAAAATTTGAGGTTCGAAAAAAGAAATAGCAAACTGTTCAACTTGGTTTAGCTTGAAATAGGTTTTTGTTTATTGGGCACAAGGAGAACAAAGTTGCGTACTTGTAGATCTCTTCAGACCCGCATCTTAAAAAGATTCTTACTAGACTGTTATTTTTGTTGTTGTTATCGTAGCAAAGAGATCGAGGAAGGAAGAAGAAAAGAAACACGCAGCAATGAGGGCTGCTCAAAGAATAATTCCCTATAAAAAACCCTAGGGCGTGACACGAATAGAAGAGAAAAATAATTTGTCTTTATTACCATTAAGTGTGAATTACATGGTAACATACACCTTAGTATAGGAGGAAAAAAAAAAAGGAAACTGAAACTACGAGAAAACTAACTAGTCAAAATAGAATACAATCTCTTAAGATCTCATAATTTTTGGAATTTCAAAATTAATTTCCTAAAAATTGTACACGGTAGTGTACAACTCGATAGCTACTTTAGTCTCCTAAGTCCGCATGCGGTTGTTTCTGTTCCCGGTCAACCCGTCGCCCTTTGCAAGTTCGAGTTAGATGGTGGGATACCGGATCTCATCTCTTTTGTTAAAATAAATCTTTTCTTATATTCCCATCATAGAGCAGCAAAGATCACAACTTGCTTCACCTCTCCAACTTAAAGATCCAGACTTTGGACGACCCGATCATGAACCTGCCATCCCTTTTGGTTACCTGCTTCAGATTTCTCACTTGATCTGTGAGTTCCTCTATTTTGACTGATTTTCTCTTTTTCTTGCTCCCAAACGGATTTTATTTGGTGGGTTTTTAGATGTGAAGTTCTAAGTGTTTACCTTTTGGTCCATCTGTGTTCAAGATCTTCCCTTTTATGTCTTTCTCATTTGTTGTTCTCATTTCGAGTTTGCTATTTCTAAGTTGTTGGTCGGTAGCTAATTTTCTTTTTCTGTTTTTGCTTTTTTGTTTTCCTTCTCTTCGTTTTTTTTTCATTTTATTATCTCCGTTGCCTGTTTGCTGTTCTGCTATTTCTGGCTTGAACATTTTTCTGACTTTAATTAGTGTTTGTTCTCCTTTCTTTAGCTTGGGCCTTTAGT
Organism: Erythroxylum citrifolium; assembly: GCA_026284465.1. Lineage (NCBI taxonomy): Eukaryota > Viridiplantae > Streptophyta > Magnoliopsida > Malpighiales > Erythroxylaceae > Erythroxylum > Erythroxylum citrifolium. Next base: position 12,334,722 of record JANKOE010000205.1, on the reverse strand, counting down.
TTGTTCTTATCTTCTTAGAAATCAAATCTCATTTCTTATAGAAAATGAAAAGATCCAAGTGTAGATTCTTGTACCTTTTCTTGTTATAACCTACTCAGCCATGGGAAAAACTAAACCAACCGGGGAGACTTCAGCTATGCGAACGCACTTAAGATTGGTTTCTTTGTCCTTTATTTTTACTGCATTTTTTAGGATGATTTAGAAGTTAAATGAGAATATATTTGTGTTATTTACAGGCATTAATATTTTACCGATTGTTTGATCTTCAAATGTTTTTATATTCAATTTTGTTATCAGAGGGCGTTTTTTTTTGTTTTTTGGATTGTTTGATCTACATTTGGGTTTTGTTTCTCTTAGAAAATTAACTATCTTCAACACGCATATTTGTTTGTTACCAAGATCAAAATATAATTGGTTGCATGCATATTCATTTAGTGCCCGAAGACTAAAACGTTTACCCTTTGATTGAACTCATGAAATCCATAAATTTTAACACCAGAATGATTTCGCTTTACAGCCATAAAATCAAAAGTTTTTTTATGGTGAGCCCCAAGAAACATTGAATTTTCTTTCACTTTTTGTTTTCTAAAAATCATGCAAATTGCAATAAGCATGTAACGCAAACATAATACCAAAGTTTTTGAAACTTTTGTTTGTCTACAGCTTTGTTCTTTTCAAAGGCTTAACTAGTCAAACCTCAATTAATGCGTATAAGTAACCATTTGATTTTTCAACACCAAATCACGATGTCCACACATTCTTTAACATGCATAGAACTAAGAACATATTCAATCTTTTATTTTAAAAAAGGAGTCATGTCTTCAAGCTTTATTCTTTCAAAACTTAACACCAATCCTTTTGCTTTCCAAAATTTATGCATATTGCAGTAAAAAGATTAATGCATGGTGGGCCCAAAAAAACCTTTTCTTTAACCCTTTGTTTCCATAAAGAATTATGCTTTATAACTTCAAACATAAAGACTTTTGAAGAGAGGCACCACGAATACATCATGTTTTTCCATAAACTTGAAATCTAAACAATTTATTCCTTATACTATAAGCCCACAACTATGACATTATGGTCCCACTAGAGTCTTTAGGAAACAAGCCTTTCGGTGTGTTTTTGTTTGAAAATCCCATCTCAATTCAAACACAAACAGACATCTGTAAGACAGTATAGCCTTGCAATCCCTGACTTTTATTATAAAGGGATCGTTCGATTGATTAACTTAAACCCAATCAACAGTTCACAGAAATCAAGAAATAAGATGGCTTAGATTGAGAGATTACAACTGAAGTAATACATAATTTTTCTATAACCGTAAATCTATATTATTCGCTTCCATAAATCTTAGGGTTAACTCTAATATATATCAAAGTTTCATGAACTGCGCGGATACCACATGTAAATTTAAACTTTAACATTCTAAGCAATATTTCAAATATAGAATTCACCCCAGATCATCTATTATACAATTGATTCAACACTTTCAAACCCTATGATTGATGCTATTGAGAAAAGAGAAAAATACTGACCTTGATTTATGCTCAATATGTGTAATCCTTTTTCTGATCATAAACACCTTTTCTATACAAAAGTTTTATCTACTCTCGCCTTCTTTCTTTCTTTGTTCTTTTCAATGGTGCAAGAACATATTATTTTGATAACTATTTGCTTAAATTGTCAGAAGGGAGAGGGAAGGGTTTTATTAATTAATAATAGTGATTCTAATTTTATTTACTAGCCCAATAATCATTATTTTGAGCCCACTTCATATTAGAATTAAATAAAATAATATGAGCCACACTTTATCATTATTAAATTAATCTAACCACACTTGCACACCTTATATACGTCAAAACAACTATATCATGTATTCAATAGCCACAACATATGTCATTTATAGAGAAGGCATTATTAATATGATGTATAACACATATATAAGCATAAATGCATTTATGATGTCTCTACAAACCTAAAACATGCTCCACATATAATGAGATTGTGTGTCAATTATAATACTCGATTACACTTGGAATCACGAGTAGAAGTTTTCAATCCCCTCAATTAATCAAAGCCTTAATTTATTGTATCCCCTTCTAGGAGTTTTTGCAAGTTTAACCTATTTTTAATTAATCAAGGGCCTGCAAACATTTATTGATACACAAGACAACAATCAATAACAATTAAACTAACAAACATACATCTTATATACTCCAATTAACATATCCTACTGGTACACACGTGAAAAATACTTTAATATCCTTTTTGAAAAAAAAAATTAACTCGATACTCTCTCAGATTTGCTAAATCTAAGAAGATCCACTAGAAATGTTGTAATTCCTCTTATAATGGCTATCTCTCGTGTCAATTCCCCCTTTTCTTAAAAAAAATGAGAGTTTATAAGATACGACTAGCATAACACATTGTTTGCCTAAACAGAAACTTTTTTACGAAATATAAAGTCACCATTGGTCAAGTAGGCTTAAGAAAACGTATACTGTAAGTTCAATTCGACTAGATTCGGCTTAACCTGAAATTTCGAGGGAAGTTTAATTTGATCGAATTTCATATCAAATTTGGACTTAGCAAAGAAAAATAAATTTTGAATTAAAATTTGAATAAGAATTTTCCAAACAAGTTCAAAAAGGTCTCGAATTTGAATTTTTATCTGAAACCTGATCAAGCTGACTTGGTTAAGGCTCAATCAAACTTTGAATTAGTTGTAGGCCTCATAAGGTTCAAATTTGACTTATCCATTATCATCCTTATTAATAGGGGTTTGACTAGATGATAACAATTCTAATTATAATCTTTAATAATTCCAATGTGATATTCCTATTAAATGTAATGTCTAAAATATTGAACAATATTTAATAATAATAACAAATTGAATTAACATGTTTGCTCACAAATTTTTCTTCCTTCCTTCCTCAAATGGTGTAACCATAATTAATTAATCATATATCTTCTAAATGTCTAATGTCAATCTTTGACTTGAATAATAATATTAACAATCTTCTTAAAGTGTTAAATTTCATTAAATCATTAATTCATAAAACTTACAACGTCAATAATTTGGATGCCAAAGATCGAATCTTATTTCTTTAAAAAAATTCCTCTTGTAGATGAAAATTGACATGTAAGATATGGAAAGGTGATGCCAATTCAATCTCAGTCGCAGACCTAGATTGTAACCGAGATTGAACTGCACCAATCTCTTCCAACCCATCAAGTTATTAATCAAAATATTCGTTTCACAGCCGAAATATTGATGCAGCAATTCCAAGCATGGGTGTAGGTGTAGTTAAATTATTCTGCAAACAAGAGGCGACGCATCAGAATTATCCTTGGGAACAACGGGACTCTCTGCAGCGTCTGTTGCCGATTCCTTCCTCGACTATTGCTTTTCAAGCGTCAGTGCGGGCCCCGGAGCTGGAGATAGAGGCTAAGGAGCAAAATTGTAGGCAGGAAGTACATCTTGTCAATCTGGTAAATAGCAGTTGGTTATCAGTGTAGATGGTGCCAGCTATGCTTGTGATGTGAGTCCTGTAGTGATGTTCCTGAAGGCCCTGAGACTGTGACATTTAGAGATAAATGATTTCTTGTTATTGCCTGTGTTTTCATGGGTTACTTTCTGTCGGAAACTGTGAGGTTGAGAACTTGTAATGAATTTAGGTATGATATGGAACTTCACCAACTTTGCCATACCTTCGTCGCTTAGGGTTTTTAGAGTACCTATTTTGAGGGCTCAGAACGCGCCATTGGTTGGTGCAAAGATGGTCACTCCATTGTTTGTGATATTGACCTCTGAGAATAATTCGCTATCCTCTTGAGTGGCTCTCAATAGGAAGATGAATATTGCGAAGTAGACAGCTTTTGTGAGGATTTTGCCAATGTCAGAGGTGCCCGACGTTGTTGGAGGTATCTGTGCTGCTGCCGGCGCTTTCACGGCAGGAGCTGCAAGATGTGGTTTTGCTGGGGCGGCCGCCGGAGACGGGGCTAGAATTTGGGAAATTGACACAAGGATAAAGATAAGTGAAAAGGAGAAAACTGATTGTTTCACCATCTTTGCTGTGGTTTTGGGTAGTAGTGCTTTTCACAGGTGATTGTTGGACTTGAAGTATACTACTTTGCAAGTGCTTGGTGAGTAAAGATACAAAGCAAGATCCCTTTTATATTTGTCGAGAAGGACGTGAAGTTAGTCTCCATATTCAATCCTACTTGGTTTTTGTTACTCCTTACTACCACTAGCAACCTTAATTATCATTGATGAAAAAGTAGCAGCGATGAAAAGTTACCAGTGATGGCATTTAACTGGGCTGGGCTCAGGTTTCTTTCGGCTGGAGCCCAGTGCAAAATTTTTTATATAGGCTCAAGTTCGGCTAGAGATTTGCAATTTACGATCTGAGCCCAAGTTTAATTGAATTTGGTTGGTGGGAAGTGCAGCTAAGCTCGGGTCTAGCTCAAAATTTATTTTCTTTTTAATTAATTTAATTTATTCTAAAAATAACATCATTTTGTTCTTTTTATTTAAAATATTCCAGATTCGGATTAGTCCAATTATAAAGTCCAAGCTTAAACTCGAGCTCGAATCAAAGTTAAAATTTTAAATTTTAAAAACATTTAAACTCAACTAAAATCTAATCAACTCGAACTAAGTCCGTTAATTTTAAGTAGGCTGAGTGAGGACAAATGTCATCCCCGTATATAGCAATGGACATATGAGAGATATAACACTGGCTTGGAACTGGTAACTTGAAATTTCAGAAAACCTTGAGGAGGTTTAAGTGAGGTATTTAACAAAAGCAAATAATGTGGGAGTTAGAGTTTTGTCTGTCAAACAGGAAGCATAGCTTTGTCACTGAACATCCTTCGCGTGCAAGGCAAATGTCTCTTGGTGCAACAGTAATCAAATGTTCTCTTTGCAAGTGGGAAAAGGGTAATCTGATGCTTAAATTTTCAATTGTGCAAGGGTTTCCTCCGTCGTGTAAAATCATTGAAAGGATGCAGAATACTTTATAGAAATTAACTTCCAAAATTATGATTCTTTATTATTCTTCTATAAATAATAAAAATAAACGCATTCCTAATTCTATTTAAATAATGAACTGAAAATTTTTTATTAAAAATGATAGAAAAATATTAAATTAATTTAAATTGTAATTTCAATCTCTCTTTCTACTCTTTTTAAGAAAGTAATTTAGTTTATTAAAAATGATAGAAAAAACATTAAATTAATTTAAAATTGTACTTTTTGTTAAATCAGTAATTTAAATAAATCAACAAAGAGTTCTGTACAAATCAAGAGATTGCCCAAGAAGCAACTCTCTTTCCAATCGCAAAAGGAAAAGCCACACCTATGAATATGAGGAACTCTACATCTAATGAACCGAACATACCGCAACAAACTACCTGTACATATCTACCCAAGATGACCTTGCAGAAAGGTACACCATAACTCGAACACATACTAAGGTGCTTGTTTGGAGGATATGGGTAAAAAGATATGGGTATGAAATGAAAAGTGTTGTTTGGAACCAACTTATGATTGAAGAGTCAATAATTTCATTTCCCACTATTGGGCAATACTCCATTTCTCTGGAAATCCAGAAGAATGGGAGTCATTGCTCAAGCTTTTTGAAGAGTCAGTAAGTGTTGCTTCTCTTTTTCAGCAACGTGTTTACAAAAGCTAATTAATTAAAATAATTACAAAATATAATTAATTAATTAAATTAAATAATTAA
>JANKOE010000205.1:12313827-12324864 GCA_026284465.1 Erythroxylum citrifolium | reverse complement strand
TAATCGAAAAGATTACCACAATTCAACCCCCCTTCTTGTGTATTGTGATTGCTTTATTAATTTGTGATTCACTTCAAAAAGAAGTTTGGGCAGAAGTTGTTTCTTGTGTAGTTTGTCTGTCAAACTGATCTCCCAGGAGAAATGTCAAAGACCAAACATTGCAATAGGCATGGAATGGATTGAAGCCTAGTGTTTCTTATTTGCAAATTTTTGGAAGCGTTGTATATGCTTATAGGCCGCATTAAGAAAGATCTAAGTTAGATGAACATCGTGTTAAATATGTATTCATTGGCTATGAATAGAATTTCAAAGGCTACCGATTGTATAGCCCAAGCAATAGAAGGATTGTTGTGAGAAGAGATGTTGAATTTGACGAACAAATAACATGAGATTGGGAAACATAAGTAGAAAGCACCTATGATTTTTTCCTATAATTTGAAGAAGAGGAACAAGAAACTAGAAAAAAAATGTTCAAAAAACAGCTCCATCTCCTTCTCTTAACACACCTTATTCTCCTTCTTCGTTAATGCTTAGAGAAATTTCAAGTCATAGGGCATGAAAAATGAGGAGTACTTATGATATTTATGAAGAAATAACTTATTTTGATGTAAGTAATTTATTTTTGCTTCTTGTGAATAATAAGTTTGTAAATTTTAGGGAGGCCATAAAGGGAAAAAGATGTAGACAAGCCATGGAGAAGGAAATGAAGGCAAAAGAGAAAAACAACACTTGGGAATCATTGACTCTTCTTGAGAGTCATGAAGCTATTGGAGTCAAATGATTCTACAAGATAAAAAAAGAATGCAAATGGAGATATAGGGAAATATAAAGCACGACTCGTTGCTAAAGACTACAAGCAAAAGCATGAAGTAGATTATGATGAAGTGTTTGCACCTATTGCTCGTATGGAGACGATTCATTTATTAATCTCTTAATAGCTCAAATAAAGTGGAATATCTATCAACTTGATATAAAGTTAGCTTTTCGATATGAAGGCCTTTATTGAACAACTAATTGGCTTTACAGTCAAAGGTATGAAGATAAAGTCATGAGATTGAAAAAAGGCATTGTATAGGTTAAAGCAAGCACCAAGGATATGGGATACTCGCATCGACAAGTACTTCCAAGATAATGGTTTTGTTCATTGCTCTCATGAATATGCACTTTATATTAAATCATATGGAAATGGAGATATTCTTTATGAGAATGATCTTATTTTCACTGAAAATAACCTAATAATGTTTCAAGTATTCAATTAAGCTATGTTAATGGGGTTTAAGATGACAAACATTGGATTAATTTCATACTATTTGGGCTTGAAGGTGAAGCAAATGAAAGATATAATTTTTATTTCACAAGAAGGATATGCAAAAGAAATGTTGAGGAAGTTCAAAATGGTTTATTGCAATCTAGTAAATAGAACTATGGAATATGGAGTCAAAAAGGAAAAGTTTGATGACATACATAAGGAAGATTCCATTATTTTCAAAGGCCTTATTGGATGCTTTAAATACTTGACATGTAAAAGACTAGATATTTTCTTTATTATTGGGGTGATAAGTCATTTCATGGAAGTACCAACTTGTACTTATATAAAAGCAACTAAGAAAATTCTTCACTATATCAAATGTACAATTGATTATGGGTTGCTTTATACATCATTTATCGATTTTAGGCTTGTTAGATTTTATGATTGTGATTTTGCGGAAGATGGTGATGATCGAAAAAAATAATTGGCTTCGTATTTTTATGGGCGATTGTGCTATTATATGGAGTTCGAAGAAGTAACCTATTATGACTTTATCAAGTTTTGAATCTAAATATGTGGCTACAACTTCATGCACTTGTCATGCTATTTGGCTTATAAGGCTAGTAAAGGAACTTCACTTGCCACAAAAGGAAGGAACTGAAACGTGCATTGATAATAAGTCTATATAAGCATAGGCCAAGAACTCGATTTTTCATTATCACAGTAAACATATAAACACGAGAGCATGTATTACAGATAACAAAATGGAGCTCAAGCTTGTGAAGACTAATGATCAAATTGTAGTTATTTTTATGAAATCACTCAATTTTGAAGTTTCTTAGCACTTGAGAATAAGACTTATGGTCTAAAAGAAAGTTTTAAATTAAGGGGGAGTGTTGAAAGTTAATTTAAAACTATGTCTAGATTAAAAGCCTAGATAAATAGGTGCTTAAATTCATTGTTAGGTGTTTAATTATGTTTATATATTGGTTATATAATTAAATATGATTCATGTATAGTTTATTTGGGTTCATTAATAAGTTCGTTTACTTAGATATTAAAGGTTATCTTTTGTATCTATAAATACCTCTTTGTACTTGAGTTAAAATCAATCAAGTGAAATATGACCTCTTTCTTCTAAACAATCCTCAACTCTTTAAATGTTCTTCTTCTCATAATAAAAACTAACAGCACTTGACTCATCCACAAAAGCCTCCTCCTTATGCTTTTCTTTTAGTGTTGTCCATACGAAGAATCCATTTTTCCATTATAACCTAATTATCAATCAAAACTATGACAGATTACACATATTCTATGTTTGATTTGATTATTTTAGTAACAAAAATAAACGAATTATATAAAAAATTATGTAAAAAAATTTAGTCAAAATTTCTTTGTCATTCCTAATATAATCTACTCAATCTTAAATGTAATTTAACAATATAATGTATATTATCATCAACATATTTAAAATTTAATAGGTTACATACAATTAATGACTGAAACACAAAAGTAATTCAATTAAGTTTGATTTGAATATAAAATATTTATAATTAAAGAAGTAATATTAGACATTGAATGTCATTAAAATTTAATTAAAATAATTCTAATTAAAATTAAAAGTAATCATAATTTTAATTAAAACTTTATTAAAATTATAATTGTAATCAAACTAAGTTACTAAAAAATTAAGTCCTATCATAAATAGGCATGATTGTAAAATAACACTCTTATTTTATCTCTCTAGATAATGACAGAAATGAGGCTGGAGCAACTACTTTGCTTGAAAAAGCAGGAAAACAGGAGATTCGAACTGAACTGTGGATTGCAAATGTGTGCGTGGTTGTTGACATTGACGCTGGTCTGTATCACTCGAGTAAGGATAGTCCATCGTCTCTGACAGAGTCTATAGCGACGTTTGAGCTGAAGAAAGTTCACAATTCACTTTAGTGTTGGTGGAAAGCAAGTGGTTAACAATCACATATTACTTCATTGACACAGCCTCCCAACCAGCATTGGCACGGCTAATATATATTAGCAAAGAAAGCCCCTTCTCTGTATGTATGCTTCCTATACAGGCTGGGGCTGCAATATCGTTTTCATGCTTTTCTTCTTTTTTCCTTTTTGGATAAAAAGAATCTTGTATTAGTTAAAAGATAATACAAGTACAAAAGGAATTACTCCTAAAGTAAGTTCCTGACGCTAGCTAAAAGCTAATCAGCTATACAAAATCATTACAAAGAAACGGTAGGACATGGAACACAAAGAAGATGATTAGGATCGGGAGTTGGGATTCGTAGGGGTCTCAATGGAAGACTTCACAGAGGAATTTAGAGATTTCATCTAAGAATTAAACAATATGATCATTATGATTTATATTGACTAAATTATCTTTATGTTTCATAAATTATTTTATTAGTTATATTAACTATTAGGATAACGATCATTAATAAAATAACGGTTCCAAACTCGTTCTTAAGAAGTATAAGTTTATGAGACCCGGTTCTTGATCCTAGTTAGCAATTCTGGAGCCCTTTTCGCTTATGAATGAATGTCCTGCTGTTTCCAAATACAGTTAGTGGAGCTGCTCAGAGTAAGCTTGAGGAGGGTTGAGTCTCAGAATTCTGCTTGAGTGCATGTCATCATACAATCAATTGTGCTCTTCCAGGATAAGTTATTCCAGCTCTTACCAAAGAGAAGGAGCAGTGCCAGATCCAAGAGGTGAAACTGCATGGGAAAGCTAAGTGTTTGTGGTTTTCCTCTGCCGAGTTGCGCAGAAGACACAATCTCTATTCTAGACGTGAATACAATGAAGCATGTTCTTTTTTCTCAATTTTTGTTTGACTGCCAGCCAGAGATAAAAGCTAGCTCTTGGGATATTATGTTCGAACAAGACCAATGGATGCTAGGAAATGGTAGGGGAGGTCTCCTTGAAGAGAGTTAAGGCTGATTTGTTTGTAACAATTTCAGAAGAGTGTCTAAACCAAATTACTTAGTCTTGCTTTGCTTCGTTCGCTTCATAGTGTGGTAAAATCGTCTTTGATGGAGGCAAGGAGTTTAAGACTACTGCATTGGCCAAACCCACTTGTTATTTAGCATAAATATGTATATTCCCTCAAGGTAGCTTTGTTGGACAATTTTGTCCTTTCTTATAAAGTTGGACAACTGTTAATTGCATTTTTCGTTTTTTAAATAACTTATCGGTTAAGTTACATAATTTGATCCGGATAAAGATAATAAAGTAGCCCAATAAATGATCTAAATCAATGAATCAAAGACTAGGTAGAAAATAAATCTCAATCAGTGTAGATAGGACCCATATCGAGTTTATGATGGGGAAACCCGATATGGAAGCGATATATAAAGGTTAAGGTCTCATACAGTTGCTCATATCAATCGTAAGCATAAGGATTCTCTGACCCGTTAAAAGAGCTTACGTTTTGAGAAAACTATAGAAAGACCTTACTCACGTCCCGGAGAGCAATTCCCGTGAAGGCTGCTGAGGATTCGTGCTTGTTTCGACTTCGGAAAGCTCGTTTGAAGTTATGGAGACCGAAATCAGGTATTTTCTGCATTTCTTTATTTTTTGCCTTTTCACATTTGATCTGGGATACGTAACTAAGGTATCGTTACGTATTACACGTGATATCAGAGCGGTGACATGATCGGATGGTTAAAAACGAAGATTTTTTGGTTCTCTCCATAATATTTTCGGATATTTAACTTCTATTTCTCAATTTTTTTTCTTGTTTTTTTTGGCATGAAAGTAGTATACATGTGTTTACCCTTGAGAAAAGGGATGAAAATAAGCCCGGGAGCACGAAAAATCGATTCAAAACTTGCCAGAAATTGCCTTTTTCTGATGAGGGAGCGATCACCGCCCGGCGCGTGATGCGGGGCACGCGACAAGTCGGGCATGTGTGTCACACATGCTAGCATTGGTGGGTGTGTATGTGCGTGCGCGACAAGCACCAAACGCTTCCTTAGAGCGTCTAAAGCGAGAGCGTGCTCAGCACGCGTCCTCCCTAAGGCGCGCGATTGACATCAACCGTAGATAATTGCTATAGTGATTTTAGGGGGAAAAAACACACACACTCACACATACACACAAATTTCAGATTTCCCATAAGGGTGCCTCAGAGTGTTTTGAGTCAGTTTTCATATTCGGAAAATTCATAAAGTGAATTTTTCCATTTTCTAGATTTATTACATTAGTAATAAATTAAAGTTTAACTTCAGGAAAATGAATTAAGGCGTTCTAAATCCAATTTTGAGTAAATTTTCATGCTTCAGACATCACATGAGGGAGATACTTCAAGTTTTCGGGTCTCAGGTCTTATGTCCAGTGTTCGGGATCGCATGATAGTTACTTGGAAAAGGTATTAAGACATTTTAAAGTCATTTTTTAGTGAATTTTTGTATAACGAACTTGCCATAAGAGAGATACATGAGGTTATTGTGTCTCAGGTAATCGGTTCAGTGTCCAGTGATACACGATAGTCACTCTACTGAAATTTTTTCTTTGTGAAAGTCTCAAATGAAGTTTTCAGTGAATGTCTTCAGCACTAGTATGTGACAATGAGACTGTGCATTTGGATTTTTGCATTTATTCATGTTACATTGTCACATACCATATCCATAAAGAATGTGAGGATAACATAAAGATGTATTCCTTATGTTTGTAGACTTTTTGAGTGCTGATGAGGACGTAGTCACCAAAGTGGCCTTTCAAGTCAGTGTTTTGAATTGTTATGCTTGCATGTTGGGGGATGTCTCTGATTTTATGTTTAGTTATTCTACTCAAAGGTGTTGGCCTTACATAATATTTTGATATGTACATAAAGGCATTAGATGGAGGAAAGCGGTTGCTCAAGTGATCTATTCGGCCAAAGATGGTAGTGTTATGAGAGTTGATGATTTGTACTCTGATCGCTTTTATATGGAAGTCTAATTGCATATGTTATGTATTCATCCTAAACGTGTTTCATAATATGTGTAATTGGATTTTCAGAAAGGATACTATTTAATGGCTTTGAGTATCATTATTGTCCTATATTTGTGATGATCTAATTAATGTTATTTTACAGTCACCTTTTCGGTCAACAAAATCAGTGTCATCATTAAAACCCTGATCGGTTTCAATACAAAGTAGTGAACGGAGGATGTATTGAATGTTATGTAGATAGCTGAGGTTGATATGAACATACAGACGAATAGGCCATCTCCACCTACATTTATGAGCTCGAGAGTTCATAAAGTAGCCTATGAAGCCTAGGATCGATCTAACAGATTATGTCTGATAACCATTAAGAGATCCATACTTGACCATCTTCTTAGTGGAATTCCGGACATAGATATAGCGAAGGAATTTCTTGGAAATGTCTCCCAGAGGCACATAGTCTCACCTAATGTTGAGATAAATGCCTTGATGAAAGAATTATTCTCCATAAAGTATATAGGAGAAGGGGGAGTAATGGAGTACATATTGAGAATGATTCATCTTCACGGTAGACTGAAGATGTTAAACATTCCTCTTCCTGATGTCCTTGTATTTCACTAGACTCTGAATACACTCCCTCCAGAGTTTAGTAATCTAGTAATGACATATTACTCGCTCGATGAGGAATGGGACTTCAACACTTTGATAGCCCATTACGTTGCTGAGAAGGAGAAACTCAAGCTTGCTACTCTTACAACCCTCGAAGCAATTAAAGGGAAGGCAAAGATGAAGCCCACTAAGATCACAAGTAGAAAGTTCAAATCTTTTCCACATGCTGATGTTGGTCAAACCAGTGTTGGTAAAGGTCCGCATGACATAAAAAAGCCAATAGTATAAGGTCTAAAAGGAAAGAATGAGACCATCTGGTAACTTATTGGCTTATTAATTTATAAATCTAATTTGCGATAGTAGCATTAAGTATTTGGTGGCTATATAATGGAGCATATGATCAAGGTGTTTCCACAGTGCAGCGGTTCATATATAGGATAAAGCGAAATAAACGGAAGGAGAAACTGATGGTTTACAGCAATGAAGAAGTAGAAGTAATATCTATGGGGAATGTATCTACTGAACCTTGTTGTAAGGTTCATTTGGGTTTTACACGACAATTTTTATATGTGAACTTTTGATCAATTTTGGACAAAGAGGGTTAATGTTTTGTATTTAATGCTTCTGTTGTATAGTTGTTGTTTAATGCAAAACATAATGATACAACTTTCTTGTCATATGGTTTATATAAAATGTGTCTTATCGAGAATTAGATATATGCTTCCTTCTATCTTGCTAAACAAGTTATGAAATGAAGAACCCAGATGAATGAGAAGTCATACATAGTGTGCCATAAATGTTTAAGCCATATTTCCAGAGCTAGGGTTGAGAGATCGATCAAGGAAAACATTTCTCAATTCTAAATTATGATGAACTGGGAACATGTGCTAACTGTTGCAGGGGTAAGTTTAGTCAATAAGAATATTAAGGTCAACTTATGCATTTGACTTATTGAGTCTAATACACAAATATATCAGTAGACCATATACAGTTGCATTGTGCAATTATAAATGTGTTCTGACATTTGTTGCTGATTATTCCCATTACAATTATATATTCTTGCTTAAAGACTGAAGGTTGAGAACCAATTGGAAACACTAATCATGATAGTCAGATTTGAACATGGAGGAGAATATCATAGCAAACATGGTGTTTCAGGACTTTAAAAGGTTCATCTGTCAGATATTTAGAATCAGTTGGAATAGTGACTTAATTCACTATACTGAGTAGTTTTGAGCAAAATGGTGTGTTGCAGAAAGGTATAATTACACCCTGAAGGACTTGAAGAAGTTGATGCAAAATAGGGCCTGATTATCTAGAAGTTTGAAAACTCAGCCTTGCACACATTCGTGTATAGAGCTGCCCTACTGAGGTAGTATAATCCTTATAAAGAAAGATTACATGCTCGTTCCGCTCATTGCTATTTAGTATGATATCTCGACTATTTTAAAGCTATAACTTTTACTGTATAGAAGGTGGGACCATAATAGTGGAATCACAAATAGTTAAGTTTCTGAAATACAATGTCTATGATAATGGTGGGCTCTTTGACCCTTTGGATGATAGCAGGGCAGATATTACAGTTATCATATACCCGCTACTCTTACAGTTAGATCCTATGGATCTATGTCTCTGTACTATGCCTATATAGGAATAGGAATTCATACCTGTACACATAGTGGTTCCTGGGGGTACAAGATGTAATGCAGTTAGGTAAATCCATTAGAGTGAGACAACCTACTATCCCATATGATTACATAGTCTATCAAGTGTACAAGACTATGATATTGGACATGTTTCAAATCTAGTTAGTTTTACAAAAGTTATTTCTGGACCCAATGCGAAAGAGCGGTGGGATGCAATGAATGACAAGATGCAATCCATGAAGCATAGTAAGGTTTGGGAGCTAATTGATTTACAGCGGAAATGTAAACTTGTCAGTTGTAAATGAATATTAGACCTAAAGGACTTCGGGATAAAGTTCAGTTGTTTATGGACTCGCTTAGTTGCCTAATGGTTCACTCAGGGAGAAAGGTTGATTTTATATTACCTTTTCTCTTACATCCTCGTAAGATACATTTTGAGTGATTAAAGCAATTGTAGCTCATAATGATATCGAGTTACATCAGATGATTGTCAAAACTTCTTTCCTGAGTAAAAACCTTTATGAAGAAGTCTATATGATATAAACTGAAGGATTTCAGGATCCAAATGGAACTGACATTGTTTGTGTGTTATGCAAATCAATACATGGCTTACATTAAACCTTTCGAAAGTGATATCTTACAGTTGATGAGGTTATGACCTCTTTTGGTTTCATTAAAAATAAAGTTTAAAGATGTATATATCACGAGGTCAGGGGGAGCAAAGTTATCTTCCTATTATTCCATGTGGACGATATATTACTCACATCAAATTACTTAACCATGTTGTTTAAGGTTAAGCAACTTTTGGTTAAAAACTTTGGCATGAAGGGCCTTGATGTAGCATCTTTTGTCCTAAGTATTTAGATTTATCGCGACAAATATCAATACTCATCAAACCTCTCACAGAGTGCATATATTGAGTATGTGTTCCAAAGGTTTAATATGGTTAACTGTAAACTTGTTGTAGCACTTATCTCTCATAGTGAGAGATAATCTTTGATACAGTATCCAAAGAATAAAGTAAAGAGAGAGGTTATGAGGAATATTTCGTGTTCTAGTACGATTAATAGCCTAATGTATGCTTGGCTATATACTACACGAGATATTGTATTTACTGTTTGACTGTTTGGTCAATATCTTGTTAATCTAGGTGTAGACCATTGGAATGTAGTCTAGCGAGTGTAGACCATTGGAATGTAGTCTAGCGAGTGTTAAGAACTAAGGATTATATGTTGACATGTTGACATATAGAAAAGTCAACAGACTAAACCTCGTAGGGAATTCAGATTCATATTTAGTTATGTGTCTGGATGATCGAACGTCCACTTAAGGTTACATTTTTAAGTTTGCAGATGGTACAATGTCATGGAAGAGTGTCAAGTAGACACGAGTGACTTCCTCAACCATGCATGCAGAGTGTATGCTATGGGGCTACTTCATATACAGTTTAGCTTAGAAACTTAATTTCTGAGTTGTTTGTGGTTGATTTAGTGACTAGACCCATTCGGTTGTACAGTGGTAATCTTCTTGCTATATTGTTTAATAACAACAAAGAATATCATAGGGCCTTAGCATTTAAAGGTCAATTATTTAGCCATAAGGTGTTAATACGAAAAAGTGACATGAAGATTTGGAGCATTTAAGAACTGAGGAAATAATAGTCGAACCTTTAACTTAAGGACTTCGCCCACTTGTATTTGTGACATAAGCATACAATATGGGTGTTTTGACGTCCTTAGATAATGTTAGTTAGGAGATCGTTATGTTTGCTCCATGTATATTTGTACATTTTGATGTATTATGATAGTATGATGGTTCATCGATAAAGATGATCATCGTTTATCCTCAGTAATACGTGCTATCATGTATTGTCATTAGGGACATAGCCAGACACTGCATATAAGGGGCCCAAATTTTTTTTTTAAAATCTTGGGGGGCCCAAACCCCAAACAACAATATTTTTATATAGAAAAAAAATTAAAAATTAAAAATTTTAACTTGTTTTAAAATTTTGGGGGGCCACGTCCCTGATTGTCATAATACATATACAAATCTTAAGATTTGAGTCGATCTTAAGCATTTAAAGGTCATTGGGCATATATACAGATTGACCTTGAGCCTATGTTATTTAGACACATACAGCTTTATGTGGATATTCATGAAGTTTGACATGATATAGGAGGATATAAGTTTTTAATCCCATAAAGGTTCTCTAATGCAATTTAGCATTTAGTTGGAGATAATATAAAGGTTTTCTCTAATATAGTTTAGCATTTGGTGAGATTCTCTAATATGTCGAAGTTGGAATTAATAAAATGTTCTGGCAGGAAATAATATTCTTGTCGTGTGTGATTGTTTCCATGTCATTCTTGTCGTGTGTGATTGTTTCCGTGTCAAAGTTGGAATTAATAAAATGTTCTGGCAGGAAATAATATTCTTGTCGTGTGTGATTGTTTCCATGTCATTCTTGTCACGTGTGATTGTTTCCGTGTCAAAGTTGGAATTAATAAAATGTTATGGCAGGAAATAATATTCTTGTCGTGTGTGATTGTTTCCATGTCATTCTTGTCGTGTGTGATTGTTTCCGTGTCAAA
>JANKOE010000205.1:12236741-12249320 GCA_026284465.1 Erythroxylum citrifolium | reverse complement strand
TTAATTTTGGAAGTAAAATTATAAACATGCATACAAAGTAAAGAATGACACTTATTTTGAATAATTAAAATATATCTAAAACGACACTTATTATGAATCAGAGGGAGTATAAAGTTGTCATGCCTACTCGCACTCTATCATAACCAAACAGATTATCGTGCACTAACATCTTTGATTGGAAACCTTTCATCGAGTTAAAATCTTCTGTTTAATATTATAGTGTCTTATTGTGTTCAGTAAATCTCAGTCATTTATTTATGTAAGTTCTACACGGGATCCGCATAAGTCCCGCAACATAAATTATTCAAATTTCATGAGACAGAATTAGACAGAGTAATATTGGACAGAAAATCTAGACTCTCTTACATCCTCGCCGTATAACCCAAGTTAATCATTACGTCCCCGTACCAAAAAGCTTGACCCAATGATCTATTATTCCACGTGGCGTGCAGCTATTGACAGGAATAGCCATAATTTACGCTGTCTAACCATAGCGATCCTTTCCCACACCATTAGGACCAAGGAAACGAAACGACAGTGGTACTGCTACGATTATTGCCGACGGACCACGCGCGTGGCCTGCTTTCACCTGGCGTGTCGTCCCCGCGCAATACAGCACTCTCCATCTAGCTTTTGGCATTTCTCCTCACGGTCACGGCTTCAACTATAAAGCCCTGGTCACTTGGATCATGTACATGAAAGCAAAAAGCAAAAGCAAGTGAATCTTCTAAGCAAGCGATTTT
Organism: Erythroxylum citrifolium; assembly: GCA_026284465.1. Classification (NCBI taxonomy): domain Eukaryota; kingdom Viridiplantae; phylum Streptophyta; class Magnoliopsida; order Malpighiales; family Erythroxylaceae; genus Erythroxylum; species Erythroxylum citrifolium. The sequence continues at coordinate 12,248,577 of JANKOE010000205.1, read as the reverse complement.
TTGAAAACCACAGCTTAAAGGATTGCATATAATACGTATATAAAGTAGCGGAGGCGAGAATCTTTTTGAGAATACGTGCTTGGTGTGAAAATGAGAGGGAAAGTATTATTGGCGCTGTTTTTCGTGCTTGCTACGGCGTCGTCTGCAGCCAACGTGACATACGATCACAGGGCCGTCGTGATCGACGGTACGCGCCGTGTTTTGGTCTCCGGCTCCATTCATTACCCCCGCAGTACACCGGAGGTGGTTACATCCAACATGTTTGTCCTTTTTAGTTACCATTTCAGTGTTTTGATCCTTCTTTTTCTAGTATTGTGATTATCACTGCTCGTTTTTATCATTACGGTGCACGATTTCTTGCTGTAGATGTGGCCGGGCCTTATACAGAAATCCAAAGATGGAGGTTTGGATGTTATAGAGACCTACGTCTTCTGGAACGTACACGAACCTGTCCGAAACCAGGTTCATTACTTCACTGCTCTGTTTTTATTCTTTAATGCTGTAACGTGCTCTCTCTCGTTGTCACTCTCTCTATGTTTATATACGATGATTACTGTGTGTACGATAATGAAGTGTTTATGTTCAGTATAACTTTGAAGGAAGATACGACTTGGTGAAATTTGTGAAGTTAGTGGCAGAAGCTGGACTTTATGTTCATCTTCGTATTGGACCATATGTATGCGCAGAGTGGAATTATGGGTAGGTACTAATTTTTATTTTATTTGATAATTAACTGATTAACGCAAACTTCTATTTGCGTGTGTGTGTTTTATTGGGTGCAGGGGGTTTCCTCTTTGGTTGCATTTTGTACCTGGAATCAAGTTCCGGACTGACAACCAGCCTTTCAAGGTTTAATTTTTGGTCCATCTTATTATAGAAATTTTATTGCACGAGATATTTGTGGTGGTACATGGTTCATTATATTCTACATCTACCTCTCTGTTTCAGGATGAAATGCAGCGGTTCACGATGAAAATAGTGGACTTGATGAAGCAAGAGAAGCTTTATGCATCCCAAGGAGGACCCATCATTTTATCACAGGTTGGTTTCATCATTATTTTGCTATAGAATTGTGGGTGTTTGATTATTGTTTCTAATATTTAAGGATGCCAATTTGCCGACGTATTTTGACTTTGCATGTTCTGGGAATCGAGTAATAAACTTTTAGGAACTTGAAGTTGGTTAATTTTATTGGGTCAAGCTCTTAACTTTTTACATTTCTATTTTCTTAATCCAGATTGAAAACGAATATGGTAACATTGATTCAGCTTATGGGCCTGCAGCCAAGACTTATATCAATTGGGCAGCTAGTATGGCTACGTCTTTAGACACTGGAGTACCCTGGGTCATGTGCCAGCAAGCCGATGCTCCTGATCCTATTGTAAGTTTATCTTTATCTTAATGTTCGTCTTCATTTTCTGAACAATGTGAATCACAACATATGTTCGCATCAGAATAATAATAATAATTGAATATTATTCTCCTAAAGTCATGTAATTTGGCACATAGTGCACTGACCCAGTGGTTTATGTAATATTCTCTTTGTTTTCTTTCTTGGGTAAATTTACAGATAAATACCTGCAATGGATTTTACTGTGACCAATTCACCCCAAATTCTAAAAACAAACCCAAAATGTGGACTGAGAATTGGAGTGGATGGTAAGGTGTCGGACCCATCAAGATTTAGCAATTTAAATGGGTTAAATTAAAATGACGGCCAATATTTTTAATTATTCTTGTTAAATGTATATGCACTTGTCCCTAACGGCCGTTTCACTTTAATCGAATACAAGGTTTCTTTCCTTTGGTGGGGCCGTTCCCTATAGACCTGTAGAAGACATTGCCTTTGCTGTGGCACGCTTTTATCAGCTGGGTGGAACCTTCCAAAACTACTATATGGTAGTGTCACAATGCATCTATGAGCCTATATTCTTAGCCCAGAGTTAATCGTAGTTTGATTTTGGCCATTTGTATACAGTACCATGGTGGGAGTAACTTTGGACATTCTAGTGGTGGACCCTTCATTTCTACCAGTTATGATTATGATGCTCCCCTTGATGAGTACGGTAATGCTCTTTTATCTACCTCTTGGCTTCAAATCATCATAACTCTAGGTGTTATTTGGGTAAACATGATTCTAGGGGGGTATTTGATGCTTAATTAAAAACTTTCGGCACAGCATGTTTTCCAAAGTAAAAAAGAAATTGATTCTGGATGTTAATGTGATATTAATTTTGAGAGGACGAATTTCCACTCCTCAAACAGAAGCTGATTTTGGAATCCTGTCAACATAAAATTAGTCAAAAAGAGTGCGTTTTAATTAAGATTTAGTAATGTTGGATCTTTGATATATTGGATATGTTGCAGGACTTGTTAGACAACCTAAGTGGGGACATCTTAGAGATCTGCATAAGGCCATAAAGCTTTGCGAAGAAGCAATGGTAGCCACTGAGCCAACAACTAGTTCTGCCGGTCAAAATTTAGAGGTACATGCTTTTATTGCTGACGATCATCTATTTATTTAGTTTTCACGTGTTTGGAAGAAGAAGCCTTTGACAAATTTCTTTAAACCCTAAAATTTCCAGTTGCTTCTAAAACGAAATCGCAATCGTGTTGCTGTTTTATAATTTGCCTATTTACGAAAATTTCTATTCTTTGCTATACTACTTTGGCAACCGGTTAACCTAGCTTGTGACCAAAAAGACCATGACGAATAGAGTTACGTGTGCTAGAGCTTTTAGTACAATGATTGGAAAGCTAGATGGAGTTCAACGGCTAATAGTGGTCATTTTGAGATTACTTACAATTTTATTTAACCTTCAACCAATCACATTATAGCTCCCCTCTATGTCTCTCACTGTTATTCAAATGTTTCGTCTTTAACTTGTGGTCTTGTCCTTTTCAAAGTAGTTCAATTTGATTTGGTGAATTAAGTTCTTCCATGACTGAACCAATTCAATACCGTATCTAATCCTTAAATAAGGATAAGAAGTCATCTACGGCACTTTTTCCTTTTCGGTAACAAAACAATTCAATAAATAACTATAATTCTTTTAAGTTCCGTATTCACTAAAAGAATGAAAAGATTAAAACTGTACCAACTCTATTACAAGAACTTATCTCTAGCTTATACATACTAGATATTACACATTCTTTCAAAGAAAAGAAGAGGATTCAACTTAATAACCACTTTAAAATTTCAAAAAGATTTTTCTGTTCTGTTTCATTTGAGGTAAATGTCCAGATATATTGCTCAAATATGTCAAATGAAGTTGTACACCTAGTTCATATGCCTCTTTCCTTACTAACTATCCACTTTTTCAGAAAAAAAAATCCACTTTTTCCTATTCCTCCATTTATTTTGAAACATGTCTGGGACTTAGCTCTATAGTTAATCCTAAATTGTATTTCTGATATGTTTTCTTGCAAATCAGAAAGCATAATTTCTATACTTACATCGACTACTCTGTCCTTTCATTTAACGGTTTTTAAGACAATACTTACATCGACTACTTTGTTCTTTCAGGTAACGGTTTATAGGACAACAGGATTATGTTCTGCTTTTCTTGCCAATATTGCCACAACGGACGAAACTGTTAATTTCAACGGTAAAGCATATAGCTTGCCTGCATGGTCTGTGAGCATCTTGCCAGACTGCAAGAATGTGGTACTTAATACTGCAAAGGTATGCATCTTTATCTTCTGTTGTAAATATTAGATTTTATGTATTTTTCAACTATATAAATAAAATATTAACAGAAGACAGTCTTTAAATTGAACATTTAAATCTAACCGAAAATCATCTCTGCTAATTAAAGATACGACTGTATCATTTATGTGCTTATCAGCAGAATTTTCGCTTATTGAAATTTTGATTAAGGCGTTGTTACTTTCTAAAGAGAATTCTCTATACTTAACCACTTCTCTGTAAAGCTTTAGAAAAGTGATGTGCATAAGGATTCGTGCTGTTTGCAAATCTTGTGCCAGCCACCGTGCACTTTGGCAATTCCCAAATATACTCACTAAAACAAGTAGCTTTCTCATGACAGATCAACTCTATGACCGTGATTCCAAGCTTCACCCGTCAATCTCTGGATGGTGATGTGGATTCCTCTGAGACTCTCGGCTCTGGCTGGAGTTGGATTAATGAACCAGTGGGTATCTCCAAGGATAATGCCTTCGTGAAATCTGGACTACTGGAGCAGATAAATACAACAGCTGATCAGAGCGACTACCTATGGTACTCATTAAGGTATAAAAGGTCTGCGTTCACAGCTGTTTGCCCAAAACCATGCCTGGCTGCTTCTATCTATTGGCATTTGCTGACACAGTTCACGAAAGATTTGTCTCTCTGTATCTATACTATTTCTGGTTTATCTTGGCAGCATGAATGTCAAAGATGATGACTTTTTGCTTCAAGATGGATCTCAAGTTGTTATTCATGTTAAATCCCTTGGCCATGCCCTTCATGTTTTCATTAACGGGAAGCTTGCAGGTAATATGTTCACACGGAAATCCAAGTTTCTTATCGTTTGGCTGACAAATTTTATGATTAGAGTCGCTTTCTTTTCTAGATTTTTGTTTGCTTCATCCATATTATTTATGGAGTAATTTAATTTGATTATTCTGATTTTGACGGTTTTTCCTATTAATACCTTTCAAGAAGCTGGTTATCAATGTGATTAGATAGGCTTGGTTGAGTCTCTCTTGAGAGAATGTATAGGCTTGATCATGATCCCTGTTTTGCTTTGGAGGCAAAACTTCCGTCTTTCCTAAACTGCAGGTTAAATAGCTGAATTTCATAAGACATTACAGAAAAATATATTATCCATCCAATTAACTGCCACTTCAGTACTAGCTGAACATGTTATTTTCTGGTTATCATCTTTAAATAGTTTCAGCTGTCGGGTCTTTGCTTTTATTATCATTTTTTAAAATGTTGATAGGTTATTTCTTTTAGATAAAGCTTTTCCTTCAATATATGTACTGATTAAAGTCTTTTTCTGTTCTAGATTTATTTTTTTGCTTCATCCATGTTACCTCTGGAGTAATTTATTTTGATTTTGACGATTCTTCCTACTAGTACCTTCGAGAAGACTGGTTATTGTTGTGATAGATAGGTTTAGTTGAGTCTCTCGAGAGAGAATTGATTGAAGGCTTGATCTTGATTCCTGTTTCATTTTGGTGGCAAAACTTCCGTCTTTCCTAAACTGCAACTTGAATAACCGAATTTCATAATACATTATAGAAAATATATTGTCTATCCAATTAACTGCCACTTCAATAATAGCTGAACATGTTTTCTGGCTAGTATCTCGAAATTGTTTCAGCTGTCAGCCCTGTATGTCTTTTAGAATTTAGATTATTTCGACCAAGAAAATTATGCAATGCTTATTACCATTACTTAAATTTGGGATAACCTATTTCTTTTACATCAAGCTTTTCCTTCATCACATGGAGTGATTTTTGTATACATCTAAAATTGGATCCATACAGGAAGCGGAACAGGCAGCAGCAACAATCCTAATGTTGCAGTGGAGATTCCCATCACGCTTATAGCTGGACATAACAGCATTGATTTACTGAGCTTGACTGTGGGACTTCAGGTACAATTTTCCAGATTAAGATTTACCAGAGTAATAATCTGTAAACAGAGGCTGTATTCTGCACGATGTTTTGTTGGTCATAATGCCAGTAGCTGAAATATGGTGTCTATAAGAGAATCATATTATAGCATCCAGGCATTATTATATCAATTTGATTGGAAGCTTATTTGGCATCAGAATTATGGAGCCTTTTTTGATTTAACTGGTGCGGGCATCACTGGTCCAGTAAAGCTGAAAGGATTGGGAAATGGCAGTACCATTGATCTATCTTCTCAGCAGTGGACCTATCAGGTCAATATTCTTGCATTTTCTGTTTACTATTCAATGAATAACTGTACAATGGTGATTGAACTCCATTTGACTCTGCTTGCTGGAAGATTTGAATATTACTATAATTAATTTCCTTCATACAATAACTTAGAACTCCTAATCGATGATTAAACTTCTTTCTTTAACTTTCTCTTGGCTTTGGGTAAATGAGTGTAGATTGGACTTAAAGGTGAAGAATCAGGACTGCCTAATGGAAATTCTTCACAGTGGGTTTCACAGTCAATATTGCCCAAGAAGCAGCCTCTGACATGGTACAAGGTAACTGTAAAATTCCATTTGTCGAAATTACCACTCTACTGGCTTATCTGATTTTCAGTTGAATATGGCATATGATGCAATCTGGTCACTGACATACAGTTCTTCACAGTGATGCTTGCCAAACAAATAATACATTGCAACTGGGAAGAATTTTTCTAAATATAAAATTGTAAATATCTCGCTGTGAAAGAAAATTCGGCCGCAGTAGGCTCAATAACTTCTAGTTTAACTGTGAACGGGTTTGCATCAGGATCACGCATTGGATGGAAAAGCGACAACAATCAGTTTACCATTAAAAGTTGAAAAAACACATAACTTGTTACAAGTGATAATATTTGAGGTCGTCTAAGCTTTAAACATAACATGTTTCAGAAGTAGTTTGACATGATAAACAAGAAACTGAGAAAATGTTGTTCTAGATCCCTTACTAGTCTTTCCTTCCAGTTAAAACGAATCAGATTTCTCTTGTTCTTAACTTTAGAATCATTTGCGCTTCTGGTTTATTATGGATATAAGTGTCTGAATTGTGATATTATGGACAGATCATAAGTGGCTAAATCATGTAGTCTAGCGAATATTATGAACAGATGGTTCGTCTAAAGTTATGTTTCTTTCTGAATCATGTAAAGCGAATTTCTTTGTCAGGTTCTGTGATTAGGGATTTGCATTGGTCTCTCAGATGACAAATTTATCCTCTAAATTAATTGCTTAAAACTAATAACTTACAGTACTTCTCTTACAGACAAGTTTTGACATTCCTGCGGGTGATGATCCCATCGCAATTGACTTCACTGGGATGGGCAAGGGTGAAGCATGGGTGAATGGACAAAGCATTGGACGCTATTGGCCAGCCAATATGTCTCCTAATAGCGGCTGCACCAACTCTTGCAATTACAGAGGTGCTTACAATTCTAACAAATGTCTCAAGAATTGTGGAAAGCCTTCTCAGTCATTGTGAGTTCTCGACAGTGTCAAGGCATTTATGTTGTGAATTTCTTCAGAATTCTTGGTTCTTATAACAACTTTGCAGGTACCATGTACCACGTTCATGGGTGCAATTGAGCGGCAACACTCTTGTCTTGTTCGAGGAAATTGGTGGAGATCCAACCAAAATTGCTTTTGCTACCAGCCAGACTGGAAGTTTCTGCTCGCACATTTCAGAATCACATCCGTTGCCTGTAGATATGTGGAACTCAGATTCAAAATCAGAAAGGAAATCAAAACCTGTACTATCACTCGAGTGCCCACTTCCTAATCAGATCATCTCTTCAATCAAATTTGCAAGCTTTGGGACACCAACTGGAACTTGTGGGGATTTTAGCCATGGGAAATGTAGCGGCAATAACGCTCTATCCATTGTCCAGAAGGTAGGCCCTTTCAATCTTTTAATGCAGAATATGTTTCTCTATGAAAATTCCTGCCACGTTTGTTCTTAAGAGCAGTCAAATTCTGCAGGCCTGCGTTGGGTCAAAAAGCTGTAGAATTGAAGTATCAACGGCTGCCTTCGGCGATCCTTGCAGAGGAGTAATAAAAAGTTTAGCGGTTGAAGCTTCCTGTACATGACATTGTTGCTCATAGCATTCACTTTGTAAGGGACTCAACCAACACGTCGTCCCTAATTTAGGGCTTTTATGCATCAAATTGTTGAAACTTTACCAAAAGGCCATTTTAAGCAACTTGGAAGTTTCAGTAGAAAGACAACTTGGAAGTTTCATCGTACTTTCCACTGTATTTTCTTTTCACATATGATTTGCCTTCTCAGCAAGGATTCCTCCATAACAGGCGCAATCTATGATCATTTTCGGGTTTCGCCATCTTACCTTAGTAAAGTTTACAAAGTTGTTTTGGTGACATTTCGGTTAACAAGTGCTGAGGAAGAATCAAACATAGTAATAACATGGACAAAGATTAATGCCTTATTCATTTGAATCCACATACATAGTTCCAGACATGACTCAAGTATATTTTGATTTTAGACATCAAAAAGCTAGATAAATTACATATATTTGTTTCATTAATACTCAGAAACTCCCTCAACAGCTAGAATGGTAGATGATGGTCTCCGAAACCTGCAAACCTTGCAAAGAGGTGAGTAAAGAGATGGAGTCTGGTACTTGTCCTCTCCACCCATCATTGGCATGGGTACCCCTTTCTTGACAGGACTAACGTAATCAGGTCGGTAAGTCTTTCCCAGGACCCCTTCAACAAGATCTGTGAGGTCAAAGAACTTGAACTGTGTCTCCAAATGAGCAAAAGCATCATCATCTGGCAACTGGTAGTTGTGAACTCTGTTTTCTTCTTTCCCAATTGGTCTAACCCTTATGTTCAGTTCCACCAGCTTGGCGACTGTGACTCTTACGGTATTTGTATCATCAGTTCTTTCCACCACAACCTCTCTTTCTACCCCATTAGCCCTCCATTCGGCCTCTCCGTTTGCAGGGATGTCAACTGTCTCACCGTCCCACCGTACAATGAGAGCGTCTGTGCTGTCTTCCCAGTGTGAGACTCTCTTCGCTGCAATGACAAGCGTGTGTGTGTCAAACATAATTGAGAAGGCCTGCACCCATGTGTAGTCCCGAGTCCTTCCTTTCGGTCGAGTGCCGATAAAATGTGCGTTGATTTGGAGATTATCGTCGGAAACAATGGCGAAGTTTCCTTCCTTTTCTCCATGGAAGTAGAACATCACTCCGTCACCACCAACAAAGCGAGGATCATAACACAACGAGCCATATCCTTCACAATTTGGTTTTCTAACTGCACAAGACAAGTATGGTGTTGTCAGCAAGCACTCTATCCATGTGCATAACTCAACTTTTTTCAGAGAGCAATCTTAAGAGCCATGTGATGGGATATGAAATGATAATTTGATAAAGCTTTTAAGATATACGCAACGGTTCACTGATAAAGCTCTTTCAAGATTGACATGGGATGAGAGACACATGGTATGGAACAGAAGTGAAAAGACTGCAAAAACAGTGATTAAGCAGGCAGGACAGGATCTTACACTTGCAAGTTGCTTCACACTTGCTGCTGCAGTCAATGAAGCAAGCTTTGACCTTCTTGTTATGTTTAGGCTTCCTCTCTTTGCACTGATCAGGACACTCACGAGTCCTGTAATGGCAGGCTCCTCTGGCTAGGCAAAAGGCTCGCTCGTTCCCGTTGCCTGACTTGCCTAGGAATCGGTAATTTTGAATAGCGGGATCAAGTGATGAGTACTTCGTGCTCTTGCTACTGTCCTTTTCTTCAGCACCTTGAACAAAATGCAGTTCCCAAGAAATGAATACTACGAGAGACAAAGCTGCTACAATGAATGACTTTCTTTGGTCCATGCCTTTCTTTGATATGAGAAGCCTAGATCGCTAACTTATCTCAGTTTAATGCATGGAGGAGGATATATATATCCACACACACATGCACGAGGGACCAGTATTGAAATGGCCTTGGAATTCGGCATAATACCCGCGAACTTGCTTCTTCCTATCATCGTTGAGTTGGGAAACATCGCTCTCTCTTCACTATTAAAATGGATCTAGGAATGCGAAATATATGAGCAAGTTGGTGCCAACTACGTTAATCTCCAACCTGACAGAAGCTCTTAGCTTGAGTTTTCTTCAGTTTCACGTATACGAGGAAGCTTTCAGAACTTAAACACAGCCTTTTCTTCAAAAATTAAAGCCCACTTGCAAGTTTATAAATATGTTCTTTGACATTCATATAATTCCTTCATGCAACAAGGTTTTCTATATGTTTTTTTAAATTTTTTTGACTTTAGAATACTTGATTTATGAATTTGAACCCACAAGTCACTTAAGGAAACATCAACGTAAGTGCAATACTCCAAAGCAATGGTGGTTGTTGGTTTACAGTCATTGCTTCTAAAAGATTGCTCGCTTGCTACATCTTTTGATGAGCAAATGGGAGAGACAGAGTCGGTTGATACGTTTTATTTGTTAGCTTATTCGTGTAACAAGTAAATTCTTGTAAACTTCCAAGAAATTTGTGTTCATTTGTTTATTCAAATGTGCATGAGACTTGATGATATTCCGTTTTGAGAGGGGAAGAGTTAAACCCTGAACCAAGTATATGAACAAATGGTAAATAAAATTAAGGGTATACCGTGAAATCAAGAGATAAATACAAGTAGGTTTACCAAGAGTCTAGATTCTCTGTCTAATATTATGGTGTCTTATTGTGTCCAATAAATCTCAGCCATTTATTTATGTAGATCCCGCATAAAATTCGCGTGGGTCTCGTAAAATAAATGGCTGAAATTCTATAAGACAGAATAAGAAAATTTGTTGAAAGTCTTAAAACTTCATAATGGGTATTAAGTATTGACAGAGTCATAATTCACAAATGAGAACCAAATTAAATACCATCATAATTATCTGATCTCTTTGTTTACAAGCATTAATTGCAGTTGCTTAGTTCATTTACTAATTATCGAAATTCCAGACAGCTAACACACAGGTCAGCAAGAACTGATGTAGATAGTCGTCCAAGAAAACTACGTTGCGACCACAGTTCATGTGGAGACTGCTTAAAATAATTCATACTGATTCTGATACCCACATGGAAAGTCCTTAGTCCTGAATCGGAGGATATGATTATCTGTAATCTGTTTACCGTTTGAGAACTCGAGAACTCTGCTACTCGTCAATCTATAAACTAAAGGTAAAAGACAGTTCATGTGATGAGGCTCCAATCCACAATGGTTCTACCTATTGACCTGAAACCAAAGTTTTCCTGAGACTCATTTTTCTCCAAAGTCACCCGTTGTTCGACATTATTTATAAGTTTTCCTTGGGAGTTAGGCCAGTGAGAATTTCCATGGACTCCAGACTGAATATAAAGTCAACTTGTTAACCACACCAACAAGCTAATTAATTCAGCTTTAACAATATTTTAGATTGGAATTCTTTATACCTGTCGATGCTTAATTAAATAAACAAAATAAATTACAGGTATTTCTGGTAAACAAATTGTAATTATGAAGATAACCAATCGAAGAATTCATGGCGAACGAAACTCTACTTGACAACATTTTTCATGACTATGATTGGCATAACAAAGAATGATTTGTTCTTCTTTTTCCTTACAGTCTTCCTAAAACACCTTCCATAAGATAAGAGCAGTTCTTGATCTGTGTTTTGAAGTGAGTAAACGCATCACTGGCAGGCAACTGATAGTTGTGAACTCTAATTCTCTTCTTTCCCAATAGGACTGACCTTTATATTTATCTCAACTGTCATTACTGCGGAAAAACTGAAGAAATAAGATTTTTGGCTCAAATTATATTAAAGGGATAGTTGTCTTTTATAGGCTTAGGTACAGAGTTTGTTGTAACTGAACTCTATAAATAAAACAGAAAAAGAATCTTTGTAACAAATTGTGTAAGAAAGAAATAAAGTAGAAAATAAAATAGAAGAGAGAATAGACATGGGCCTCTCATACTTAGAAATGGATCAAAAGAATGTTGAAATTTTAGAACATAAATGATAAAAAGAAGAGTGAGCAGAGAAGATGACAAACAATGAGATAAAAGGAAATGATATTAACTCACTCACTTCAATTAAATCATCAGAACAAGGCCTTATATAAGGCTTACACATAGTGGACAATATGGGTTACACAAGCATTAC
>JANKOE010000205.1:12173209-12186881 GCA_026284465.1 Erythroxylum citrifolium | reverse complement strand
CCCCACCCACCAAAGAGGGCACTACTGATTAAGGTTGTAGACGCGTGTGGTGGGTGTGCGGGGCCGATATTGCCTCGGTGCTCAACAACACAGACCCAACAGGGGTATTGTTGAGACTAAATTTCAGCAGAAGTATAGCAAGAAGATGGGAGGTAAGACTGATAGGAATAGAGGTAATGTGTGAAGGGGTAAAATGGAGAATGAGAGGGAGAGATGATTCAGGTGGGAATTAGTTAGGATGAGAGAATATAAGGTTGTTAGGAGAGAATGATTGGGCATTCAGTTATGACATCTTGAGTGACAATTGTAGGGTGGTTTGGCTAGCCCTCAAAGCCTAGCTCGGAAATAATACTTAACTTACATCCTATTCATTTCTATTCATCTCTATTTCATATCTGTTCTTATTTTACTGCTGCTGTGTATGCTTGTTCTTTGGCTGCTGTGTGTTGATTTATAGTGCAGGACAATATTGTTTGGGTTGAATTCGTGTTAGAGTAGGTGGTCTCTAACAAAAAACTAAGAAACACACACTTCCTTGCTCTAGTATCAAACTTTCCTCTGCTTACCTCCTTAGTGGAAGCAAAGTAGAGACAACCAAATACTCTCAAGGAATTAAGATCAGGGTTAGTTCTAAACAAAAAAGAATAAGGAGTCTTATGGGATAAAATGGGAGTGGGTACACGGTTTGTCAAATAGACTGCATGAAGAATACAGTCTGCCCAAAACTTCGTAGGTAAATTAGCTTGTATTTTTAGAGCCCTTGCAATAGTTAAAATGTGTTGATGCTTCCTTTTTACTCCCCCATTTTGTTGTGGAGTTTCCACACATGATGTTTCATGTAAAATGCCCTTTTCTTGATAGATATCTTTCATTGAGAATTCGATCCCATTATCACTTCAGATTCGTTAATTTTCTTGTTAAATTTCCTTTCAACATAAGCATAAAAACCTTTTAGGAGTTCTCTTGTTTCAAGTTTCTGTTTCATCATATAGATCCAGGTCATTCTACTATGATCATCCACAACAGTTAAAAAGAATTTGTAACCAAGATAGGATGGTGTGTGATAGGGACCCCATATATCAACATGAATTAGATCAAAACAAGCAGAAGCAACTGATTCACTATAAGGAAAAGGTAATTTCTTGTTTAGCGAACATTGTTCAACAAAATGAAAAACTACAGATGGAACAATTTTGTATAGACTTTGTAGTGTTTGATTAGATAAATGGCCTAGTCTTTTACGTCAAAGATTTTCTTGATGTGTGGAGATACTGCAAGAAAGGTGGCCGGTATCCTGGGCAGATGGAGAGAGATGATATAGTCCATTGGTTTGCCTAGCAAAACCAATCGTCCTCATTGAGTTGGTATCCTGAATATGAAATGAGGTAGAGGTAAAGGTTAGCTGAAGTTGAGTAGAACAAGTAAGTTTGCTGATAGAGATGAAGTTGGAAGAAAAATTAGGTACAAACAAAACATTATTAAGGATGAGGGAAGAGATATGGATAGTCCTAACATGAGTAACTGAGGCAAAAGTACCATTTGGTAGCCTGACATTTAAGCTGCCCATTGGCTTCACCTCTCAACGAAAATGAAAACAGGGTGAGACAAATTTCATCTAATGTTACACCTTCAATTCTTATGGCTTCACACAACTCCTAAAAATTTGACGAATGACCATTTGGATCTTCAAATGGGACTTCTCTAAATTTGTTCATTCACACCAAAATAATTAAACTTGTAGAATATTAAAATGTCTTGCATTCACCATTGGCCTTTGAATTCTATGATAATTCACTACCACCATTAATTGATAATAGTCTCTGATTGGCTTTTGATAATGTTGTTCTCCGTAAGCTTCCTTTTTACCATTAATATTGATTCTTCTTCCACCTTCTCTAGTATTTCATATTCTTACTTCCTCCTCGTGATTTTATTATAACCTTTCTTGCTTAATTCTTTCTCTTTCAATTCTTTCTTGCTCAACTATTCTCATAACTTATGTTTGGTTATCCATCTAATTCACTTAATCGTTCTTTCAAGCTTTAAATCAAACAATTTATTATTGTCCTCGTATTATTCTGGTCATACACTAGCTCACACATAAGCTACACACAAAGATAAAGAAAACACGAGTACAAATGAAAAGATAAATTATAGAGTTAGTGAAAGAGGAAGACATTGCAAGAATGAAGTGGATTATGAGACATTAATAACATTATATCAGATACAAATTTATAACTTTAAAGCTAACAAACTTTTCTTAAAAAATCTCTAATTAATACTAAAGGATCCTATACGGAATAGAATCCTTTTATTGGTAACTCACAACTAACTTATTATTCCAAAATAATAGGAACATAACAATGATCAAGTAAAACTAAAACTCAAACAACCTAAGTAAGATCAACTAACTTGTAACAAAACCTATTTAAGGTGGTAGTGTTGAAAATAACCAAAGAAATTGAAAAAATGTCTTCTCTCCTTTTTTTGAATTTGAGAGTTGAATTAGACTAAACTAACTCGAATGAGTCTGAATTAGTACAGAAAAATGACATCATTTAGTTATACTTAACAAAATGACGCTTGAATTAACTAGATATTTTGATTGAACTTGAACTTGAAAATTCACCAAATCTAACTTAAGCTTGTTCCAATAAAATGATAACATTTTAGTTATACCAAACAAAATAACTTCTTTTTTATCATACTTTATTATATTAAATGCAATTAAAATAATATTATTTTGTCAATCAATCAAGTTTTAGAATGTTTGTATATGATCGAATCAAAATTTCAAAGCAAAAAATTGAACTAAACTCGATTATGTCCCATGTCAATCTCTTTTTAAGACCACCATGTGTTATCTTTCAAACCTCAAAAAATGAGGAGACATAGTTTATTTGAATAAGAAATTATTCACTTTATATAATATAGATGATCGATATTCTTGTAGCTTATGTTTAAAATTATTTTTAAATGAATGATATGATTCAAACAAAGATTGACATGATTAAGAATTACATTCTACAAATATGATAAGGTAGGTGGAGCTACCCATTATAGGTTATCATGACACGGTTGGACCACTAGATTCTCTTTGTCTAATCCCTACTTGGCAAAGTCAACTAATCAACTAATCAAGGAAACATGATTAGAACAATTACTTCAACTTGTGCATAATTTGTATCACATAAAAATCTAAATAATCTTACATTCATTTGAAATTGTGATTTGTGAAACTTTTAACACTAAAGTTTAAATAAGATCGTACAATCTATATGTGTCTTTAGAAAGGCTGCCAATACTTGTTAAAGGTACCTCTCCTTTCCCCCATATGATGTAGTTGTAGTACTATTCAATCCAAGGTGTGTCAATTTGGAGAAAAAGGAAAGAAAAGGCACCACAAAAGGACAAGCATGAGAAGAAAACGGTTGGAAGCTTCCTGCTTCCTTCTCAATCACTTGCCTAACGTGTCGTTTTCATTAATCATCAATGCATGTGCAAGAATGCGGGTACTAAAATCAACATGGGACAAATGTACAATTTGTCGTTAAATAATCAGATAAAATTTCAATGTCAAATGCTTTTTAATTTTATATATTATATAATTTTAAAAAATCAAATCAAAATAAATTTAAAGCGTAATTATTTTCTTTTTTAAAGAAAATCATTCAATTAATAAATTTTATTGAAAAATGCTTGAAATTTGATTTGCAATATAAAATATTTGATACTTCATATGTAAATAAATAATTTCATTTTAATACTAAAATTTTATTTAAAATAAAGGCCTATTAGACTTAGACTAACAAAAACATAATATTATGTTATTTATTGAAAATTAATTACTTTTTTTGTGTGTAGCTCTTTGGTTTCAGGTTTCCATTTGTATTATATTTAATTGGATATTTATTAATAGAATAAAATATAATGTAATATTATTCTATTGCTTAAAATAAAGATTTATAATGTAATAGATTGATGAGGGAGAAGAAGAGAGTTTTATATTACATTCTATTTCATCCTTAATAGTACAAATGAAAATTTTCAAATTTGAAAGATTTAGAATAAAATGTAAAATAATAAATAACTTTGTATTATATTAAAATGTAAATTCTTCATTTCATTATATTATATAATAAAATTTTATTTTTTATAATAACCAACAAATTTATAATATTACAGTTATTTATATTTCTTTAAAAAACTTATTTTCAACCAAAGATATCACGGAGGGGACGGGATCCTTTGTCTAATATTATAGTATCTTATTCTGTCTTATTTATTTATGTGGATCTTGTAGAATTTACATAAATGAATGGTTAAGATTGATGGGACATAATAAAACACTGTAATATTAGACAGAAATAGAAATACGGAGAGCACGAGAGTGCGACGGGTGCATAACTGACGGTTGTACCCACCAAATTCCCCCCTAGCCACTTCACCTTCTTGTCGTCTTCTTCTTCTTCTTCTTCCGACGTTTTGCTTTTCACTTTTTTTCTTTGCTCGCAGCAATCTGAACTCCTTTGATAAATAAAATTAATAACAAAATCGATCTTCCAACCGTCCCTTGTTCTTCGTTCCTCCGCCGTCCTTGTTGGTTTTCTCCGACCGCGTATCATTTTCTCTCGTTCTCTTTCTGGTGATATAAAAAACAGTAATTTGTTTTATTCTGTAAATATCTCGTCGTTCAATTCCCGAGGCTTCTACCAAGTCGCTCCTAGGGGTTTTGTTAGATTTGAGTCCCCCCAATCTTCTTGGTTTTGTTTGATCGATTGGCTATTTATGTTGATTATAACCTTTGGTCATAATCGAATTCTTGTGAAGTATTTTCTGCTTCTTTGGGATTCTGTGAAAAGGTATGGCTTGTGAGTTTGTGAGGTTTGGGCATTTGGTGTCCTACTTGCCATTGGACTGTAAATCTGTAATTGTGTTTTTGTTCTCGTGTTGTAATAATTTTCCACCATTATGACGCTTTTTTTTCTCTTCAGTTGGAGGTTTGATTGGTGGATGTAATAAAGCTGGAAATACCAACATGTATGTTTGCACGTGCACTGGAATCAGTGTCATGAATTGTTTCTTCCATCTAGCTGAATGGCATCCTCTGGAATAGCAAACTTGTTTGGGGCTTAACCTCGTTCTTCCTTATCTCTCGATTCAGGTTCAAAATTACTACTTCTATTGAGAACTAAGATTTAAACTTTGAAGTGGGTTTGATTTTATATCTTCATGCACGTTTCGTTCAACTAATATTGTTTGCTTATAGTTTAAGTGAGGAATGCAACTATCAAGTATATCTGTTTATAAGTTTCTTTTGTATTGCAAACATAAGGGGTTGCCTTCTTTTCAGGATCCGGCAACCATTCAACTTTAGCTGCTGACAATTCTTATCAAGTACTTCAAGGGTCGAGCTTTTTGATGTTCAGTGGGGGCTACACATTTGCCCGGACAATGGGCTGTTGTAGCTGTTTTGGTTTCTTGAGAAATTCCAACCAAAGAGCGAGGCCCATTTCTTTGAGTCATCACAATCTCTCCGAGGAATATTTGTTAGATGAAGAAATTGACGATGAGGATACTTCCTCGTATAATGGAGAAGTTAGCAACACAGCTTATGGGGATGATGGCAGGCTGCCAAATCATGTCAAACGCTCTGAAGAGATTTTAAGGTTTCGAGAGCGGAATGGAATGATTTGCAGACAGTTTCCTGTCAAAGAAACACACGTACTTATTCGCTCAGAGGTGATAACAGAAATTTATGTATTTATTTATTTTTTTATTATTATTATTATTATTTTGGAGGGGGAAGGGGGTGCTTTTATGTTCTAGGCTATATTTTTGTAGCTGCGGTGCAAGATTAGTTATTCCCTTGTTTCCTATTGACCGCTATTTTCTGTTTGGTGTGTACAAGTTATACTTGTGAAGTATTAGAATATGCTGCCTTTTCTGTTCTCGAATAATCTCTTTGTTATGCATGTTATTTGCCATAGTACCTGATTTATGCACTCATATAGTAGTACTTGCTTTAATGGTTAATATTTCTTCTGAAAATTCCTTTTTAGGATGACAATGGACATAAAATGATCAATGAATATGTTCGTGAGTCCAAGATTGGTGTTGGAAGCTATGGAAAAGTGGTAAGCATATTCTGGTTAATGTTTTCTGACATAATTAGTTGGAAGAAATAACTTCTTTAGCTTTTTTATTTTTCTTGCAAAACAGGTCTTATATCGAAGTAGTTTAGATGGAAAGCATTACGCCATTAAGGTAATCTTTTTGAATTAAAATAGAATTTTACTGTGTTTGTGGTGAATGAGGTAAAAATTTATATGCTTTGGAGGAAATTAAGTTGCATTATTTTGACCAATTAGAGTGTTTCTTAGCCACTTTTTACATATCACAAACATGTGCCTTTATCTTGTAATAATTCATTTTTCATTTTGAAATTGAGAAATGCAATGATGGCACGTAACGTAAATTTGCTTAAATAGTTGCCATGGATGCGGGATTTATAGCAGATGCCATGCTTCATGTCATGATTTTACCACCAACAGGTTATCTGCTGTTAACATATGAATTTCTATTTTGAAACCGTAGGCCTTTCATAAGTCACATTTATTGAAGCTGAATGTTGCACCTTCAGAGACTGCAATGAGTGATGTTCTTCGTGAGGTAGCTGGCTACTATGCTTAATTGTACTTTTAAATTGCTTCATTTATATATGGTCTTATGTGAGATGTCTTCTCTGCAGTTCTTATTCATTATAGTTCATGGATGTGAAATTATGGAAAAGAAAATGCGCTTTAATTTGTATTTAATCCTCTGGTTGAGGACGGGAAGATGCATTAGCCTAATTTAGTCTAATTCAGAACTTGTGAGTTCTGTTGCACTTCTAAGTTTCTAGTTGATTGCACAAGATACAGTCATCCTTCTACTTACAACTTGCTGAATACCCCTAATAAAAGCTGCTATGATCTAATTTTCTGCTAGATGATTTTCCCTTAGATAAGCTTAGTAGTTTGGCATAGTTCTTTAACCCTTTTCAAGTCCAAGGTAGATTTTGTGAGGATTTTTTTAAAATAATTGTTGCGTGTGTGTTCTATAAAATGTTTTGCTTTTCAGGTTCTGATAATGAAGATGCTGCGCCACCCTAACATTGTCAATCTTATTGAGGTGATTGATGACCCAAACACGGATCACTTCTACATGGGTATTTATAACGACATCTTCTCTTTTTGTTATTAACCGAGTGGTATCTGGCTACATTCTCAGTGTGGTAAATTTTGAAACGCCAGGTTTCCATTATGATTGATTAAACAAACTAATTTTCCTTTTCTCTTCCAGTTCTTGAATATGTAGATGGAAAATGGGTTTGGGAAGGTTCTGGCCCGCCTGGTGGAATTGAGGAAAGTACTGCTAGAAAGTATTTAAGGGATATAGTATCTGGCTTGATGTATCTCCATGCTCATGTATGATTTTAATAACTGACTATGTGCATTATACTTTGACTGGATATTGTGTCGTCACCTAGTTTCTCTTATGCACATTACACATTGTCATACTTCTCGTCTTATCAGTTGCCTTCTTAGAGAATGGACCTTCTTCTGTTCTATTTATATGACTTAGTCAACATGTCTATTTATGCACCATGAGTCAGCTTGGTAATTGATGGCTGAGAATATATATATACATATATAAGCATTATAGTGTTGACAGTTCCTAAAAGCTTTACAAGGTCCATTTTTGAACCATTTTCAGTTTTAGCTGTCACAATATAGTTAGTGGCATTGTATAGAGAGTGACTCATGCAAGGCAGTTCAAATCTGAGGTTAAGTTATTTATTCTAGGTAGCAACAATACAGTTAAATTTTGATTAGGAGCTTCTATTTTTCTGATGATGTGCTCGTGGTATATGAAATAGCTAATGTGAAAATTGTGGGACTAAGTTATGATACTTGTATAGTTCATCCACAGTATTCTGTTGAAGCTGTTTTTGCATTTTCTTCTGACATGTAGATGTCTTAGTTCCTGGAAGATGTGTATTTGCAAAGATACTGAACTTTTATCTCTTTGTTCTTGAGAGGCAAAAAGAACATTGTGCATGGAGATATTAAGCCTGACAATCTGTTGGTTACACGGACTGGCATAGTGAAGATTGGAGATTTCAGTGTGAGTCAGGTATTTGAGGTATGGAAACGTTCAT
The DNA here is from genome assembly GCA_026284465.1 of Erythroxylum citrifolium. Lineage (NCBI taxonomy): Eukaryota > Viridiplantae > Streptophyta > Magnoliopsida > Malpighiales > Erythroxylaceae > Erythroxylum > Erythroxylum citrifolium. The sequence goes on along the minus strand of JANKOE010000205.1, from coordinate 12,178,678 downwards.
ACTTCATTTGATCTTCATTAATCAGTCTCTTGAAAGATGTTTTGACTATTCTATGAGGTTTTCCTACTGAAGATTGTATGGACAAAGCCGAACAAGTTTATGATGGATTTTTCTGTCTACGGAATCGGAACTTCTTCTTTGATGTGGCTTTTTTGTTTGTTCTCTCCATAGGACAATAATGATGAGCTCCGCAGGTCTCCTGGAACACCTGTTTTCACTGCACCTGAGTGCTGTCTAGGTTAGTGTTCTATAATAAGCTTAGAAATGATTTTCTAAAGCTTTGAATTCTTAAACTAAGACGACTGGGATCTGGCTGCTAGTTTCCTTAATTTCTGATACAACAGGTCAAAACTATCATGGGAAAGCAGCAGACACCTGGGCAGTGGGAGTGACATTGTATTGCATGATACTTGGACAATACCCATTTCTTGGAGAAACAATACAGGATACATACGACAAGGCAAGAAACACTACCCAAATTTTCCTTCCGTCCAAAACGCCTCTTGTTCTCTTGGTTTTAGTCGTACGGATATAGTCCTGATTTTGTTCAATAGTTTGACAAAATGCGTGTATTGACCTCCTACAGATTGTTGACAACCCTTTAGTACTCCCAAGTGAAATAAACCCGCAGTTAAAGGACTTATTGGAAGGACTTCTTTGCAAAGGTCACTTCTCTTTTTGCTCCTTTCTCTAATTCCTTTTTCGATTCAAGTTGAGTTTTTTCATGTTCACTTGGTCTCTTCCCCGGATATGTTATTCAAACGATCGGTTTTGGTGTGGTTTGCAGACCCATTGCAGAGGATGACACTGGATACAGTAGCTAACCATTCCTGGGTTACAGGAAACGATGGGCCAATACCTCAGTATCTATGTTGGTGTAAACGTAGTCGTCTGCCGACTGAACAAGGCAATGCAACACAGACGAACCTGCTTTGAGTGAAAATGTCATTCACATTGAATCTGAGAGGAGTAAGAATGATCATTACATGACTTGTGGTAACCAACTCTTTTAAATAGCTAGGAGTGATTTACGATATACATGTAGGAAAAGTTGGGAAGAAGAAGAAGAAAGTTTGTTATTTTTGTAGGTGGAGCCGCATTTTTCTTCTTTTTCTCCTCTGCGCCACTGTTAACCAATCTAAAGCTAAACTTCTTTTCTATTCTAACCCCGTTTTCCTTTCTTTTATATATTAATTGACTATTTGAACACACACCCAAAAAAAAAATTTGACTGTCAATTGAATTAGAACTTACGATCATACGAAGAAATGACTGATTGAAGGAGAAGCAGAGGTGTGGGTGGCTCCAAATACCGTTTCTACTTTAGGCTATATGTTCATGCGAAACCTGACAAAAGAACCGAATCATGATAGTAGTAATAAAGTTGAACGAAAAACAAAGTGGGTACATTCATGTACTTCTCCCTAGCCAAAGGATTTTATGGGTCACTCATCTGCACACCATTGGATCTTGTACTTAGCTTCTTGTTTTTTTTTTTTCCCTACACAAAATGATGACCAAATGAACCGAATTGACTTGAGAAGTGTAAAAAAGAGGTAAACGAGAAGGGGCAAATGGGAAATAATGAACTCTCGAGTTTTCATATTGCAAAGTACAATCAGTGCGTTTCAGTTTCTGTTTTGTAACTCACTCTCTTTTCTACTTTTTTCTTTTTCTTTTTCCTTTTTATCACTTTCAGTTTCTCTTCTGCTCCGAACTTTCTTATCTGTCGCTCTTTTCCGCTCGCCGGACTCTGGCGACATGTCGACTCCGTAGTTATTTCACCCAATTTTTATACGAACCGAAACTCGAGATCGGCTGCATATCTAATTTTACAGGTGTCGTCTCTGCTTTTCGACTAGCTACCATCTTCCTACATGCAACGGTTTATCGAGATTTTTCTGCCGAGGTCTGAGCGAGCACCGGGTTAGGATCCGAACCTTTCTCTGCATTGATTGGATTTGGATCGAACCTCTGTTGGTGTCACAATTCTTTTATTGAATTGGTTTCCCTTTTTCTTTTCTTTTTTTCTATTCAGTTGTTGTAATGTCTCGTTTATTACATTTTTTTTAGTTGTTGATATGATGTTTTTGCTTGAATGTTCAGGTGATAGTTTCTGTTTGGATTGAGGGAAATCAGTTGGAGATGTTTTTGGAAAATTTCGGTAGTTTGCTGGCGACACTGACACTGGAATTTGCTTTTTCTTCTTTTGGGATTGGTTTGATCATTGGTGTGTTAGGTTGAATTTGTAACTGTAAATTGGATCATTTTACAACTTCTCTTTTGGGCTTCTTGTGGAAAATGGCTCTTTGGTTGTTTTCGTTGGCTCGGAAGTTGAGGGCTGAGGATGAAGTCGGAGAATGTGCTATTGATTCGTTGAATCAATGGAAATAATAAACAGAAGGCAATTGGTTGTTTGTAAAGATAGGAACTTGTTTTCTGGGTACTGGGAGCGAAAAAGGAACTGTGGGATTGTATAGATTCTCTTGTAATTCGTTTGCTTGTTGGTCTTCTTTTGGCCCTTGGGGGATTTTTCTCGATTTTGTCTTTGGCTTGGTAAAGATTTTTTCACATTACTCAAGAAATTGTTTCCAATTTTATTTTTGATGGAAGAGGAGGAGGTAATGAATCATTCAAGAATAAGAATTCGGGGAGAAGTAAATGATGGTCGTCTGCGGTTTGGATCAAGTGATTCGCTTGTCCCCGGTCTTATTGATGATGTTGTGTTGAATTGTCTTGCTTGGGCATGTAGGTCTGACTATGCTTCATTAGTATGCATAAACAAAAGGTTTCACAGCTTAATCAAAAGGGGGTGTTTGTACCAGTTAAGGAAGCAACTGGGAATAGTAGAGCATTGGGTGTATTTGGTTTGTGATCCAAGGGGATGGGAGGCATTCGATCCAGTTAGAAATAAGTGGATGGGATTGCCAAAGATACCTTGTGATGAGTGTTTCAATCATGCTGATAAGGAGTCATTGGCTGTCGGGAGTGAATTGCTTGTTTTTGGGCGTGAGCTGTTTGGATTTGCTATTTGGAAGTATAGTTTGATAAGTCATGCTTGGTTCAAGTGCGAAGGGATGAATCGCCCTCGATGTTTGTTTGCTTCAGGTAGCCATGGCTCTGTTGCTATTATTGCAGGAGGAACTGATAAGAATGGAAATGTTTTGAGCTCAGTTGAGTTATATGACTCCTTGACAGGTAAATGGGAAGTGCTCCCAAACATGCATTCACCACGTAGATTGAGCTCTGGTTTTTTTATGGATGGAAAATTCTATGTAATTGGTGGAATGTTAAGTCCCACAGTTTCATTGACATGTGGGGAGGAGTATGACCTTGAGACGAGGAAGTGGAGGAGGATAGAGGATATGTACCCAAATGTCAATAAAGCTGCTCAAGCTCCTCCTCTCGTTGCTGTAGTAGATAACGAACTATATGCCGTTGAGTATCTGACTAACATGGTGAAGAAGTATGATAAAGTGAAGAACTCCTGGTATGTTTTGGGCAGGCTACCTGTGAGAGCTGATTCATCAAATGGTTGGGGCCTAGCTTTCAAGGCATGCGGAGATAAACTTCTGGTTGTGGGTGGACAAAGGGGTCCTGATGGTGAAGGTATTGTACTAAACTCATGGTGTCCAAAGACACCAATCAAGAATGGAACCCTGGACTGGAAGGTTCTTGGTGTGAAGGAGAGTGTGGGGGTGTTTGTGTACAACTGTGCTGTAATGGGTTGTTGATGATTCTTTAGATTGATTGAACGGAGGATACAGGTGTCTGCTATCTGACCTGGTATTTTAAGGTGCTACCCTTATTATTAACCGGAAGTCTAGGAATTAATTGTCACTGAGTTAGTTCACCTCCAGCTGATGGTTTTGGGTCCTGTTTTCTTAGCATTCCTGTATTTAAGTTTGTGTTCCATCCACCTGGATCTACATCATTTGGTTTCGAGAGTACCGAGTAGGATTACTCTGATTTAAGCTTCTGGCTTTTACTATTTCATTTTATGTCCCATCCGATCTCTTCCTGATACCAAGAAGTAAGTTGGAAATCCTTAAAATTTTAACGAATTTGATGTCAATCCTTTGGTGCTTGTATTCTGTTGCTATTTGTCTTCAATTTTTCTTGAATGTAGTCGAAGTATAACGAGTATTGGTTCTGCATTCTGCCTCGCAACGAGCCTGGCAAAAACATCTTGATTGGTTAGTTTTCTTTTCCAGCTTTGTTGATTTCATCTTCCAACTTCAACGATTTTTTCTCTATGCGACTCTCAACACAAAGCTCGCCCATTATCTTTTCCTGGAGTATTAACCACGTTACCGCCAAACTACACGTATTTCGATTGTTTTTTTTTTCTTCCAACGGTCAACAGTGAGTTGAAATTAAGATTTGAGGTCTCCAATCACCCAAAATCACCAATAACACCGTTTGTTATTTGTTCAATAATTCAAAAGTTTGCGTTGCACAAGAAGTAATCAAATTTATGCGATCATTTAAATCTTGGATTACATCAAAATCTGCCCACTCAGAATTCCTTTTTTGAATGTTTAGAGAAGCTCGTTTAAGTTTTGCAGCTTCCACATTCATAGCCTTGAATGGTATATTTACATCTTGTACCCATAAGTAAATGGATATTTTTTGTTGAGACACGATAATACAACTCTCCAAAATATCAACCAAAGATCAACAATAAAATACTCTTTAACTTTAACCAACAAAACAGTACAAGAATAAGAAACTTAATAAATAAGCAAATATTAAGATTTACATAAAAATCCTCCGATGTAAGCAGGAAAAACTATAGGCCAAATTGACAAGCAAATTCGTTGTGTTTAAATAAGGATTTAGAAAGTTTAATGTCTCACTCCACAATTACAGGTTATTTCACAATGTTTCAAAATTAAAATCAAAGTTGATATCGATCAACTTACTCTCAAACCAATTCTAAAAACAATTAAAAAAAGATAAGAATATTATACTACTTGTTTTCTATTTGTTTTTCCTCACTTTTAGAGGTTTTGGCCACTCTCTCATGCAAAAAGTACTTCCTTTTTCTCTTTATACCATGAAATAGAATTTTTGCTCTGTACATAGCCATATACACGTCCATATAAATGATTGCGTCTCTTTCAGCACCATCTCAATCGCAGATGTACATGGTTATAGAGAGTTATACGATCGTTACACACGGCCATGTATATCATGAACACAATCGTGTACCCGACTTTGTATGTCTTCGCCCTTCACGTTCTTCTTCTGACAGTTTTAGAGACTTATGTGGTTGATCTATATGATCATGCAAGTAAAGGACGTGGGTGTGTAGCACCCTATAGGTTAAGTCTCCTTGGAAGGGCTTCAGATCGTCTGTCCCACTTACCCTGTACCAACCCTGTGCCATACTTAAACGTCGTCGTTTTCGCTGTCAATTTACGCCAACGCTTGCTTCTCAGCTGATCAGCTTCACTCTCACTTGAG
>JANKOE010000205.1:12150603-12173109 GCA_026284465.1 Erythroxylum citrifolium | reverse complement strand
AAGAGCAAGAGGTTATATAACCCTGTTGCTCTTCGTTGTCATATATGATATATATATATAAATTAAAAATAAAAAAAATTATTTAATTTTGTAAAAACTTGGGGGGCCCAGTGCACCACTGGGCCCCGAATGTCTCCGTCATTGATCAAGTGTTGTTCATCAATCATGTACCTCAACTAATGAGTTTGACATCTTTATGCTTTATACGGGAATGATACATTGTATTTTTTCTCAAATCAGTAGTACTTTGACTATCACAAAATACTACATAGTCTTCTTGTTTCAGATCCAACTCTTGAAGGAATTTTTTCAACTAGAGCATCTCCTTATTAGCTTCCACTATAGCTACATACTTTTCTTATTCGTAGATAAAGCTACACGCTTTTGTAGCTTGGATTGTAATAAAAAGGCTCATTTTGTAAACTTGAATAGAAAACCAAAAGTAGATTTTCTTCCATTAAGATCTGTAGCCATATCTACATCTATATAACCTTCTAGAGTTGGCTTATCATCCCCAAAGTACAAACTCTACTTTGATGTACCTCTCAAGTATCTCAACATCTATTTTGATGCTATCCAATGAACCTTCCCTAGATTTGACAAGAATTTGCTCACTAACCTAACAACATGTGTAATATCTAGTCTTATACACACCATAACATATATCAGAGACCTTACTGTAGATGAGTATAGAACAAAAGATATAAAATATTTCTTCTTTTCTATTGAGGGACATGCATGCTTACTTAGTTTGAAGTGAGGTGTCAGTGGCGTTCTAACTAACTTAACATCCTTCATATCGAGCCTTTCTAATACCCATTTAATATACATTTCCTGTGACAATTATAATTTCATCCTCTTTATATCCCAAGTTATCTCCATGCTTAAAATATGTTTTTTAGGTCCCAAATCTTTCATATTAAAAGATTTAGACAAGTCCTCCTTCAATTTTTGGATTCTTTCAATATTTTTGACTCACAATCAGCATATCATTAACATATAGAAGAATAATGATAAAGTTCTCACCTATGGACTTCTTAAAAAACACACAAGTATCAGTATAAGTATGCTTCTATCCATGATTCATCATAAAGGAATCAAACTTTCATTATCATTACCTTGGAGCTTATTTCAACCCATATAAACTTTTCTTCAACTTGCAGATCAGATTCTCCTTGCCTTTAGCTTTTAAACCTTCTGGCTACTCCATGTATATCACCTATTCCAAATCTCCATGCAAGAAGGTTGTTTTAATGTTTAACTATTCAAGTTCAAGATCCAAACAGGCAGTCAAACGCAAAATTGTTCGAATTGAGGTCATCTTGACCACTGATGAGAATATTTTATCAAAATCTATACCCTTCTTTTGATTGAACCATTTTACCACTAGCCTTGCCTTTACCAACTTGTCACCATCTTTCTTTATGTTAAACATCCATTTTTTCTTCACTGCCTTTTTGCCTTTTAAAAGCTTCACAATCTCCTATGTATCATTCCTCTTTAAAACGTCTCTTCCTTTAGAGTCAAATATCTTTGTTTTCACAAAATGCAATCTCTTGCACATTCTCAGTCTCTCCCTCAACACAACTAACAAATATTTTAAACTTGGATATCATGTAAAAGGTCTTTCTTCCCTTTTCGACCTTTGAAGCTATATTTCATTAGTTGTGGGATCCGATTGCACCTGCTACTTATCGTTCTCAATGATTTCATCTTCAGAGCTGTCCGAATGTGGTTCATATACGTCATCATTACTAGGTTATGTCTGATCACCATCAATGTGTGTTTGATGACACACTTCATTTCCTTTACCTATAAACTGCTCAACAGTGGTAGAATTTGGAGAAGAATTAACTAAGTCATAAAATGAGCCAATTTAAGTAACCTTATCTACTCTCAGAAGATCAACACCTCTCTCGTACTCTTAGAATACCACATCCCTACTTTTGACCACTTTTTTCTTTTCTAGGTTATAGAGTTTGAAACCAAACTGTTCATCATTATAGCCAATAAACATGCAAAGTATTATCTTTGAGTCAAGCTTCTGTCTTTGATCCTTAGGTACGTGTCTAAATAATTTGCAGCCAAAAACTTTCAGATGATGATACGTGTGATACCAATCCATGCTCTCTCAGGAATCTCCAAATTCAATAGAACTAAGGGAGCTTAGTTGATCATATAAATTGCAGTTCAAACTGCTTCATCCAAAATTTCTTCGACAGTTTGGACATTCACAGCATGCAACGAACCTTCAACAAAATTGTTCTTTTTATCCTCTTAGCAACACCATTATTTTGTAGAGTGTTAGGTTTGGTTTTCTCATGTCTAATGCCATGCTATATAGTATTCTTCAAACATCTTAGAAGTATACTCACCTTCAGTATCAGCTTCCCTTTATACCATTACTTGAAACATTTGGAAAGTTTCAAATACTTGACTATTTGCTTTCAATATGTAAACTCAAGTCTTCCTTGAAGCATCATTAATGAATGTAATAAAATATTTGTTATCTCCTAGTGACACCTCGTTAATAGGGGCACGGACATCTGAATACACCAACTCCAATAACTTTGTCTTCCTTGTAACAACCATTTCTCTGTTAGACAATTTCCACTTCCTATCCCTAAAAGTGTGATTGAATCCTTCTCAATTTAACATGTTTACTGATAACAAATTTAGCCTTAAATTAGAGATGTGTTGTACATCTCTCAAAGTCAACAAGTATCCAACGTTTGTTTGAACTTATATATCATCCATACAAACTATCTTAGTGGAACTTTGATTACTCATCTCTATGCTTCCAAAGCCTCTGCTCTTATAGTTTAACTACTCCACTTTTAGAACACAATAGTATAAAGCCCTCAAGTCAATTAAGAACCCAAATTACTAATATGGAAGCATTCACTTATCACACAAACTAGAGACATCTCATCATCTATGCTTAAAGTAGTTGCGACCTTATTCTTATCTTTTCCATCACTCTAACGATCTTGCTTTTTTTTAATCTCTCTTTCACTTGTAATATGTCCTGGCTTGTCGTAATAGTGGCATGACTTTACATCTTTATCATTTTTCAACGTCGATCGGTTCTTATACTTGCCATGCCCTTTAGGAACCCTACTCTTGCGCTTTCCCCTGCTTTTTGCCATAAAAGCCTAAATTGTTGGACCAATGGAGGTTGACAAATTAAATCATTCTATGTTTTGATAATAATAAAACTTATAGAATTGGTTAAGAAATAATTTCAGGTGTTTGGATTAAAATGGTGGTACACTTGTTGAATTATGATGGCACATGTTAACTATCCAAATCAGATGAATTTTAAATCAAGATTGCAATAATGAATATCAGTGTTAAGATCGTGGATGAATAATTCAAATAAGTATCTCAACAAACAAAGATTGAAGATTATGTCAGATCTGTCCGTTGGAGCCAGCACTAGTCGACTAGCATGTAGCAAGTCGACTATTAACAATCAGATCTATCAGTTGGAGCTTGAGAAAAGTCGACCAGCATGTTGCAAATCGACTATTGACAACAGACCTGTCAGTTGATTAAATGGACTAGTCGACTATCAGTCTATTAGTCGACTATTCGAAGAATGGAGCAGAAAGGCTTATAAAAAACGTTAGTACTAGTCGACTGATTCTTTGAAGACAAGTTGACTATAATGTACTAGTCGACTATCCCACAACGACAAGTCGACTATCAATTGCAGCTGAACATAATCTAACTGAGTCAATTGATTATAAATGGAACAAAAATCTTCATAAACGGCTAGGAGCATTCTACAACGGTTAGGAGAGTTCTGCAACGTCTAAAAACATCTTGAAGCCTACAAATAAAGGACGGAACTTCAAAGGATTGTTCACATAAGTCCAAAAGCGAAGCATACTTACCATAGTTCAAATTTATCTTCACATCGCTCAAAATTTGCTCTTAGTATATTCATTTGTATTCAGCTATACTGAGCTTTACTACTTCAATTTCTATCATTGTGATTGTTGTGAGCTGAGTGATTAGAGGAAAATCACGTGGAAGGTAGGATTTGTGTCGGAAAATAGATCGTTTGTAAGGTGTAGCTTGAGCCGGAAGTCAAGTTGTGTTGGAAGAGTTCGCACTGAACTAAAAAGTGTGTAGTAAAAAGCTTTGATAAAATTCTAAGTGGGAGCTTAGGTAGAGAACGTAGGTCTTAGCACCGAACCTCTATAAACATTGTGTTTGCCTCTCTTCTCTACTCTTTTACATTACAATTTGTTTATTTGTTTTGTGTGTTTTAATTCTCTGTTTTGTTGCACTTCGCGAAAAATTTAAAAGATCTATTCAACCCCCTTTCTAGATCGTTTTCATAAATGTTGTCAATTGCCATATCTTTTCTTTTAATTTCTTCATTAAACATACTCTGTTTGATTACTAAAGAGAGCACATCTTTAAAAGCTAAATTGTTAATTGTCACCACTAGCATCTCCCAGATATTTGATAATGAACTCAATAGGAACAAGCCTTGAAGCTTGTCATTAAAAATGATCTTTATTGTAATGAGCTTATTGATTATATCCTATAAATCACTCAAATGCTCTGACACAAAATTCTCAACTTTCAACTTCAAGTTTACAAGTCTTTTAATCAGAGAGGCTTTGTTATGAGCAATCTTTTTTCATAAAGACTTTCTAGTTTCTTCCATAGCTCCAGATGATCCATTTTTTTATGGTACATGGTTCAATATATTGATATTTATCTATTATCGAATCGTGATTTTCTGCTTATTTTCTTCCATTCTCTATCTAACTTCTTCTTAGGTTTTGAAGGAACATCATCCTTCATATCTTTCTCCATATTAATAGAGTAATTTGTTGACGTCAACTTGACCATAGAGATCTACCTTCCATCACGATGACTCTAATACCATTTGTTGGGAGGTAATAACATAACTCCTTAAAAGATCAACCAAAGATCAATAACAAAACATTCTTCAACTTTAATCATCAAATTAGTATGACAGTAAGAAACTTAATAAAGAAGCAGACACTGAGAATATAAAGCTGATCTACACAATCGTGTAATCCAAGGGATGTAATCCTCTGTGCCAGCTATTCTGGCTTAACCCTGTGCCACTCCATCATAGCTATCCATTTATGTGGGCTCTCAAACTGTCATTTATTTTGTTTTCGCTCGGTTTGTCATTCCTATAAATCATAATATCATCAACGAAAGCCTCAAAATAAGTTTGGATAATTAACACTTTTTTCTTTTATCTTTTAGGCTACTTAGACTTGCAATTAAGCCAAACAACAGATCGCAAATGTTTTTGAATTTCCCCCGTCGATCAGAACAAGCGCAACTTCCATCCTACCAATTGACAAATCTGAATGCGAGATACTCTCTCTTTTAGCCTTGGCGCACACTAAAACTGAGTGGAGTGTCATAACTTGTTGCGTCCATTCTGCAACTTTGCTACTCAATTATTGCCAAGAGCATGAGACACGGGTACCCTGCTAAGCTGTATAGTTTGAAAGCAGTGCATCTGCCACGTCACTTTCCACTCAAAGCAAACCACCGTATGAGGATAGCGTGTCATAAAAGACCACCAGTTACAGACGGCTTTGTCATGCCACCATCAACAATGATTGACGGTCGTCGTCCGTAACAATAACACCCACTCATAATATACTTTCGATTTGCGTCGTTTTACTTGTACGATCCATTGCTTCCATAGTTCCATCACCATTTCGTGTTGGCTCTGGGTTGGCAGAACCTTACTCAAAACAGAAAGACGATACACTTACGTGTATCACCAGAAACCCTCTTTGAAAAATTTCTGAATTTGGCGTCTTTCTCCGTCACAGATAGGTCTCTCCATCTGTTTTTTTTTTTAAATTTTGTCTTTTCTTGTTTTTCGATCATCAAAGATGTTTCCTTTTCTGAGATTTTATTTACTGCGAACGCATTCTCAGTTTTTGCCGCATTCTTTTTCTTATCCTTTCTCCGCTACCGAACAGGTGATTGTTCCAGAAAAGGACAGAGAATGGGAAACGTTCAAAGCCATAGTCGTGGTAGCCACCGCCAACACCACCACCCTGCGGCTGAGACACCAGGGACAACGATGGCCCCAGCTCAGACCGGCCAGCAGCAAATGACAACGAACCAATACGTATTTGCAGCGCCGTCTCATTATCCAAACCCTAATCTATCACAAGTGTATCAGCAGCACCCTCATGACCACTTCACACGGCCGCCTCTTCTTTTTCCACAAGGTTACCATCGTTACCCCTCCCAGAGTGGCGCTACTGCGTCTCCATTGACGCCGTCTGTAGAGCATCAGAAGGCGGTTACGATCAGGAACGACGTTAATGTTAAGAAAGAAACTATTAGGATCGAGGAAGATGATGAGAATCCCGGGAAGTTTCTCCTTACCTTCACTTTTGATGCTATTTCTCGAGGAAGGTGATTCTCGTTTTGATTGCAAGCAAATTATTTGTTTTGGGGCTGGGAAGAAGGTTTTGATTAAATCTATGTCTGGTTTAAAGTTTGTAACCACAGGAACAAGTATAACTGCATTGAAATGTCCCTTCAGAAATTGAATTTTGCGTATTGCTACTCATGAACGTAACATGTTTCATTGTTCATTTTACAGAGTTGGCCCGCAAGTTCACTTATTTGGAACCTTGCTTGGGAAATTCAATTTATACTCTCTAGGAAGTGAATCAATGAGCTTCTGTTAGATTCTTAGGTTTGTTTTCTCGTCCTTTGTGGTTGAGGATGTTGCTCCTGATTGCTGGACTTGTTTTAGTGATTCTTTTTTCTTCTGGAGCAAGCATGACAATAGGTGATGATAATACTATACAGAAGAACCTAAAAAATTTGCTCAGGTTCTTGTGTTACTAGTTACAGGGAGTCGAATTGATCCAACACTGTGAGAAATTTGAGCAATTTTTTTATTGTTTAGTTGTGTAATTTTTTATTTTTAAGTTAAGAGATAAGAGCAAGAGACCCTGATCTTATTTAAGTTACCGCATCCCCTATTTCTTGTTCAAACTTCATTTTTATATTGTCTTTCCCTTGATCTCCTGAAACAGCATAAGAATTGTGTATTTCGCTAAAGAAGGTGATGATTGTGATCTGGTGGCAACCAAGGAAAGTACGCTTAAACCAGTGAGCGTGTCTTTTGAGGCAGGTCTTGATCAGAAGTTTAGACAGCCTTCTGGAACAGGGATTGATTTCACAGATTTTGAGGAGACAGTGCTAACCAAGGAGCAGGATGATGGCGTATATCCTCTTGCGGTTAAGGCTGAAGCATTTCAATCAGAAAGTGATGGAACTGGGAACTCTCTGATCACCTTGACAGTTTTTCATAGGAAGGAGAAAGGTGAATACGCGGTGCATGTAATGAAACAGATACTCTGGGTTGACAGCGTGAGATATGAGTTACAAGAGATCTACGGAATTGGGAACACTGTTGATGCTGAATCTGATGAGAATGATGCTGGAAAAGAATGTGTCATCTGCATGTCAGAACCAAGAGATACTACTCTCCTTCCATGCCGACATATGGTAGATATGATCTCTACTTCTATTGCTGTATTAATTACGTTACACCAAAGACCAAACCCCTTCTTTAAGAATCAATGCTTGAATTTTATCAGAAAAATCCCTCTGATTTGAAGCAATATTTTGATTTTAGACATGTTATTTTATGCAGTGCATGTGCAGTAGGTGTGCCAAGGTTCTGCAGTTCCGCAGCAACCGATGCCCAATTTGTCGGCAACCAATTGAGCGCCTCCTGGAAATTAAGGTGGACGACGAAACTAATAAATGAGTTGAATCCACTGGCAATGGATGGTGATGGTGGTGTTTGTAAAGTTACTATCTTCTTACAGTAGCATCACTCTACAAGGAAATGTACAGCCTGAAGATTTGATACCCTCTTCAACACCATGTATGCCTAGTATGGTTGCTTTGAGCAAGTTATGGGAGAGAGCGCTCATCCATTTATTGTTTTGATATTATAATAATATGTTCCAGGCAAGTTGGTTACTTTGGGAGAGTCTTGTAAATTTAGTTGTAATTGTGGTATGACCTATATATTGTGTGCAAAAGTTAAAAGCAAGAAGGCAAAATGATGCAAGTAGTCACCATTCATTACCAACCTGTATTTATTCTGCAGTTCTTCTCCTTGTTTTGCGCGTTAGCAAAGTTTACCAAATGTTGTCTAAAGATGCACAGATCCTCTGTACTAAAAATGGTATTCCATCTGATTAACTGGAACTGATCTGAAAAAAGATTGTACGTTAAACTCCAAAAAAAATAAAAGAGCAAATAACCATAAAAACAGAGCTCGGTAACTATCCCTCAGACCGAAACTCCAACGCCTGCAAACTGCATCAAGTGGTTCCATTACCATTTACTCCACCCCCACAACTTCAACTCTCCACCCTTAGATCAACCGACAACCTTAGATACTCTGTTCAATTAATCAGCGAGGTACGTCAGATTGAACGAACAATTTTTCGGGAGGGCGCGACAACAAGAAAGCAGATTACATACCAAGTCAAGCGTTGTACGTGTTGACGAGGATTTTAGATTTTCTGTCTAATATTACGGTGTTTTATTGTGTCCAATAAATCTCAGTCATTTATTTACGTAGGTCTCACAAAATAAATGACTGAGATTCTATAAGACAAAACAAAACAGAGTAGACAACAAGGGGTGGGCCAATTGGTTCGGATTCCTCACTTAAGACTCTCCCCTAAAAGGATTCTATAAGACAAAACAAAACAGAGTAGACAACAAGGGGTGGGCCAATTGGTTCGGATTTCTCACTTAAGACCCTCCCCTAAAAGGAGGTCTTGAGTTCGAGTCACGCCAAAGGAGGGAAAATAGGCATGTTTCTATTCATGATCCTCTAGCCCCTGGACACAGCTCCTTGATCGGATCAATTACGGACGCCTCGCTTTTAACGACAGTGTGAGAGTTGGAGCTAATAGAGAACTTGGCGTCTTTGGGAAGAGAAATCTTTTAGCCAACTGCCAAACTTTCATCTTATTGTGTGTTAGGCCCCTAGCAGAGTAGGTATTTTAGGTAATTATGACCCACATGCACATCAATTATTATTTCATCCCCACAACAATGGCGTGACTTTGTTTAATATGATCTCTCTCGACTGTGCATTTGTACTAGGTAGTTCTTATCCAAAAACCGAGACCCACCCAGCCAGCCCACCGAGTCACTACCTCACTTTGCTTCTTTAAAGTCAAAAACCATTCCCTTCCACGCAATTGGGTATGGCATTTCGTACCTCATTCTTATTGTATAAAATTTAATTTTCTTTGCTTATTATGCCAAAATATAAACTGTATCCGAAGAAGAGATTTGCGATTATAAGATTTGTAAAAAAGAAAGAAAGAAAAGGATAGGTTAGACTATAGTCTGTATTGGGTAGGGTTAACAGTCCTCTTCTTCGATTCTTATAGACCTACACTTGACTGGACACTTGTCTTCTTACTTTCAAGTAATTGATTTTCAATACGTCTGACTTGGTTTGGGAGAAATACCTAATGTCAATGTCCTAGCTGATTAATTTCTCAAGAACACGCGGAGCAGTGCAATTATGATGGTGCCTTTACTGGGAAAGAAGTAAAATGTTACTACTCCTTTTATTTTCTTAAAGAGCTAGAATCAATGCAAGCATAATGAGTTACAGGGTCAATCCTTAATCTTTACGGTGACATCCATTTCCACCATATCTGGAACAGAATCCGTATGGGATTGGAAAAAAGATTGTTGAGTCCAAGTCTACCACTAAACAGGGAGGGTAAAATGAAATGGCATCTAAATTGGAGTTTCAGTTTGTGTCTAAATGTATACGTGTAATTATTAGGTTTGAAAACTAGAAAGAGAATCATTGCAAAAGCGGAACAAAGAGGTCCCAACTCTATAAAAAGCAAAAGCAGGCGTATAATCTATGTCCAGCTAGCTTTTGACATTAATCATGCCATAAAGAAACCAAATCTCAAGAATATATCTTTCTTTCGAGCATCGAGCCTAAGAGGTTTGTGTAATATACAATGAATTATTGAGAAATTTGCAGTGGGAAAGCAAAGCAGGGGCTTAAGAATCCATACAGTACTATACTATTACTACCGAGTGGAAAGATAGAATAAAAAGTTACGCGGAGTACAGAAAGCACAAGAGAAATGACGTTTTGTTTTCGTCCCTGAAACTTACATTTGAAGAAATCAGAGAGAATAACAAGTTTCTATCAAGTTAGGCAAAAAGAACTGAACTGGTGATCTTTTATGGAAGATTGGAACCACATTTGCTTTAATCCTACTCAACTCCTGCCACGTTCAGTTGCTGCGTTTACTAGCGATAATTTCAATCTTCTTAACCTCTTTTTTTTTTTTTTTGATTATATTGGATATCCCGATTTAGCTAGACTAATCTTAAATTCTTACGACCCCACCCTAAGAATCTAGAAGATGTAAATCTGGAACCCAAGATTCTTCAAATTCCTACATAGCCTATACACTTCTGCTCACAAGGTTCTTAACCGCATTCTAAAAATTTGAAACTCCAAAATCCCTCAAGTTCCTACATAGCCTGTACACTTCTGCGCATAAGGTTCGTAACCGCATTCTGAAATCTAATTATAATTATCTTTGTGTTTATAACTTGTAGGCTCTTAATCCATTATCTTTCAAATTCAAACCGGAAAAGAAAGAATCAAGTGTTTATAAAAGGGGACAGAACAAAGTGAAAAAAAGGCTATAGTGAAAAATAAAGTCTTACAAAAAGTAAGTGCAGAGGTTTGGTTTGAGGACGTATTTTTAATATCAAACTTTCACATTAACTCAAGTGGCCATTGTAGTTTTGAGACCGATATAAGTAAGTATTAATGGTCATTAATATTATAAATAATAAAAATATTATATTTATAATGATGAAATTCACAATTATACACAATAAAATAAACCATAAAATGTATTTTTTATTGAATAAATTGTATATAATAATTTATAAAATTCATATTTTAAATAAATTATTTGATTTAAAATTAAACAATAAACAATATATTTTGATTTTGTCTTTCAAGTCATAAAGATGCATGATCTTCTACCATTTGCCCTGTTCCAACTCTATCTTATTTAATCTTAACCATTTATTTTTGTAAGATTAACATAAATAAATAGTTGAGATAAAATCGGACAAAATTGAGATAGGATAAATGTCACAAACAATGTGAGGGGGCAAAGCAGCACTCCCCCATCCGCAACTCCTGAAGTTATTGATAGATATGTAAGCCCAATCTCTTCGAATTAGACAACCGGTCAGGGGCTAAATATAAATACGCATTTTAAGTCCCTCCCATCCCTATTGGCATACTAACGTAACATTAACACTAACAGGCTGTTTTTCGAATTGAATTCATTTACATTAATAAGATTGAATTGAATTCAATTTACATTGTTTGGAACAAACTCAGTAATAATAGAAATGAATTCAATTACACTGTTTAGGATGAGAATGAATATAACGAAAAATGAGAATGAATATTATTATTATTATTATAATGGTTGGTTAAGAAGAATGAATGATTACTATTACCATTAACAGTAGTTGATTTATACAAATATTGAGAAATAAAAATTTATTATATTTTACTTAATTAATTAATCATGTTTTAATTACTTATATTGTAATTAATCAATTACAATATATTAATTAATTAAAATATTGTAATTAATTTTAATTAATTATATTGTAATTAATTAATTGTATTGTAATTAATTATTTAATTACAATATTTTAATTAATGAATGAATTATATTTTACTTAATTACTTAATTAATCATATTTTAATTACTTATATTATAATTAAATAATTACAATATATTAATTAATTAAAATATTGTAATTAAATTAATTACAATATTTTAATTAATTAAATATTGTAATTAATTACAATATTTTAATTAATTATATTGTTGTTAATTAATAGTCTTTGGAATTCAATTAAGTGAAGCACAAGAGAGTGAGAAGTGAAGTAGTTTAAAGAATGAAAGAACAAAAGAGTAAGATACCATTTCAAGCTTCAATGTAATCGAATTCCTATATTTAGAGGGGTAAATTTAATTTATAAAAAAGATAAGTTTTAATTACTTGCATAAATTAAATTTATTTCATTTTTATATTAAGAGCTGTATTTCAGCTCTTTCCAGACGGACCGTAAAAGTAGTAAAAGATCCTGTCAACTCAACTCAACTCAACTCAACTCTAGTGGCAGCTGCACTATGCGGCAGAAGGCCACACCCCTCACCACCTTTTGTCATAAATGAAAGTGAGGAAATGAATGCTTCTCACTCCTCCGCCTTCAACTACAAGAAGAATCAATCTCCCTTTTTCTTATTCTCTTCCTCTTCTCTAACCCCCCACACCATACAACTCAATCGCGATTTCTCAACTCCTCCATCTCTTCTTTTCTCCTTTTCTGTTTATTAATTTGGTTGTTTTAGTTGGTGATAGAATGGCAGCTCAGGAGAAGCTTGTCATTGAACACCTGCACGATGCAGGTTCCAGCCAAACCAGAGTATATGTTTCCTTCTTTTATCTTTTTGGGTTTCTTTGTTCTGATCTTTTTCATTCACATAAGCTTCTTTTTCTTCTTCTGATAAGACGTGGATCATTAGTCTTTGATTGGTTTTCATTATCTTTGTGAAAGTTCTGCTCTTTATGTTCATTCAGAGATATAAAGGGCTGGTTTTCTGGTGTTGTATTTTCAGTTGCTGGCCTTTTTTTTACCTTTTTCTTTTTCACTTCCTGCATCACTAAATGAATCCGGTGTACTTTATGAAGTTTATACTTTATTTGTTCTAAATTTGAACGGTGATGCGACTAGGAAACTGTCTGATCTTGGTTTTTCCAGGGATCAGAATTAGGGCTCAATTCCATTCTAGCAGCGAAACATTATTTGCCAAACTCACTCTTCTTGAAAAGCTGGAATACGTATTTAGTTTGTTTAAATACGAAGGGGACAAATTTCAGTGGAAAGCTAGAAGAAAGACAAACAATTTCGTTTTTAATCGCATGTTCTTTTGTCCTCCTCCAATTACCATGATACGTTTGCATTCAAACCTGTGTGCATGACCAAAGAATCGCAGATTTTGCGTGTCCCTACCCACAATTTGTCTCATGGATAATAAGCTTGTTTATGTGTTCTGGTTTGATTTATAAGAAATTGTTTTAAGAAAGTTATATTCTCAACTCTGTGATAAAATAAGTGTTAGGGGCTATAAATCGAATCTAAATCCTGAAAAATTCATAAACATGATTGAACTTCCAAACATCAGCATTTTTCTATGACAACAGTACTAATTAGAAATTAAGAAATTCTTTTATTATTTTCTCTGATCATTTATTATACTATTGAGTGGATTCACTTATAAAAGTAACTCGGTAGTTGTTCTGAAAGTAATTTTGTATCTCCTTCATGTATGAGAAATATGTGGGGCAAGTGCATAGGCACTGTAATGTCAACCTTCACTCCAAACTGTTCTGTGTTGAAAATCTTAGGAATTTCAGCCTACTTGAACTTCAATTTGAGTATAATTTTTATAGTTCCTTCTTTCTATGTCTTTTATTGAGAGTCTTCCTATATGCACACGGTTCTTAATTGTGTCCTAGGACATATCTAATTACTTGGCATTCCAGTGATATCATTTTTCTCCCAATGAGTATCATGCTATTATTTCTTATTCTGTGCTACATTTGTGTGCTAATACAAGTTGCGAGAAGATATGGATACAACTTGTGTTCATTTCCTTCCATTCTTTCTTTTCCATCTTTTTCCTTTTTAATATTCTTGGGGCATATAATTCTGTTCTTTAAATCAATAAAATTAGTGAAAGTTTTGAGCTTAACTTGGGCTTTTTGGCTAGTCTACTTCGGATTTTTGTTTTGCAGCTGTAAACTTATTTCATACTCTATCTCAATTTAGACACAAGTTGAAGAACCAACGGGAATAGTTGAAGAAACAAATCATGTTCAACATTGGAAGCGGAGAAATCTATTTTTGGAGATACCTTCAAAAACAGTGAACTCATTAGAGGATTCAGTCATGATAAAGATGCCTCCAATACTTACTCCAACTCCCAGGAGAGTAAATTTTCTATTGACACCTAGTTCTAATGATGCCAGAGCAAATGGCTCCCCAGGCCCTTCCTCAACTAGAGGCATAGCTTCTTTAAGAAGTCTCTTACCAAAACTCAGTTTCAAGTCTCGAATTTCTACCTTAGATGTTGAGAAGGGTGCTAATTCAAGTCCAGATGCTTCATCTACTTTGTCACAAGAGAAGCCTTCAATATCAAGATCGTTGTCACTATCAAAGATATTCACTCCTAGGATGAAGAGGACATCATCATTGCCTGTGACTCCAATAGCAAATTCTAATCCCGATTCTTTACGTGGGGGACTCCTTGCTGGTGCAAACAATCCAAATGTACGTTTTTGTATATTATATGACCAATTTAATGTCGTGGAATCATTCAATTGCTAAAATGAAAACAAGAATCAGCCTGCATGTTTTTTGAAAACATGTATGGTATATTCCTACTCTTAAATAGGTCAAAATACAGCGATCAGGCCAATGCTATAGTTCCTCTTATTTGCATCCTTAATAGGTTTAAATTTAGCTGTGATTGCTCTAAATTGATGTTTACTTTTTCAGAGAAAAGATGGCCAATGGAAGATATGTCGCTCACTATCAGTTCCTGTTCGAAACAAAGAAAGAAGCATGAAGAGGATGGACTCCTTTTTCCGCGTTGTGCCATCAACTCCTCGAGTGAAAGATGGAGAGATCACAAGTCATGCATCCCCAAGTGTTGATGATGGTATTGTCATTGAGTTTTTTGGGACAACTGTTTACATAAGTTGCTTATGTGTGTGTCTGAAACATTTTAAATTCAATGCATTGTCACTTGTGAATTCTTGTCAATTGACATTAATCAGTTGGTATTGGCTTCCTGTGCATCTATGTTTTTAATTTTCTCCTCTACAAGTTTGAAGTGTTTTACTTGTAGTTACCAGCCGATGTCTTATTGTAGTCCTGTGGTTCAGAAACGAATGATGATGATGGTGAAGACATACATGAAGAAGATGCTGTTTGTAGAATTTGTTTTGTTGAGCTGTGTGAAGGAGGTGAGACCCTCAAGATGGAGTGTAGCTGCAAAGGTGAACTTGCTCTGGCCCATCGAGAATGTGCTGTGAAATGGTTTAGTATTAAAGGCAATAAGACCTGTGATGTGTGCAAGCAAGAGGTTCAAAACCTCCCTGTTACTCTGTTGCGAGTCCAAAGTGCATTTGCTCGTACAAATGGCGGAAGAAGAAATCAGCAGGACGGAATCAACGGATATAGGCAAGTATTTCTAATACTTAATGCTTAAGAGGTGAAATTATGCTTCACTTGAGGCTACGTTGGTGCAAAATGAAATCATAATCATGAAATAGCAGCTTCTATTCTAGCTTGTTTTAGGATTGAAATTTTAACTAAAAAATTTACATCTAGTATCACTTCGTGTATCGGTGACTTACTAGTTATCCTTCTAATCAGGGTTTGGCAGGAAGTTCCTGTCCTTGTGATCGTTAGCATGCTAGCGTACTTTTGCTTTCTTGAACAGCTCTTGGTAAGATAAACTTCTCCACATTAAGATTTATAAACTTGAAATTATACTTCTTCCTTATTCAATTTCTTATGTGTAGGTTACAAGAATGGGTACTAGTGCAATTGCTATATCTCTTCCATTTTCTTGTGTACTGGGGCTCTTGTCATCAATGATCTCATCAACCATGGGTATATTGGCCATACCCTCAACATAAATTTGTTTATTATATGAGATCCTGTAGTGGTCGCACTTCTGGAGGCTTCTTGAATTGAAAAACACTGCTGATTTTAGTTTGCTAAGTCGGTTCAATACGTAACTATAATGCCAACATGCTCACACTATTACATAGGGCTTTAGACAATCAAGGCAGTGGGAAGACTTTGAAATAACAATGTGGTGACGAAGAATTAGACGCTGAGGCAAGTCTATTGCTTATGGATTACTAATATTGAGATTTTGCATGCAGTGAAGAGAAGATTTGTTTGGGTTTATGCTTCAGTTCAGTTTGCTTTGGTGGTTCTCTTTGCGCATATCTTTTATTCTTTGGTAAGCAAATTTAGCCTTATGTCCTCTAAAAAGAAAATGGAGAGAGAGAGAGAGAGAGAGAGAGACTCCTTGCAGAAGGTGTATCTTGCTATTTATTTATCTGCATTATGCATATGTGTCAATATATATAATTTCAGTACCGATGTATATACTTGTTGATATTTCGTTAAAAAATTCAGTAATCATGTTCAGCATCTTAAGTTTGGACGTGCTTGAGATCATTGGAATGCTCTAACATTCTTTACTCTGGACATTGTATGCTTCTCCTAATAGTAATACCATTCAACATTTGTTGTTTATGATGCCACAGGTCGGGGTACAGGCAGTTCTATCCATTCTTCTTGCTACATTTGCGGGCTTTGGTGTAGCGATGAGTGGTAGTTCTATACTTGTCGAGCTCTTGAGATGGAAGAGGAGATGGAATGCTCGATCAGAACAGCACAGTTCCCTTGCAATGCCAGCACCAGGGCAGTTTCCAAGAACAACAAATCCAAATCTAATAGGTCCATAGAAGTGAAACTGAGGATCCAGATACTTAATTATGTCTTCCTTCAATATAAAGTGTTCCGGATTAAATTATGATGACCTGAATCCATAGAAGTTTGTGTTGTAATATAAGCCAAGATAGGAGGAGCATCTTTTGTTCTCTTAGAAACATTGGTAAAGCTTTGAATTCAACATGTTGTAACTCACACGAGCAGGGTGATTGATGTTTCCTGAAAAGAGTATTGTAATTGTATGATTAATCACTAAGGTGACTATACTGGATTGGATTGAAACAGCAGGCTTGGAATTGGTTACGGGAAATAATATTCTTCATTTTCCTCGTCTTTTAATTGAATTTAAAAATTGCATGGTTATATTTGGTAAACATGTATGAAGTTTCACAAGTATAATCACAAGTGATTGCTTTGCAATTCGTTGTAGGAGATTGTCGTGTTGGAGAACTACTATTACTAATTTTGTTAATTTTTCTTAGTACCAGGAAAGGAGTTTAAAAGTAGGAATGTCAATAGCTGGGTCAAGTTTGGGTTGCTCTTGGCCCAATAGGTCAGGTTTGGGTTGCTTTCGGCTTGACAGGTCAGGATAGGTCGTCCTGTGATTTGGCCCGACTATCGGCTGATCGGATTATATCTCGGTTCATAACTCGAGTTATGGGCAGGGCGAGTCAACCTGGTCTATCTTATATATTTTAAAAAAGATAAAAAAAACGTCATTTTTTAAGTAATGGTCAAGTCATAGGCTGAGCCGGCTCGTGCTTGGCTCAACTTCAATCTGGCCGATCACTTTTCGTCTGTAGCTTGCCTGTAGCCCGGTTAACTTTGACCAAAATCAGACATTGTTTTGGAAGTAATAGTTGAGTTACAGGTCGAGCCCGGCTCGTGCTCAGTCCGACTTTAGTCTGGCCGGTCACTTTTGGCCTGTAGCTTGCCTGTGGTCCGGTTAACTCTGGCCAAAATCAAACCAGATTGGATCAAAATGACATATCTATTTAAAAGAAAGAGGAAATTGAGAATTGGGATTACACAATATTTAACATCTTTTATGAGTCCTAAACCTTCCATTTCGTACAATTAAGTGCTTTGGACTGGACAATCGAAACTCGGGCCGAGGACTCAGGTCTGTGACAAAATTTGCAGGTTGGAATAAGTGTTGGAAGTCTCAATTGCAGACAAAATTTACATTTATGTAACTTATAGAAATATGTGGATGAGATAAGTTAGACGAGAGTATTAACAGCAAAAATGAAACTGGTGAATTCAAGAGATAAACTTTTGTCCCAAGGCAGAACAGGCAGCAGTTGGTAACGAGTCTTAAAAACAGAACAAGAACACACCGACAACTACTTTAGTTTTGGACAAGTAATGGCCTGAACGAGGGCAACTGGGCTTTTGTAGCTTTAGGCGGTGGGTGAAGAAGCAGCTTAGAGCGAGTGGACGACAGAGATAGGGAGAAAAAGCCTAAACTCAGCCCAACAACTACTTACGGAGATGTTGGTGAATAGTATGAACCTCGCTGCTAATATTGCCCACAAGTTCCCGCTACTCGCTCGAGGTCGTCTCTAATCCCCAGTTCGTTGGTCTCTCTTCTTCTTTCTAACTCGTACTCATTTTTCTATTTCATTTTTGTGACAAAACTCTATTAAAAGCTTTAAAGTTGCATGCTTTTTGCGTTAATATCACGTTAAAGAGAGCGATTCCCTGTGGTTTCAATTGGGTTTTCCTTTTTTATTTGGTGTGCTTTTCTTCAGTTATTGTTCAGTGACTCATCTCACATCTTCCTAAATTGTTGGGAGCGAATGGTGTCATTATTTCTGTTGTAATGTCCAGCCCGAATTGCGCAGTTCTCCGTCATTATGCTTTCACTTTTTCTGGTTGTGCTTTTGGGCATGAATCTCACTGGCAGTTCGTTGAATCGATTGTTTCAGTTACTCCTAGTATTGGATTTGTACAATCTTTAAGACTGAGCACGAGCTTTAAAGCGGGGTGCACAAGGAAAATGGCTTGGACTTTGGAGAAGTGTGATTTTGTTGTCGAGAACAGCTTGAGTGTTGTTCGGCCAGCAACAGAAAGATATGTTAATGAGGCAGTTGAAGATCTCAGAGCTGGGAAGGTCATTGCAGTTCCTACAGATACGCTCTATGGATTTGCTTGCGATGCTTGGTATACCATTTTAACTTCACTGTCTGTCAATAGAAACCATAATTTTTTCCCTCCTTTTTCGTCTTGCTTTGAATGCTTTATTGGAACAAGAGACATATCTAACAGTTCAAATAGATACCATACTAATAGTGACACCAAACATTTTGGATTGTAGGTCGATATCTAATATTATACTGCAATTGTTAGTAATGGAGTGCTCCCACTTTATTCATGTTACCGTGAGGTTAATGTCATGATTAAGTTCTTACATTTGAAGAAGTTTAGTTGGTTGCTACTATGCTTAATAAATTAATGAATCCTACTTGTGCAACTTATGATTACGAGAAGAAAGCATCCATTTCATTAAAACTTGGCAGCTCATCAACATAGGCCATGTTTTGCAATCATGTCAACAAAAATTGTAGATGATACCTTTTCTTTTTGTCATTACATAGTTGGGCTAAATAGTGATTAGTGAAATACTTGAGAAAAAAAAACATCTCCTTTTTTCATTAGCTAGATTTGACTATCTGTCATAATTAGTGGAATTTTTAATAGAATTTTGTGAATTTACAGATTCGTCATCCTTTTTTATCATGTCAGTACTTTGGAAGCAGTTCATAGTATTTATGAGATCAAAGGACGCCAGCATACAAGTCCTCTTGCAATCTGTGTTGGAGATGCAATGGAAATAAAACGTTTTGCTGTCACTGACTATCTGCCTCATGGCCTACTTGATTCTCTACTTCCAGGACCTGTAACTGTTGTATTGAGGCGAGGTTTGTAGCTCTTTTTTCTGTTTTCTACCCTTGTAGATGAAAATAAAACTGTAATAAAAAATCTAATTGCAGATCTGCTACTCCAGTGAGTAGTGGATTTGGCTCAAATGTTTTTGTAATTTAAGCTAGTGGTTGAATATTTCTCAGGCGAGTGCAGTGAACTAGAGAAGTCCTTGAACCCAGGACTGGATAGTATAGGTGTTCGAGTCCCTGATTGTAACTTTATTCGGGCAATTGCTCGCGGCTTGGGAAGAGCAGTGGCCCTTACAAGTGCAAATCTTAGTGGCCAACCAAGTAGTGTCTCCGTCAAGGATTTTGAAAATCTCTGGAAACATTGTGCTCATGTCTATGATGGAGGTGTGCTTCCATCTGGTCGTGCTGGATCGACAGTAGTAGACCTCACTAAGCTTGGAAATTACAAGATTCTTAGAACGGGGAGGTAAATTTCCAAGCATTCTTCCATTGCTGTGTGGATTCAGTGCCTATATGTTAGAATTTATGAAATGGTTGTAATTTTATTTAATGATTAGGAGATGAAAAAAATATTGCTAGCTGATAATTTGTAAATATGTTAGTTTGGAAGTTATTTTGAGCATCTTATTTGGAAGTTTTAAAATCATGTGAATTTCAGTTGTGATAGCAATGGTGCTTTTGTTATGTTTCTATGCTGAACATCCAAATATGTTCCGTGGTTTAAGAAATCTGAGCGAGTACCTAACTTATTTCAATAAGATTGGTATATTTTCTTTCTTCTTCACTCTGTATTTTTTCAAAAGTGTACTTTGTTTAAATTAAAATCAAGGAAACCATTTTCCTTATCCTCAATTATCCATTTTAAAATATTCACTCCAAGCTAATCTGAATTTCTCATTTGTGAAGAATATTATCAAATTTTAACACCTGATGTTCATTTGGGTGATAAGCTTTGTACTATATTTGCTGTGTCAATTGTTGTTAGTGGTGTAGACATAGGTACTTGTCGCAACTTCTCTGCCGTCTAATTGCTTTTGCCCTTCTATTTGCCTGTTTTCACTTCTATCCAGTGCAATGGAAGAGACCGTAATCATCCTTGAAAAATATTCTCTAGTTGAGGAAAGGATGGTGACTTGAAAAGTATATTCTGAACGAGGGGATGTCACTCAACATTGACGTAAACAGGTTATGGATAGGAATGAGCAGAACTATTTCTGCAAATCAATTGTACTTGGTCCAGCTTCAATATAACTTCAGCTATCTCAAGGTTTACTTGGATTTAAATATCCCTAGTTGTATATTCTTGGAAGTATTTATTATTTTACTGTAATCGGAAGGATGTATGGGGGAAGAAGTCCAAGGAAAGCCCCATGTCGTCCCCAGAACCGTTTCTTTAAGAGGTGCAAGAAGTTGTCTGTATGAACTTCTCAAAGAACTACTTACATCATTCATTAGCACAAACTGGTTTCTGTTTGATGGTATTGCTTTTCTTGAACTAGGACCTTCTTCTCTTGCTAGGGTTACTATTAGCCGTAGTATATCATGAAGTCTAACCAAAGAAGAGACTGGTGTAGCTTGCAAGGAGAAATACACTAGTAAAGCTTCCCAGCTTCGTATCTCCAAACTAGTTTTTGATTGAGAATACGCTTGTCCTTGTATGTGGAAATCAATGTTATGTACCTCTTTTTGGAATTAAGTTTTGTATAGCAAACATTATTAGACTTCTTTGATGTTGGTTGATTTTGATTGCAGAAAGTGATAAGGTAGTCCATTGTTGATTTCATCTTACTGTTGCTGCTGCTGATTTGTTATAATTAATCATCAGGGACTATACCGAGTTAGTCAATAAGACAGCTGGCTTTTTGGGAAGATGAAAAAAAAGAAAGGCAAAGGGTGATGGTCTTCTGAATTCCATAATAATCTTATTCCAAGAATCACCATTCACGGGAATTTGTAACCTGCTAGGCTACTTTGTTTCCATCAACATTTCCAGGCCAAAAACGTTGGAAATGATGTCCCACAATGGTGGGTGAGATGGCAATTTTTTGACAATACACAACACACTAGTTGCAAGTAAATTAATGGTTTGGTAATTTGAAGATTTGACATTTGACAAGACACGCCAAATCCTCCAGCCATCAAATAATTGAAAGGATTCAGTTCTTATCATAAAATAAAATAAGATATAGTATCAGAATAAGGAAAACAAGTAATTTGACGCTCAATCAAACTGCTAATGAAACAGGTCATTGCGTCCTGCCGACGTTGAACATGAATGTCATGGACAAAATTGACTATTCCATCCCATCCCATGTACAACTATATGTAACGAGTCTCTCTAAACCCTCCTAAAACGAAAAACCTTTAATATTAAATACGTTAAATTTGTCTTTTTTAATCCATAAGATTCATTTGATTAGAGTACAGTGAAATGAACATGTGTGTGTTTGTAAAAGTGTTTTGAAAATCGGACCGAATTGATAGCCCGGAGCATAAAACGGTCCAATTTGACCCTTATTTTTTGTGAGTGATTGACCCGTTCATTTTACGGTCGGACCGATAAAAACCTCTGAATCGATGAAAGAAGGAACTGGCTGGTTCATTTAAAATGCCTTAATTTTGATGATTTCAATTTGAATAAATATTATGGTTAGTGATTTTTTTAATATTTTTGATAAAATATAACTTGTGAACTTTGTTATCTTATTTTTGTGTTGTGTTAGTGAACTTAAAAAAAAACTTGTATGTTTTAACGTTTGAACGTTTAAGTTAAGTTTATGAGATGAATTACCGTTAGGGTTACATCAGGTCTTGCCTCTCTTTCTATCTCTACGAGTGCAAGTGTTGGTCTTGCCGTTCATGTGCAAGGTGAGGTCTAGGTATTATTTCTACGTTGGTCTCTCTTAGATT
>JANKOE010000205.1:12138119-12149450 GCA_026284465.1 Erythroxylum citrifolium | reverse complement strand
GGGGTAAGCCTGTTGGCTTGGGTTAGTTTTCTTTGCCTTCCCTGCCTTTGTCTGTTTTTTGCGCTAATGTTGATTTTGTTAAAAAAAAAGAAGTTAAGTTTATAATTAGATAAATAATTAAATAGTATGTTTAAAAAATATCTTATATATATAATATATAAAATAAAATTAATATATTTATTAGTCACCGGTTCGATCACGATTTAATTCCGATTGAACCATTAATCCTTGAATAAGTTATTTCTCTGATTTAGTCATCAGTCCGATTTTTTAAACATTGATTTGGACACTATTCTTAAAATTCTCACTCTCTCTTGTGGAAATGTTAAAAGTCAAAGTGTATAAACATTATAATAAATGGGGGGTTGTATTTTGTTGACTAGCAGCCAAGCGAGACTTATTTAACTAATAAGAAAATACAGATATGGCAATGAAATATCCTAATTCCTTATGTTAGGATAGGAGTGTTCCCGCCACGCCCCCTCCTTGCAATGGAATATACTAATTAATAGTACTCATATGGTAAGATTCCTAAAATTTTGTGGCTGCCTCTTCTTGACTTCTCTAATCTTTATGTTTCTTCTTTTTTTTTCATTTTATTTTTAGAAAATTAAAGGGTAAATTTGCATGGATTAACCTGATGCTCACACTCAGACATGGTTGTTGGCGTATAGTGCCACTTCCCGTTGTTTTCATAGATATACATTCCTTTGGCTTCCAAATCCTCGCCCAGAGCCAGGACGACCACCTCTCTCATTTCTAATTCCTTTTCTCTTATCTTGTTCCTTCCCTTCACTCTCTATACTTCAACTGTCTGTAAAGTTCCTGTCTTTTTGTTTCTCTTGAGGTAACAATAATCAAGGAGCTCTTATTTTTCTGAATTTACTTGAGGAGTTCTTGGCTTCAATCCTATAGTTGTTGATTGATATTAGAACCATTTTATCTACTCTGTTCTCCAATTGTGTGGGATTCGAGTAAAGAAGATTGTTTTTTTTCCTTTTGAAGAAGAAGAGAAGAGAGCCTGGTAGCTAGATAATTTGTTTTCTCATTACAAAATCCCTCTTGGTGCTTTTGTTTGTTTGCATAATCATAGTCTGGATTGAAAGAATGTTGCAAAGATTCAAAATTTAT
This sequence comes from Erythroxylum citrifolium, assembly GCA_026284465.1. Classification (NCBI taxonomy): domain Eukaryota; kingdom Viridiplantae; phylum Streptophyta; class Magnoliopsida; order Malpighiales; family Erythroxylaceae; genus Erythroxylum; species Erythroxylum citrifolium. The sequence goes on along the minus strand of JANKOE010000205.1, from coordinate 12,148,319 downwards.
GCTACTTTTAGTTCTGGTACGTTTTTATTGATCTAGATATTGTTTGTAATGTGATCATGGAAATAAGTAGGTGAGGGTGATTCTTGGTCGAAATGGCAACTGGAGCTGTACCCACATCGTTTACGGGTCTCAAGAGCAGGGACACGAGCTTGGGGTTTGCCAAAAACTTGGATTTCGTCAGAGTTTGTGACTTGAAGAGGATCAAGTCTGGTCGCAAAAGAGTTTCCATGATTCGCAACTCAACCGTTGAGCTTGAGCCAGCCTCAGAGGGAAGCCCTTTATTAGGTAAGTATTGATTTGAAGTTTTTTACATTCTTTAATGAGCCCGTTGACCTTAAAAGAAAATGTAGTTGCTTGAGCTAGCTAGTTGGTGTTCTTATCTGATTGCAAAGGATTTAATATTTGGAGGTCTTGGCTGGTAATCACCTTTCTTTTGTACTTTGATTCTTGTGCTTAATCGTTGTTTATTTCCATGTAGTTCCCAGACAAAAGTACTGTGAATCTGTTCATAAGACAGTCAGGAGGAAGACGAGAACTGTCATGGTGGGAAATGTGCCTCTTGGTAGTGAGCATCCAATCAGAATTCAGACTATGACAACAAGTGATACTAAGGATGTCGCTGGAACAGTTGAACAGGTTTTTATCACTTCTTTCTTTCCAATTCTTATATCCAAGCTGCGGAATAGACGATAACAAAGGTCATTGTGACTCAAAATTCTGTCAGGATCAGCATGTGGTGTTACTTGTTTATTCCTTTTTCATGTCTCAACCTCTCTGGGCCGAGGATAATAAAATTACCTTAAGACAAGAGTCAAAGGCTTCAAATACGACTGCTCGAGTTCACAGTCATGATTAAAAAAAAAAAAACACTTAGACTTTTAAAGATTTACTCATTGATATTTGGATCCAAGTAGAGATTCAAATTTGTGTATTGTAGAGAACTTCAAGTTTGCATTGAGAATCTATATGGGTTTATTTCAATTTTACTCTCTGTTCCATCAAATTAACTGCCTTACTTTTGGTAGGTAATGAGAATAGCGGACAAGGGAGCAGATATTGTTCGGATAACAGTCCAAGGGAAGAGAGAAGCAGATGCGTGTTTTGAAATTAAAAACTCTCTTGTGCAGAAAAAGTAAGTCTGGTTTAACTTGGGTTGCTTGATTGGCATGCTGATCAACTATCAAACTGATATCTTATTTGTGCAGTTACAATATACCTCTGGTTGCTGACATCCACTTCGCTCCTTCTGTTGCTTTGAGAGTGGCTGAGTGCTTTGACAAAATCCGCGTCAATCCGGGAAATTTTGGTACAGATTTGTCCCTGTTTACACCAATTTTAGATAATTAAACAACTCTACTGGTTCACCATGGTGTTCATTGCAGCTGATAGGCGGGCACAGTTTGAGAAGTTAGAGTACACTGAATATGACTATCAGAAAGAGCTTGAGCATATTGAGCAGGTCAAATTACTTTTCTACCTCATGGCCCTTTGCAAAGTCTTTTAAGCTCTACCTAATTTAGCTTCTTCGGTGTTTTAAGCTCAACCTCATGGTGTTCATTTCACCAGGTTTTTACACCATTGGTTGAGAAATGTAAGAAATATGGAAGGGCAATGCGTATAGGGACAAACCATGGGAGTCTTTCAGATCGTATAATGAGCTATTATGGAGATTCTCCTAGGGGAATGGTAAAGAGCTATTTTCTTTCATACTACTGAAAAATTAAAAATTGTTTTTCTACTGTTAAGACTTAGAGGCATCCACGCAATTTGCTTCTATCAAATAGGTTGAATCTGCATTTGAGTTTGCAAGGATCTGCCGCAAGTTGGATTTCCATAATTTTGTCTTTTCAATGAAAGCAAGCAACCCGGTTGTGATGGTTCAGGCATACCGTCTGCTTGTAGCAGAAATGTATGCTCAGGGTTGGGATTATCCATTGCACTTAGGTGTCACTGAAGCTGGAGAAGGTGAAGATGGCCGGATGAAATCTGCAATCGGCATTGGGACTCTTCTTCAGGTATCATTATAGTGTCAATTATATTGGAACGGCTTAGATTAACATAGTGAAGAGAACAATTATGATTACCAGAATGGGATCTTAAAGGAGGGAATTTCTCCTTTCAATAATATGCATGTAACAGATATATAGGCTTGAACATACGTCCTTTTTCCAGCATAGTGCATTAGGTTGTGGCACTTTAATTTTTAAAAGTCCCTATTGCATTGGAACTACATGCATGATTTTGCTCAAGTTCATTTTGTAATGGATTTTAAGGAGAAACTGTGTGAGACATTGCTGAGAGTGAGACTGCAATTTGTCTCTTCATGATTTCTTTACTGTGTTCATAAATGTCTGTTCTTGGTTCTATCTGTGTTCTTTATGCATACTTAATATAAAGTCTTAGAGGGCATTGATGTATCTCTTCATTGTAAAATCAAGAATTTTGTTGCATGTGCAGGATGGTTTGGGTGATACAATCAGAGTCTCACTTACAGAACCACCAGAGCTGGAGATAGATCCTTGCAGAAGGTTGGCGAACCTAGGCATGAAAGCATCAGAATTTCGGAAGGGAGTGGTATGCTTCTATATTGTGTTTTGCTGTGTTAACTTGCTTAGGTACTGCAGCATGCTCTACTAGATCCTGTTACTTAGCTCTTGATTAACTTTTCTGCGCCAGGCACCATTTGAAGAAAAGCACAGACACTATTTTGATTTCCAACGCCGATCTGGCCAACTGCCAGTCCAAAAGGAGGTTATCACCAAAATTTTTCTTAGCATTTGTCACCTAATTCCTCTATTCAGGCTTTGCACTATGCACTTTGGAAAGTCAGAATCTTTCTTGATTTACAGGGTGAGGAGGTAGATTATAGAGGTGTCCTGCACCGTGATGGCTCTGTTCTCATGTCAGTATGTCTAGATCAACTAAAGGTACCATTGACCTCTTCCCCTTTCAGCTCTCTTCAGTCTCCTTAGGGGAGGTACATTGAGATTAATCGCTTCATCAATCATTTTTCTCTCTTCCAGGCACCAGAGCTTATCTACAAGTCACTTGCAGCAAAGCTTGTTGTTGGGATGCCCTTCAAGGTCCGTGTCACTATTAAATTTTTAAGCGGTGTTATTAGATATACTTGTTCTCTCTTTTTTCACTTTCACATGTCTCCCTATTTAGGATTTGGCAACAGTAGATTCTATCATGCTGAGGGAGCTTCCACCAGTAGATGACAGCGATGCTGTAAAATCCGAACTCTATCTTCATTTATCTCGTTCTACAGAAAAAGAAACAAGCCTCTTTAACTAACTGTGCCCAAGCTTATGATTAAACAAACTCATCTTATGAATATTTCAAATAAGATTCAGAATGGTTCTGATACAACATTTCTTAACATACCAGCGCCTGGCTCTCAAAAGGCTTATAGATATCAGTATGGGAGTAATAGTCCCTTTGTCAGAGCAGCTAACAAAGCCCTTGCCCAATGCCATGGTTCTTGTAAATCTGAAGGAGTTATCAACTGGAGCTCACAAACTTTTGCCAGAAGGTGAAGCTTCTTACAATTTATCAGACTATTAAATTATCAACCAGTGTCTCATTTTGGTTTTCTTCAGCTTTAGTTTCAAATTTTGGATATACATATGACATTGTGAAATTACCTCCCAGGTACCCGCTTTGTTGTGTCTGTACGTGGGGATGAGCCCTTTGAAGAACTGGAGATCCTCAAGGACATTGATGTCACAATGCTTCTCCATAACCTGCCAGTTACAGAAGATAAAAATGGTAGAGTGCAAGCGGGAAGGAGGTAATGATGCTCAGAATTTTATAAAAACCTTTCTTCTCATGCATTTACATTAGTGCAGTAAACAGGATTACATTAGCCTCAAAGACACATACAAACCACCACACGTTTCCATGAATATAAGCATGTGTACTTGGACTCTCAGTTGTAGAGAGAATGAGGGAGAGAGAGCTTTGGATAGTTTTAACCACCATTTTGCTTATAACTCTTTCTTGTTGGCCATATTTGTCAAGAGTGTCATGCAAGATGCTTGGGAAAACCATTGATTGGAGGCTAGGATGTGCCCATTAAGTCATTTGGTGTACCAAAAATTTCTGCTTTGGGAAATTTTCTCTCTCGCGGTCCTAAATATTTCGTTTCAAATATATGCCAAATGCATAGCAGTATTATTGACCTCTGGTCGAGTTTGACAGTTTGAATTTTATGTTCACTATAGGTTGTTCGAGTATTTAGGTGACAATGGTCTCGATTTCCCTGTAATTCACCATATCCAGTTTCCAAGTGGGACTCACAGGTAATCACAAAACTTCTTAATATCTTCTATTAACAAACAACAATTATGTGGTTTTGACTTGAAACGTGTTTTTGCATTTGCAGGGATGACTTGGTAATTGGTGCTGGTACAAATGCTGGGGCACTTTTAGTAGATGGTCTTGGAGATGGTATATTTATAGAAGCCCCAGATCAGGATTTCGATTTCCTCAGGAATACATCATTCAACTTACTGCAAGGTTGCAGAATGAGAAATACAAAAACGGTAGGGGCTATAGCGTTTATTTTAGCAGCAAACTGGGTGTACTTGAAGAATGAGATATCATGACTTCTTTAATTACTAAAATCCCATCCACAGGAATATGTGTCGTGCCCATCCTGTGGTAGAACTTTGTTTGACCTTCAAGACGTAAGCGCACAAATACGAGAGAAGACTGCACACTTGCCGGGTGTTTCGGTTAGTATAAATCCTTTATTTGGCTTCCTATTATATTGTTCAGATTAAGAACAATAATTAACTCTTCCATGTTCTTTAGATTGCGATCATGGGTTGCATTGTCAATGGTCCTGGTGAAATGGCCGATGCCGATTTTGGTTATGTTGGTGGTGCTCCTGGAAAGATTGACCTTTATGTCGGAAAGGTATTGCATTCTTTCCTTTAGTAATGAATACCCACATACATTCATGTCTATCTTTAAATGTACCAAAATTTGCATACAAAAGTTTAATGCACCACAAGTAGGAGATGTTCAAAGTCAGTGTGGAAGACTTGCACAAATGATATACATATTCATAGAATTTGTGCTATTTTTCCTCTGGAACAGTATTGCATGTTAGTTTGCGTTTAGATTGTACGTGAAACTGATGGGACGTTTGATACATTCTAGACTGTGGTGAAGCGTGGGATCGACATGGAGCAGGCAACTGATGCCTTGATCCAGCTAATTAAAGATAATGGACGATGGGTGGATCCTACTGCTCCAGAAGAGTAAGAACAAACAAGTAGTAGGAAAGCAATAATGTGGCAGCAGAAATTAGATCACTGTCAATCATCATTCTCTCTGTACATGTAAAGTTCCCAAAGTCCAGAAACGCACCTTGTGGTGTGGCAATATCTTCTTGTATGATTTCATCGTATATGTAAGCTCCTGTCCTGCTTGATGCATTTATAGGAAGTTGGATTAGCATCAAATGCATCATTCTTCATTCTTGTATTTTTTGTGTGACTGCCCTCTTAAAGGAACTCTCAGCTCTCAAATTCCGGTTATTATCCAATACGGCGATGTATCATGAACAATATAGCGAGAATACAATTGGACGAAGTTGTGATAATATGACCGTTCGACCCTTACATATAATGTTGTATAATATTATGCATACATTATATACTTCATAACAATAGACAAGCAGATTAACTATCAATATTATCATCAACATTTAACTCATAAATTCTAGGGTAATGATGAACAATGAATGAACGTAACCAATAACTTTAAACTGTATACCATCAATCACTCAGAAACAGGAAAAATTCGAATATGATTTTATATAAAGAATCTATAAACCGCCTAGTGCTTTTAAGTTTCCGAGTCACCACTAACGCTGATTCCATCAAAGAAGCTCACTCCTCACAGCGTCGGCGTACCGAGCTCTTCTCTGATTCTGCCGCCTCTTCTTGCACACAATTCCTCCTAATCCAACTGCAGCAGCCGCCGCAAGTACTCCGATCGCGATCCCCGCCTTCTTCCCTCCGCTCATTCCCTCAGACTTGCTCCCCTCATCCTTTTCTGCTTCCACATCTATGTTGTGATCTGCGACACTTACGTCCGACGGCGCTGGAGTCGGAACTTTTGGAATGTTAGGCGGCGCATTGGCCGACGTGGGAGAAGATCCAGGAGCAAGATCTGGTGGCGGCGGCGCAGGCGGGGATACGGAAGGCGAAATCGAGGGAGATCCGCCTTCTTGCGCGGGAAGTGGAGATTTGTCGTTGTCTGCGGAGCCGTTTTCAGGGGCCGGAGTGGGCGAATCCTGAGAAACAGCGTAATGTGGTAAAGAGAAAGCTAGAAATGCAAAGAACAAAAGCCTCGCCGCCATGGATCTGAGTTTGAGTATTCCCTTTCTCGTCTCCTTGAAACTGTAAATGAGCAAGCACGAGTAGCGATAGAAAGAAAGAGAGAGGAAACTGTAAGAACTGGAGAGGAAATTGAAAAGACAATCTTTAGAGAGAGAGACAGCCAGAGAGCGACAGAACCGCTCCTTTATAAGGACCACAACGAAATAAATTGAAAAGAAAGAATAGTTAGACGTGCGATTAGTGGGAATCGAATGATATGTGTATCCTAGGCTGACTTCAAGCTTATTGCAACATACATTACTACACAATTACAGCCGCGACCTATGCTCTAGTAAGGTGTGTAGATTTAAATATAAATAGCTGAAGTTCACACGAAGGAAGTCCAAGGATGATCTAGTGGGTGAAAAGGCTAAGGGTAGGATAGGTGGAATTAAACTATACCGATTGCTGCTTGCACAAGAGTTAGAGTTGACTAGATTTGCACTTACAGGCTGCTTTGCTTTGGGTTTGTAATTCTTCTTGCAAAAGCGACGCACATGGAATCATGTGCACTCACCCCATTGCCAATGCCATTGTGGTGTTTGGGTCTTCAATCCGATAATCAGATCACCTCGAATTTAGCGTTCGTCGTCTTTTATGGTACTCAACAACCCGATTATTGATTTAAGAATTTAGTGAAGATGTAGCCATAGTTACATATGGTTCATTATTATTTTATTTAATGTTTTGCCCTTCTCCAATTATTGATATTTCCTTGTCCTCTCTACATGGAAGAAGCTAGGAATATGAGAGCGGAACCACGAGTTTAGGATTGTCGGGAAATGGATTTTTTTTAATCCGAAAGAATTACACCCTCGATTCTTTTTGGAAAGGAATCTCTGCCAGGAATGTGTAAATCCAAATTAATTTTGAATTAGCCTCAAGTTAAAAAAGACTTTAGACTTTACATAAGCTAGGTTTCAATAAAACTTTGAATCATACTCTTAATTAAAGTTCAATTAGAGTAAGAATTCGATTTAAAATGACATCGTTTTGTTTGAATCGGACTTGTTCAAATTAAGCTAAATTAACCTTCCAATTTTGACTCAAACAAAAATTTTGATTAATTCAAGTTTGATCCAGTAATTTTGAATTAAAATTGATATGCTAGAGTCAATATGTCATCTTTAATTCCCTCTTTATCTAAATATGTTCATAAATTAAATGATAAAATAGTCAATTTAAATCCTAGCATTTTTAGTAGAATTAATTTAAACTCAAACAATCTCTAATATTTAAAATAGACTCTAACGTTTTGAAAACATTTAACTTCAACCTTAATTTAATAGACCCATTAATAACTACATCCAGATCAATAAAAGATAAACAAAATCCTCAAAATGCAAAAACCTTTAAACTTTAAAAATCCAATAAAACCTAGAAAGCTTAGAGAGCAAGAAAAGTGAGAGAAGGCCAAAAAAAGTTGAGTTAAAATTGAGTTAGTGCCTGTGGTTCAGTTTTTGGAGACTCTAAAAGTACTTTTTTTCATCGCAAAAGTTATTTTTAAAAGAAAAAAATGACTGTTTTGAAGCAAATTTTAAAAGCACTTTTCAAGTAGAAATAACTTTTGAAAGGGACGTGAAACAAATCAAAAGCAAAGAAATATAAGAACATAAGAACAAATAAAGGAAGTCATTAACACTTGAAAAAAAAATACGTCACGAAGCAATACAATAAAACAATGTTACTCAACTCTACATAAGAAGATTAAGGAACAAATGTATTTTCGTCAACATTACATAAAGAAGAATGAAAATAGTGGAGGAGGATACATGGGTACAAATGTATGGTAACCACCAGGAAGCGAAGAAGAACGAAAATATTGGAAGAGGAGGGGATAACTCTTTAACTCGATAATGCTTCATCAGGGAGTTGGAATGAATGTTGGTTAAAGCTCAAAGGAAGGTGACCTTGACAGGGGTCATTTGAAAATTTTCTTAAACATTGTTATCTATATAGAACGACTATATTTATCAATATTTTAAAAACCAAACTGGAAGTTAAACCAATAAGATATGAGATTTAAGGTTTAAAAGGTTTAATTGATATTAAATCGTCATAAAATCGGTCAAAAATTGAATAAAATTAAAAAATTTTGAAGTAAGATCAAAAGATTCAAAGAATGTGAAATCTAATTGAAAAAAGAGATTATTAAATTAAAAGTACTCTTTTTTTTATTCCTTTCCGTCATTCCTTAAGTCTCATAGGTTTGGTTTGATCCTGTAGAATCGAACTCATTTTCTCATTAATTGAAAGGTACAAAAACTTTAGATTGATTTTTTGATCAAAGAAAAGTACCATGTGAAATCTGCAGTTTTTTTTCCTCTTTTGTTGTCCTTATCTCATAGGTATAGCCTTTGAATTAACAAAGAACTTCTTCTTCTATATCTATATGAATTGATATTAAACCATTCCAATTCCTTCTCGACACCTCTCAAGGATAATTCCGAATTGGATCCCAAATTGATGAGTTAGTGTGTATTTTAGTTTATAAGAACTTATTAATTTATAAAAATTAACTGATTAATTAATAAATTAATAAGTTTTTTACAACAAGAGTTATTAAAATAAATTGGTAATTAACCTTATCTGACATAGCAGCAGACTTTATTTGGCATTCCTAGGTGGCTTAACTTAGTAGGGAGGTAACATTTATTTGACAAAGAGGTGACAGAGTAAGCATTTTTTGGGCAAATTGCTCTATTTTATAAACATTAAATTGATATTAGAAATAACAAGGGTAACTTCAACTTTTTACCAGATTTAGGGGATAAATTGGACCATTTGCCTTTATTTAAAACGTTTGTAAGATTTTGTGTTCATGCATTTCGATAACTTATTAAGTTTCCTTCTTTGCATTTACTAGGATTATGAAGGAGTGGAGATATTGCATCTATTTATATGAATTGAAAATGCCCAAGATAATGCACTCATTCAATAAAAAATTAAAATATATTTAATTAAAAATTAACAAAATTTTAATTTATCAGCAAAACCTTTTGGTTTATGACTCAAGTAAGGTGTAAATCTCTCCCATTACAATGTTAGATCAACTTATAAATACCGAGGTAAGCTCGAGTCAAACTTGTACTAAATTTTATTTTACTCTTAGTATATAGTGCCAATCTGAAATATCTAAGGAATAACCTATTGAAAGTTCTTAGTGATATTCAAACAAAATCTCCTTCCTAGTTAATCAAAATGGCAAAACAATATTAAACCTGGAGGAGATTAGTTAGAAGTGTTCAACTTCTTCAAAGAAACACTAGGATCCCATAAGCAATGCAATTCACCCTCAACTCTTTTAAAGAATTTCATTTCTCAAACGAAGATATAAAACAACTGTATCTGAAAAGGAGACAGAGGAAGTAGTTTTAAGTCTAAAGTCAGATAGCTCTCTTGGTACGAATGGACTCAATGACTTATTGTTTTAGAAATTATGGCCTTAGATCAAGAGGATAATATTTGATGCTATTATGGGGTTCTTTGAGAAGAGGAAAATGCTTAGGGAAGTAAATAAAACCTTCATCACACTAATACCAAAAATTCCAAGCCTAAACACAGTTCTAGACTACAGGACAATTTCATGCTGCAACTCTCTCTACAAGATTACTGTTAAGATTCTGGCTTCTAAGCTAAAACTTGTCATTGTATACAGGGCGTTCCTATAGTTTTATAGGCCCTAAGTGAAATTAAAAAAAAGGCCCTCAATGATATAATTAAGTTTGCATATTTGTATGAAACATAAATGACTCAATTTATAAGTTTACATAATCAACTAAATATTAAATGATCATAACACTAA
>JANKOE010000205.1:12095194-12115394 GCA_026284465.1 Erythroxylum citrifolium | reverse complement strand
ACCCAAATAAATTAGTATAAAACTAACAATACCCACAAAACACACAAAAAAATTCCTTGAACTAAGATTCACTTACCTAAAATAAGAATGATCATGATAAAATAGTTGATCCGGTAGCTGTTAGAGAAAAGAAATAGAAAGAAAGCACGAAGCTTTTCATTAGCATTCAAAAAATCAAATACAGTAACAATCACTTAGATCAAGAGGAATAACATAAGCGTAACTTACTAGTAAAGATTGCATTTAAGACGACTATTCCATTTGGCGGATGATTTAGGAAGTGTAAATCGCGAAAAGAACTCCGAGATAGGTCGAGGAGGTGAAGACCAGTCCACTTCCCTAAAGTGCGTCCACCAGATCCCCTGTTGTGACGTTGCCCCAATCCATCGCAAAAAAAAAAATCCCTAAATCAAATTCACTTCCCAAGATTTTGATCCACAACAAGTAGGAGAAAGTTTCTAAAAAAAATGATCGAGAAGAAGAAAAAGAAGAAAGCTCTGCAAAAAGTGACAATGGAGGAAGTTATATTCCGAATTTCTAATCTCTCACACCAACTAGTAAAATTGATTCTGTGAAACCAGAGAAGAGGAGGACAGATTTTAATTCAAAATGGCCTTTCAAGACTTTCGGTTTTCTTGATGGAAAACCGAAACATAACTCTATAATCCCTTACCTATACGAAACCCATTACGTATTACAGAAGAACGAAAACGATGGGGTGAAAAGAGTCTTACCCAGAAGAGAGGCTCGAGTGTCCAACGCTGGGCTGGCTTGAAGGGAGAGTGACGTTTCTAGAGACGAAGCAGATGGAAGAAGACGAGGTGTGATAGAGATGAAGCAGATGCACGAAGAGGAGGTGCGACAGAGACGAAACAGTTGGAAGAAGCAGATGAAAGAAGACGAGGTGTGACAGAGGATAACGTGTGTAGGTTTCGTCTGTAAATAGGGTGATTTTTGTCATTTGTCATTCTTTTCCATATGACAAATATGTCTGTACCTCAGTTTTGGATTGGACAGAAATTTCTGTCTTTGTCCAATGAGGACGGAACAAAAATGAATGAAGACAGCAAGCAAACAGGACGAAGGACAGAACTTTTACATCCTTGTCCATTGTCCTCACCCCTGAGGACACTAACCAAACGCAGGGTTAATTTAGCCTACTGAAAACATAAACATGGACAACAATTAATGACTTGACTATAGTATGATAATAGTTGTCATAATAAGAAAGTGATTACATGAATTTTCTTGCCTATACTAGATATGATAAAGATAATATGTATTTCTAGTTCATATATATGAGTATTTGATGTTGAATTTGGATTTAACATTATTGTAATGTTCAAAGTATGATAAGAAATAGATTCTCAAGTAAAAGTATTTGATCAGGTTTTATACAATTAGGTTGTATGTATAGGATCAAAGAAGACTTATATTTCACATAAATGGCAAAAATACAAAGTTGGATAACCGAGACTATCCTTTTATGTCATATTGGTTAAATCGACAAAACAAAAATCATAAAGTTACATGTAAGGATATATGTACCCTTATGATTATGAATCGTATGAAACTTGTCAAGTTGAAGAATAATCGAATCAACCTTTGGTGAAATGATGATGATGGTATCGAATTGTTAAATCTTATACATGTAATGTATTCGACGGAATAACAATTCATAAAAGGCTAATGCTTATATTTCATTATATTACTAATGACTTTGTGTAATATAGTCATACGTATTAAACGAAATGTTGATTTAAAATTTTGAAAAGTTCAAATTGTTTAAATCTAAATAGAAAGTAGGCATTAAGAATGCTGAAACATTTTGATGAGATCATTGTGGTAAGTTTTAAATTTTTGGTTATCTACAGGGAATGAGATTCTCTAGTGTATACCTTCATAACTAAATTCATGAGAGTATGTTTTATGTGAGGAAAATACAATATGGAATATTGTATGATGCAATATTATTTCTTCTATAATGATGTCTAGTACAATGACTTACTTTCTATAGTTACAATTGAATCAAATTAGCAATATTTCATATTAGATATGCAATGCTAAATTTTTAAAAGAGTCAAAGTTAATGATTTAAGGATGTGATGCTGTCTTGAAGCATGTATATAATCTATTAAGTTTAGAACTAAAATGGGTAATAAAGGTTATGAGATATCCAAAAGGTTAAATATGATCTTACAGACTTATTGAACGAATTGTTTATTTCAATATATACTTATAGAAGAATAGCTCTCAAGATAAGTAATGGGAGTAAGATAAAATTTAAAAAGTTCAAATCTTATGACAGTACATCTAATTGGAACTAGTGCCTTTAATGATACATTTAATGTACGGTTGAATGGCTACGAACATTGAAAGATCCACTTTCATAATGAATTTATAAAGTTTATTTGGATTGTGAATTTATCATGTCTACAAGAAAGTTAGTGGGAGTATAGTTTTCCTCTTTAGTGGGAGTATATAGAGACATATTACTCACAGAGAACGACGATTCTAACTTTCAATTGTTGAAACTATAATTGTATAAGAATAACTCTTATTGGATAAGAAAAGATAATAACTTAATTCTGGAAGTTAGATCTATAGAAATAGATTGGAAGTTGTTCACTTCTTCTAAATCCAAGTACATAGATAATGTACTAAAGATGTTTGGTATTTGAGATATCAGATAATTGTGAAGTATTAAAGATATTCATTACTTTATGTATGAGTTGGTATTTGAGTTCAAGATGATAAAGATATAACTTTAAAAGTAAATCGTAATTAAGGTTTATTTACTTAGAACAATATCATTCAAGATTGGAAAGGTTCCAATGTAGTAATGGTTGCCAATTAATGGTTGCCAATTAAGTCATAATACATTTCCATTAGTGAAAATTATTATTTGGATCAATAAGTTCTTTAATGAACTTGATATAGTTCCTTACATTGTTTAAGACAACAATGTATTGTGGAACATTAGAACCATTTGGAAAGCAAAAGGAGCTAAGGTCTCATCAAAGATTCAAGGATGTATTTAGGAAAAATTTTCTTAATTATGATGATAATTGAGATGGAAGTTGTGAGATATTAACAAGTGTTCACTATATAGAATCTTGTAGAATTCTCTCATTAAACCACTGTCCTAGCAGTAGTACAATCGTCATATGGTGATATGGTATGAGATACTTAAATGATTGGCTTAGTGTAAGTGGGAGATTGTTGGTTTATTCCCTAAAATTAATCGCTTTGGTTGTAGTTTAGTGACAATTCTTTAAAGGCATTTTTTATCTTGTACACGTTTAGATGTATTAATAAAATCTATGAGATAATTAGACATTACAAATGAAATTATAATGAGATTATAATTATGAGATTCATATTGCATTTATGTATTATCCCTAAATTGTTTCTAGTCATTGTTTTATTAAGATTAGACATTAATATAACGCAAAAAGAATAGCATATGTTATGCTTTTCCTTATGAAGAAAATATTTGATCTCAAAGGCTAAAGTATGGAGATACTTAAACAAACATATGAGTGTTTGTTAGAGAATAAGATCATTGAACCAATCTGACATGAGAGATCCATTTAGATCATTACTTGCATGTCTATGGAATTCTCATTGTAATGATTGTATAAGTGATCATTTGACTTGAAATAACCAAAGCTATCTTATATAAGGATTGCTATATTTTGATACTAATTATAACCTACTTAATCATGAGTTATTCAATCGGTAGTTATTTGATGTATCATGAACTATATGGAGGTCATTGTGTGATCAACATATGATTCATCACCCTAAAGTAATTAAGGATAATGTTTCGTTGTTTTTAATTAGTATTGATTTGGGAAATCCTTGGCTAAGGTAAATGACGTTTTGTAAATAATTTACAAAAGTCATTAATTGAATCGATAGCTAATGGCGAAGAACTAATATAAACGGACTCAAAATAGAGTAGACATTAATTCCATTCTCTATGTCTAATCGGAGCATTGTATGATTAAAGGATTAAATTATACAGAAAAATCATGCACAGAAAGGTTAGTCAAAACTACTTTGACATTCCTCAATATTTGGGTTGTCATGACATGATGTTAGACGTCAATCTTGATCTATGATTATAAATGGTTTAATTAGAGAATTAAAGATAAATTAAAAAGAATTTTAATTTATCTAATTCCAATTATGAATTAGAATTATACTTTGTAACCATTGTCAATATATTTAGGAACCTAATAGGTCTCACATATAGAATGAGTTGAAGAGAGCAAAGTTAATTTAATAAAGTTGGACTTGATTGTAAAGTTTGAGAAACTTTATGATTAAATATGAGATATATAATAAATGAGGATCAATATAAGATATTGAATCTTATTTGGACATAATTGATATTTAATTAGAATTAATAAAGTCTAATTGAAATTATAATTTAATTACAATTAAATTAATAAAATGTCCAAAACTTATTATCAATAGGCTTAAACTCTATGAAGCTAACACTTCTTGTTTAATCTTCTTTTGTAAGAGTTACGAATTTCTCTCGACCCATTTTGTGGATACAGTTAGAGGCTAGACATTTGTACAGCTATGGTGGTTGAGACAAATTGATTTCAGAAATGGTTCGAGGGATACAACAAAAATATGATCAAGCTTCAGAATAAGGTACGAATTCAGATTTACGCTCTATTATGATTTATGTGTTAATCGTCTTATAAAATTAAATTGATCTTGATTTTCGGGAAATAAATTTGTGAAAAAGTTTCGTAATTATTTCGCTGCGGCTGAGATCGAATCCTATTTTAGTTTCCCTTCATATTTTTGACCTATCGCTATTTTGCCTCATTTTATTCTTTATAAAACCATTCTTAACGCTCGTAAAAAAACAAAAGAAAGACAAAAATAAGGGCCCTTTTCTATTTTACTCAGGCCTATAAAATGTTCGAAATTGCCCTCATAAGCAAACCCCAGTTTTCATATCTTATATTCAAATTATTGACAAAAAATTATGCACGGACACATGTAACACACATGTTGGAACTAAATGTTACTTGTAATTTTGATCTGGTGTGGAATGTGGCGGGCACGCTTACTTGGCTTCGCATTGGGAAGAGCATTGACGAGTGTCGAAGGCGAATCCTCAACTTCCGAATAGCCAGCTCAGTCTCACCCACAATCTCAGGTTAATTCTTCTTCTCTATCTCTCTATCTCAACTTGCTGCGTAACTACTAGATCTGCCTCTGTTGTGAAGTTTTTGTATACTGACGCATATGGGAATATGGTAAATCACCATTGTCACTGTTATGAATAGGGCCGAAAGCCCATTGATCGAGCTGAGCCGAGTGAACCGAGCAACCACTTGCTTTATAGTTAGGAAAATTAGCAGAATCGATCATCGAAATTGTTAAGCATATTGCAGTCTCCTTCTCATCCCTGTTCTCTCTATTTCTCTTCTCATATAACTCCCCTGTTTCCCTTTTCTTCTTCTTCTTCGTAAGTTCATCTACAGTTTCCAGAATATGTGAACATTGTTTCAATTTCCAGAAATACACCCTTGAACTTTGCTTATGTTGGTACTGTTCATTGCCTTGGAAATACGGTTCATTACATGGTAGGTGCACCCTCATAAATGGGAAGTGCAAGTATCCTGATCGTTGTCGTCTAATGGCGTTAGAAAGAGAGCACTGAAGCTCTGTGCCATTTCAATCTTGTAGGTGCGAAAACAGGACCTTAAAGGAACATATATGCTGTCTTCACTCTTTCCTTTTTCTTGATTTCGGTCTATGAGAGTTCCATTGAACCTTGTGGGTCTGTAAGCTTCGTTCTGTCTGTTGTTATTATTAAGAGAACTTCCGTTTTGTAGGCATTATTCTTAATAAATTCAGAAATATTTCGAAAAACACTGATAAACCCATGTAAGATATCAAATTTTAGCCTTATATCACCTAACTTCCACTTTGTCTTTGTTTTAGGAATCATATGAACCCCCTGAGTATTTGCACATGGCAAGGGGTTCTGTATCATAGGAATCTTTATATAGATTAGACACACGCATATATATATGCACATGTATATGTATAAAAGTACGTAATTCCTTTCAGTTGAGGGCACGAGATAAAGACATCAATGAAGAAAAGCAACAAACAAGAAGCTCCATGAAAAACTGAATAGAGAGATAGATATGGAGTCACTATCCAAGTAGGTTTGGCATCTAGTAAAGTTAAAGAGCATTAAGATGTAAAAGAGAATTGGACTTTTTTTGTCTTATAGGGATAAATGGGTCGTTCGGAACTAACCTCTCTATTAGTTAGTAAGAAGGTTACGTGCGTCAGATCTTCCAATAAAATTTTTGTTATATTGATGTTGTTGTAAAATATGTAGTTATGTAAAATTTTTAATATACATTAAATAAGGTCTTAAATTATATGTTTCATATCACAAATTAGGCATTCTAAATAAATTATTTGACAAATCAAACAAATATATATGTATGTACGTATATAAACTCTTGAAGTTGGCCAAAGGTATTGACTATTATGCTTCCCTTTCAAGCAGGCAAAGGTAAAGAATATGAGGACCAGCTTAAGAAAGGTCACACTCATCCTCTTTATTATCGACTTCAAATCTTCAATTTGGTTTGGTGACTTTTGTAGGTCCAACTTCAAATCTTTTATTATCATTGACAACGACGAATTCAGGATTTTAATCTTAGTGGAGCTGACGCCTATATATATGTATATATTCTGAAAAAATTTTAGTATGGGGAGCTGACACCTATATATATATATATATATATATGTATATATTCTGAAAACTTTTTAATCTTAGGGGGCTATAGCCCCTGTCAGCCCCTTGGATCCGTCCTAAACATTGGAATATGAAAAGAAAAAGTATTTATTTACATTTACATTGACCTAAAATAAACTTAGTAAAAGAAGTTTGGTTAAATAGTCATGTGAATTAAGCTTCAGTATCCGTCAATTCATCGGTCATAATATGAAAAGAAAAAGTATACATTTACATTTGCATTGACCTAAAATAAACTTAGTAAAAGAAGTTTGGTTAAATAGTCATGTGAATTAAGCTTTAATATCCGTCAATTCATTGGTCATGTTTCAATTTAGTAATACCCAACTTTATTTTAGTTATAAATATGTAAAAAAAATAAAAATAATTATATATATATATATTGATAAATTAAGCAAAATAACTTTTAAATTAAATGACTAAAAAGTGAAAAAATATGCATTTAACTTTTTTTGTGATACAGAGATTATATTTATTGTTAATGATTTGCAATTGTACAATTTTGTGTTTTGTTCATTTCTTACATGAAATAGTTTTAAAGAGGAAAAAAACAGCAAAAGCTCAGCCAAAACAATAGCATTAAAAAAGTGAAAAAGACTCAAAGCGGCTTTGTTGTTGTGTTGTGTTGCTGTGTGACAGCGTGCGTGCTTGCTTTTCTGTGATGTATGTGTCCCTCTTCTTCGTTGGAACTCTCTTTCGATCCTTTCGACTTCCAAGGTTCTCACCCTCCTCAGTCTATCAATTGGTAAGCTAGCACTTCTTATCATTTTCTGTTTTCCCTTCTCTCTCTTTTTTTTAAAGTTTCTTTTTGGTTTTGACTCTGTTAGTAATCCTTTAAAATGGGTTAGTGACAAAGCTTCTGCCTTTAGTCATTATCATTATCATTGTCGTCATCATCTTTATCTTTCATTACTCGGCATTCAGTTTTTTCCTCTGTTTCTTTTTTTCTTGGACCAGAGCGAGTTTGAAGTCTTACAAGTTTCCTCATTTCTGTGATTTACTGGTGATTTTTTTCTCTATTTTACTGAAGTGGCTACTGCAATTTTGAGTTCTTGGAGATTTGAGATCTGGGTTTGTTTTATATGCTGAAATTCTCCATCTCTCTTCTTTTTTTTTTCCTTGTAAAGGTGTTTATAGTAGAATAAGCTCATTGATGACCCCACAATCTTCGTTCCACTTTTTGTCCTCTTGTCATTGGAGAATAAGGCCAAGGTGCTGGATGTGCGACTGGTGCTGCCGTCAGTTGAATCTTAAGTTCCCAACTGTGAGGACTCTTTGAGTGTTTCAAACTGCTGACCCTCTCTCTTTTTTACGTTCCCAGAAGACTTTTCCAAAAAGTCTATCCTTTACAATTTGTGAGCTGCATATTCACATAAACCAACGAAGATCCCAATTTATCCCATTTTTGTGCTTTGAAAGAAAAGCAAAAGACCCCATTTTCTCAGCATCTCCCCGTTACGAGTTTGTTATTCATGGAAGGGAGATACTCTGGGGTGCCTTTGTTGTTAGAAGCAACTGCTGGACATGATTGAACAGTTCATCAATTTTGTAATCCGCCCACCCAGGTTCTACCTATTCCCGGATGTTTGTTTTTTCTCTCTCCATGTGCTACTTTCACTCTGTAATTCTTTGTTTTGTGGTGTTTGATGTTCTTGATGTATAGGGCGGATTATAACCCAGATCAGTATTTGTGGGAGAAAGATTTCACTCTCGCTGGCAGAGCTTACAAGAGAAATGACTTGGAGGCAAGTATGGACAAGTTTTCTCGTTCATTTGAACTCTTTATTTCTTCCCTTCACAGTTTCCTAGTTTCAGTTGTCTTCTGCACTTTCATGGTGGTTTTTAACTTTCCTAACCTTTCTGCTTTTCTTTTTAATGCTTGCAGCTTACAAATGAAAGAGGCCATACGTTACAGTGCAGCCATTATATACCCTCACCTTTTCCTCAGGATACTTCTCTTCCTTGTGTCATATATTGTCATGGAAACAGGTAGGATTGGAATTAGTTGCGGTCTTTTCCATTTGATTGTTGTCAATGTAACTAAACTGCTTACTGAATTTGTATGACTTTTGTTAGATGTTTCACGCATATTCTAGGCTTAAACTCTTTCCCTGCTTCTAGTTATGTTGATGAACTTCATTCAACTTTCTTGAAGAGAGAGAGAATGCGTACACTAAATGAAAGTGGATACTTACTCATTCATTAGTTTTCACCATTTACCAATGCAGTGGTTGTAGAGCAGATGCAAATGAAGCTGCTGTAATCCTTCTCCCGTCAAATATTACTGTATTTACCCTTGACTTTTCGGGTTCTGGTTTGTCTGATGGTGACTATGTCAGCCTTGGTTGGCATGAGGTATGTAACATCTTTGATTAGTGTCATGCGACTTCAAATTTTCTATTTTTATGTCATTGTGTTATTTCAGTGGTTTGTTTGGCTTGAAGTGTGGAAACAACTTCTATTTCTTGTCACTTAGATTCTCTGTCCCCTATGTCCTCATTTATGGTTTAAATGTCAGAAAGATGACCTCAAGGTTGTCATTTCATATCTAAGAAGCAACAAACAAGTGTCACGAATAGGGCTTTGGGGACGATCCATGGGTGCAGTTACTAGGTACTTTGTCATCACTATGCTGTCTTCTTTTACCGTGGCTTCTATTTCATTACTACATTGTTATGTTGATATTTTCATATAATTTTGATAAAATGATGAGTAGCTTATTAATAATATGATGCAGCCTTCTTTATGGAGTAGAAGACCCATCCATAGCTGGAATGGTCTTGGATAGTGCCTTCTCAAATTTATTTGACCTAATGATGGAACTTGTGGATGTGTACAAAATTCGACTTCCAAAATTCACAGTATGTCTCTACTCTATCCCTCTCTTTTCTTCTGCCTTTGACCCTAGAGAGACCCAAATCATCATGCATATGGTCTTGGAATAGATAAAAGCATCAATGAGATTATTGCAACTTTGGTAATATCCTTATAATTTTTGGATTTTCATGCGCTTTCTTGATCACTTGAATCCTACTTTTATGCTATTGATCTACTGTTGTTTTGGATTACTCTGGCTGGAATTTTTTAGGTAGATATGATTAGGATCATACACTATCAAGATATTACACGATACAACTACCTGTCCAACTCTTAAGCCTTGAAAATTTATACCATTATTTATTGTCAAAATTTCTGTTCAAATAGATCTTTAGAGAAAAGAAGTTTTTCAGCATTCCAGCTTTCAGGAGCTAGATTTTTATGATTTCACATATATTAAATTTAGTACTTGGATATGCAAATGCAGCTTTCCTGACTTTGCTTGTGATCAGGTTAAGATGGCAGTACATTACATGCGGCGTGTCATTCAGAAGAAGGCTAAATTTGATATAATGGATCTTAATTGTATAAAGGTTTGTGTGTGTCTGCTATTGTTGTTTTATGCTGATTTCGTAGCAAGGCAATATAATTATCTAGCATACAAGCAGTTACTTGGATTATATGTTGGGGGCTACACAAGTGGCTTCTAATTGCTGAACATCTATCTTAACCAAGTTTTTGAGCTATTGCACCTCATATGACCATCAAGATTAATATCATTTCTTAATTGATTGGAGTATTAGATTCATGTTATATGAAACTTTGCAGGTTGCACCCAAATCATACATTCCTGCTTTATTTGGACATGCTAGTGAGGACAAGTTCATCCAATTCCACCACTCTGACCTCATCTTTAAGTCCTATGCGGTAATTTATCATTGTAACTATTCTGTACTTCAACTGACATAGTCAAAACTCTGAAGAAATTGACCATGTAAATTGTTTTTACAGGGGGACAAAAATCTGATAAAATTTGATGGTGACCACAACTCCTCTAGGCCACAGTTCTATTATGATTCAGTTTCGATATTCTTCCTCAATGTACTCCATCCTCCTCAAACTTCTACCTGCTCGAGTAAGCTGGAGAAGTATTATGATCTGGGAGATTTGAAGGTCAATGCTGGCATGGATGAGGTGACTTTTTCTTCTCTAACATTAGGGTTCCTTGTCTGATATTAACATTTTGAAGCGTGCCTACATTAAAGTTAAATCATCAAAGGAGCCCTTCATGTAGCTATTGGATTAAATACGTCAATTTCATTTTTGACATGCATTTCAGAAAGTTGGGCTTCTTGTTCTTTCAACCTCTTCAATTGAAGTGTAATGATTGACATCAATTCTATAACCTGAAATTTTTAAGGACATTCTTCATTTCAAATCCAAAGGATGTCTACATAAAACCTGATTAATCATAAATGTGATGTCTGAAATCCTTGTTAATGCTAGTGTCAACCAGTTATTAACTTGTCCTCTGCTTACTTTAACCTTGATTTATCTTTCAAATATAATGTAATATTTTAACTCAAGGACTAACAAATGTCCTTTTTCTTCTTAGAGCCTCTTGTATGAGATAATAACAGGCCTTCGTTCATCCTGCATTGATGCTGCAAGCTCATCCTCTGCTCTTCCCAGCGTTCTGACCACAAAACCCGTGAGCGAACTTCTTTCTGAAGTTGCCCCAGATGTTTGTGTAATAGTGTGTATCTTCTCATTCACGCACACATGTTTTTCCTATCTCACCTTTCTTTTATGCATAAATTAAGTGTTCTTTGGTTGATGCAGGACTCTGTTGTTAATGAACAAGATATGCTTAGCAGTGATGAGCCTTCAAATTCTCAGGTGATATTGATTGGTATAACCTGAAGGTCAATGGGATTAAGTTCTACAGAGATTGTACACTAAATCGTTAGTGATTAGGACATCCTCCATATTTCACAACATAATACTTGACTGTAAGGCATGTGAGTTGATCACCATGAATTTGAGAAATTTGTTACCATAACCAGAGATTGCACTTAAGATCTGGACTTGGTCTCATTTTCACACATCAGACTAGAACTTGTTGCAGTTGGTTGCCACTTAATTAGCTCACAAGTGATGTTAGAGGTAGGCAGGTTAGAAACATTCTCTGTGGTAGGCAGGTTAGAAGCATTCTCTGTGGTAGGCAGATGCTGAGATCTGAATTGCAAATCACACTATTGCCATGTTTCCATATGGAATTTGTAACTATGAATTTGCAGGATAAGCAAAATGGAGCAACCGAGGAGTGCTGCTCATATACAAGCTCAAACAGAGAGAGTTGGGGAAGATGCTCTTCCCTAGGAGGCAGTGATGATGAATCTTTCGCTGATTGCAAAGCTCGTGACGACAGCCACGAGGTCTGTTCATCTTTCTCTTGCTTTCTCAGCAGCTTGTTGGATTGTACCGTGTATGGTGTGCCTTGAGGGCTTTTCCACCTGCATATTTCTAGTGCATTAATTCCAGGAGAATGGATTCTGGCATAGAACGTTGAAGTTTTGTGTGGTCCATCTGCATAAACATTTAGTAGGTTAACTTTCTTGACTCATCCACTAACTTGTACTGTCCCATTTAATAATCTTGTGGTTTTCTTTTTCGCAATTAGATGACTCTGAAGGCCTTTGCAACACCTTTACGAGCCGTTCAACAGAAACCTGAAGACACCACAAAGGAGGAAAAGGAAAAGAAGAAAAAAATAGGCTGGTCAGCTTCCAAGAAACTCAAGAGTGAGAAACTTGACAGACTTGAGGCCTTTAGCAAACGGCTGCGCCACTACTTTTTAAGGCGAGGAAACCACCAGAGACACCGCTCATCATGAGTGCTACTTTCCTTTGGAAGCATGTCTATAGTTGTACTAGCTCATTCATCTCGACTGCTCGCTGTTTATCTTCCTCACTTTTTCACAATTGTAGCTTGTAGGCATCTCCTCTTTCTTGTTCTTGCTGCATTGTTGCCATTTTTAACTGCTGATGAAGTCCCCTGTGCACACACGACCTCAACTCCATGTGTCTCTGCTCAGTGCTCAGGTTCAGGCTCAGGCTTGCTCAGGCCTCTGGTTTCTAAACTTGCAGCACTGTATATTTTTCCTTACTCTCAAAAGGAAATGTTAGATGAAATGTTGTCCAAGGCTGGGGTTGTATAATTTTTAATAAAAAAAGCTTTTTGAAAACTTTTTTTTAAAATAAATAATACATATAAATTTATAAAATGCTACAATTCTAAGTTTAAGAATCAAACCAAATTGAATATTCATATAATAATATTTAATATATATGAATTCATGTCCTGCAAGAAAACGGATGCGTGCGTTTGTGGTATAGATACTCGAATAGTATATTTGCTATTATTTTTAATAAAACTTTAAAAGAAAAAATGTTTTAAAAATTAAAAATACTAATGATCAAATGATCACAAGGTCTTATAAAAGCCTCACCGGACAGCTTAGCAGCACAGATTTCAATCATAAATACCAGACAAATTTGGATAATGCACTAATCTACAATTTCCTTTCCACAGTTAGTTGATTAATCATATCCTACTAATCTGTGAAATCTCAAATCCGTATGAATCATGATTAGCAGTAGTTAACCGACAAAAGTGAAAGGGTACACAACACATCATTTCCAAATTCTTGACATTTCAAGTAGCAATCCCCCCTGTCTACACCTTTGGTACAACGGAACAGTCCAACAGGAGCACATTCTTTAAAAAACACAAACCATCCCCATTCACAAAAGTTCTGGCCATGTATCATCTATCTAATGAAGTTTTTTAATTTAAAAAGATTACAGGCAACTTTCATCCAATCTAATCATCTCAGACAGCTAACACTAACAGGTTCTGTAATCTGATTAAAGCTTCTACCTTGTACAGTGATGGACAAGGCTTGTCACTAAGACCAACTACCATGCTGCAAGGAAGTCTACAGTTCTGTGCCTGAAACATTCTCCATCTGACCATTATTCCTAACAGATAATCGGGATGAAGGGTCAAACTGCTCACCAGTCAGGAAGACAGCGTGTGATGGATATGATGTATTTAGGCTTGATTCCAGAATCTGATGTGTTAGCACCATATCTGGCTTACTGTAAGCTGATCCTGTGCTTATGCGTTGCCTCTTCATTGATCTCTCGGCTTTAGGGCTCTCACCTGGAGAACCAACATTACCACGTGAGTCAGGAGTCAATGGTTCATGGTGAGATGAGAATGATTCATCAATAGAAAGGCTCTTAGCTGCAGTTCGTTCCTTGTAAGTCTTGTCTTGAAGGGGTGACTCGGAAGTTGGGGCAGGAGTTGGTGGGTCGTTTTTATTATCAGATTCGGGACCGTTGTCACCTGAACCTGGGCCAGAAACTCCTGAGCCAGGAGCCTCACCAAGGACACCGCTGAGTCGTTGTTGCTCCTCAATTATCTTCTTCAAATACTTACCCTGAGCTTCAATACGCAATTGTAGTTGTCTCTGTACCTATTGAGTCCAAGAAAAGAGATCCAAATTTGATTGTTAAGTAAGTGTAACAAACAATTGTTCATACCACAAACATTCATTCAGTTGTAACCAATTAACGGTACAGGTGTGTTTTCAACAAATTACTCATGGTTGAGATTAATTATATTATTTTGCTAAGACCCCTTTGTCTAATAAAATAAGAAAAAGAAAAGAATTGTCTAATAAAATAAGAACAAGAAAAGAAAACAATCCTTGCTCTAAAGATACATTTAACAATTATAGATAAAATGCTAAGGACTTGGATTCTTCAACAAAATGTAAAAATGATGAAATTTAAATGTCATACAAACATGGATGCTATTTAAATCCTAGGATATGAAAGGTTAAAATCTACTTGCAATAATACTTGGAACACACTAGAATAGTGGTAAAGAACTTTAGGAATCTATTTAAATCTCATTGAAATCCCTTATTTATACCAAATTGTTCAATTGACTAAATTAATCTTTTCCCTAGTTCAGGTAGGAACATAAACTCAAGCAGATACAAGGAAAAAATCTAAGGAAACCTAGTTATAGCACAACAGTAAGTTAAACGTGAATGTCAACGAGAAAACATGCCTCTAATTGCTCATGCAATCGTTTTTGAACTTCCATCTGCAGCTTGAGTGCTTCTGTAATTTGCATTCCACTGCAAACAGACATAAGAAAGAAATCCTTCAATCAAATACCAAATTGATCAGATAGAAGCATTAAGTACATCTCATAAGACTTTAGATTTGGGCCAAGGATGACTGAACCAAGGAATGGGTGACAATTTCCTCCTTTTCTGCTTTATATGGAATGGTGGAATTGTAAAATCCTCCGTTTGAAAGTTCCAAGATTTTACACTACTATTTAAGCAAATGATCATCTTGGACGGAAGAGAAAGGTGAGACAAATGCACTTACGATGAACCATCTAGACTGGAGAGCATATCACCGGTCTCTTTCTTGTCAGCTTTTTTCCCTTGCAATATCATTTATAATTGGATCAGAAAACAAAAGCCTGTTAATTAAGTATTTACTGATGGACAACAGAGCAAGCACATTGAGGGAGTGACATTTTTTTCAATAATTCATGTGAAATTTCAATAATATAATGATCACTAGTTAACTAAAAATGAGGCTAAAATCATTCCAGTTTTAAGTTATATGAGGTCATGGCATGTCAAAATTTTGTTTCTCAATTCTTCCATAGCTTCACGTTAAGTTGTCCGGCCATGACCCACATTTCCTTCTAGCATGACATATTTCTACAAATCCACACAGAAATAACAGTGACTGACACATGCACTTACCATCAGATGAGGAGTCCGGAAGGTATTTTGCAAGTCTATATTTCTGGAGTTATCATGAGAGTAAAGTTAGAAGAATCAACAAAGGGATACAATATGCTAGGCACCGTAACTGGCAGTTCCAAAGAACTCTAGAAAAAAAGGAAATATATAATCATGTATATAACACAAGAATCATAAGTAAAAAACCTGTAAATGGCTTTTGACATGGTATATTGTTAGCCCTTGTACACCCATGACTCTAAGAACACCTTTGGGTGTAGCACCTGGAGAGGAAGAAAGAAAAAGAAAAGAAAAGGATCAAGTACTTACAAATAAAAATTGCACATGGGAAATTTTCAAACTAAAATCTAGTATACCCATGCCACAAAGTTATCGTTAAATAATCTTCTCCCCAGTCATGCAGTTAACTTTATTCTACTTACTGTATATCATTAAAGAATCTTCACCCCAGTCATCCTCTTAACTTTATTCTACTTCCAATATGACAACCGTACCATCATAAAAGCAGTTCAGATGAAGGCAGTGACGAGTTCCTATGGAAATAGTTTATCGTATGCATACTATAACAATTATGTGCTCTTGTAAGTCTCTCCATTTGTGTTTATGCGAGTTCAACCATTGTGCCAGTAGCCTTTTGGCACTTCTCAACCATATAAGTTAGATCTCGACAAAAATAAAGTAATGAGAGCTAATGAATAGAATACAAATTCCAAAATCAAGGGTCCAAGATAAGTGAAATTTTGACAAGACTCACGGTCTGGTCCACCAAGTTGAGCCACTGCATCAACAAAACGTTCATGAAGTTCATGAGTCCAGCGCAATCGTTGCTTTGATGCAAGACTAGGGTTGTTGCTGAGACCATTCCCTCCATTGGCAGGGTCCATTTCGGAAGCACCACAATCTAAATACTGACCATGAACTAATGAATTTTGACCAACCATACTCGAACTAGGATGAAACATATGTTATTCATCTGTATCCAAGCAGCTTGAATTCAGCAAAAAGCACAAGAAATGAAATCAAGATTTATTATCTGCTTGTACCATTGCCTATGACTATCAAAGAACATTGCATTGTAGAAAGAATAGGAGAAAAAATATATCAAATCTTCAACAATTAGGACATGTGACAATTCTACCAGAAGACCCAATTAATCAAAACTGTACATATCTCAGCGTAAGTTGGTATGAGAAGAAAGTAGCAGTCGCTATCTTCAAGAAACCATCCTCAATGACCAAAAACAACACTCTGATTCATTTGGACTATAACAACAATGGGGTTTGTGAAATAAGTCATGATCTATGCTCCAAGTAAAAGTAATGAGGAGAGTTACAAAACACGATTCATCACTCTATCAATATGCTTTATAGAATGTTATTTATTGACAAAATGCTTTCCAATTCACCTTTCATCCTTCACTGGTTCTCTAAATTGCCTACAGAAGCTAAAACCAATTTGAAAAAGTAACCTATTATAAGCAGAAAAGTAACCAAAACAACGGTTTAGAGAAGACTTCCAGATTATATTAGCATATAAGTGGGAAAACAGGAAAGAATCTGACCCCACAGGAAACGATGAGGGACAACCAGCTGTGTCCATATTGGTGGCAGTAAGTGCCAAACAGCTGAATGAAATTTGCATGAAAACGAGTAGGTTTCAGTCATTGTAAGTCGTATAGAGCATATCAATTGATCAAGATAAGATAGGAACAAAGAGAATACTTAAAATAGATACTTTATGTGTTCACAAACTTGTATTTTCATTAGATGGTAACCCAATTGAAGGTTATCCAGGATTCTCGCATTTGTTTGTATCTGAGAATTCAATAGAGGCAAAATATTACACATATGGAAGCTGTGACACAGATTCATCAAGCACCAATCACTGTTACACAAATCAATCCAAAGGTAGCCGTCGTAATTATATGTCACAAACAATCAAACAACGATAATCAATACCTAAGCTAGTAATAGTACGCAATAAGAAACAAATTGAACAGTCAATTCCACATTCAAGATCCAAAATTTTGCAACTGTAACAAAGGACTCCTAATACATCCCCGCCCAAATAAAAAATGAAGTAACCACTAGCGATCAGTGTAACAGCTAACAAGAAAAAAAAATCACAACAAAACAAAGGAGTAGCAGAATAAGATGAACCGGTAAGATTGAATTTAATCCAACAAGCACAAGAAAACCTAGAGTAACTTTTCATTTATTAGCACTTAAAGTGAAGCATCTTACGCTTCAAATATCAGAAAACTAAACAATTCTCCCCCCAAAGTCAATAACTGTATCATAACTAGCACTCTTGTCTATTCCCGCACAAAATGAACTAAAATGAGTTCTTGAAACCAAAGTGAAGTCCAAAACCGGACAACCAACTGAAATTAGGGTTTGAGAAATCCATAAATTAAAACCTAAAAGAGAGCCAGAAGCAAAAGCAAGAAAAGTGAAACCGAATATCCAAAGACCATAAACTAACAATTGGGACACCAAAATTCAAACCGAACAAGAGAAAGTGAAGAAAAAGTCAAATGATCACAAAACCCAAAAAAGAAACAAAAGGAAACCATAAAACAAACAAGAATCCAAGGAAATTAAAGACATACCACCCAGAATTAGATCTATCTCTATGACTCGCAGTACTCCCCGAGAGCCTCGGGGTCTTCTTCTTCTTCTTCCTTCTTTTGACGACCTCCTCGTTTTGTCTCTCCACTCTTAACAAACTAGCAACAATCTTACACACAGAATTAAAAAAAAAGAAGAAATTCGATCAAGTTGGTTGGTCAATTTGCAGACACATAGATAGTTTGAATCAAAGAGGAAAAAAGGTGGAGAATTTGAAGGAATGGAGAAAAGAGCTGTTTGCTTTGTTTTATACGTAAGAAATGTAGAGAGAGGAACTTAGAGAGATACGCAAGGGCAAATGGACCTATGGCTATGACTTGCACGTACTTCTTTTATTTATTTATTTTAATCTTGATTTGTTGAGTATGTGGAATTTATTTTTATTTAGAAAAAAAAAAGACAGCAAAATATTGGCAGGAGACGAAGTGTCCGACCGAATCCGAGGTCTCAGACGTCCGACCAGACCCAAAGCTGTTCATCTTTTTTCTCGACGACGTATTATAAATTCAATATAAATTAGAAAATTAAAATAAAAAAGAATAACACAAATAATCTAAAAAATTAAAAATTATTTAAAAATGTCTAACAAATTAGATTAATTAAAAGACAATACGTTTCGTATATATAATTAATAATTTTTTGAATTTGAATAAGAAAAATTAAAGTGATTTTTTAAAAAAAATTATTGGGGCATTTTGTCATAAATTTATAAAAACATAATTTATAAAGAATAGATAACATTATTGGAATTATCTATCGAATTAGACTAATTAAAGATAATATTTTTCGTGTACATAATTAAGAATTAAGAATTGAGATTTATGTATATATTTTAACTGGTTATCGTTAACATCTAGTTAAAATGTGGCTGAGCTAGAGTTTGCGGGGAGAAATGCGAGGACAAGCGACCAATAACGGAATCTACAAAGTAATATTCTGTCCACACATGCTTTTCTTATCATCTTCTTCGTTTGTTATTGGTTTGGATTTATCCTTTCAACTTGCAGCTCCTTATTTTTTTTTATAAAAAAAGATAATAGAATTAATAACGACCAGAATAAATCTCGAACAACACATCAGGCAGATCAACCCATAAGTGAAACATGCCATCGCGAATAGAGTCATGCGCTAGTAGGTGAGCACACCTATTGTCTTGACCTCTAATCCAAAAAACCTGAATATCGGGCCGAAAAACAAGAATAGCCTTACAATCAAACACGAGCAATCCAAAAGTAGAATGATCCTCACACGAGGAATGAATTGCGAAATATTCTTGTTTCTTTATTTAATAATTATTATTATTATTTTCATTGGTATCCTGCCTTTAGAATGACAAAATTAGTCTGGCCTGAGTTGATAAGCCCAATCAACCAACTCGACTCGTAGCCTGACGGGAAAGTATAAAACGATATCGTTCTTTTTGTTTTTTAACAAAATATAAGGTTGCGTCTGCGAGGTTGGCCGGTTCGTAGGTCGGCTCGATTTGTCAAAAAGAATTGACAAATGTATTAATTATTTGAACTTTTTATCATAATAAAACACATAAAATTCTTAATATTTAAAATTATCAAATTTTTATATTTCAATTTTGAATTAGTCCTTGAAACTTTGGTTAAAAAATAATGACAAAAAGATATATGTGACATGAATACAACATTTGTAAATTAAATATTGCTTACACAATAGTTTAATGGAGTTCTTAAATTGTAAGTAATTGAATTTAACTCAAATTAATAATTTATTATTTTCATCTTAATTTAATACAAAGTTAAGAAATTAATCAATAATATTCGATTATTCAACATTCAAAGTTTATTATGAGTATTATTCATTATTGTTTTTTAACCAAAACTTAAGAAAAAGAGTTTCTGAAAATTTGAACGTTAAAAAGCATTTTTTCAAAAATTTTAAAAATTGAAGAGTTTTTAATTTTTTAAATTAGGGAGAATATCCGTGTCTGTCACCTTTTTTTAATTAAGGTATCAAATAAAAATCGAATAGGAGCATAACTAAGATTGAATTAATGTTTTTAAAAGCATAGTGAAATCACAAATATATTATTCTCAATTTGGTGTA
>JANKOE010000205.1:11895244-11932295 GCA_026284465.1 Erythroxylum citrifolium | reverse complement strand
CTACTAGAATGTAAATGTTTCCCATTAAAGATAGAAAAAGACCTATAAAGTCAATGCCCCATACATCGAAGACCTCCACTTCTAAAATGTTGGATAAAGGCATCTCATCTCTGTTGGAGATGTTACCTATTCTCTAGCATCGATCACATTGTGCCATGAAAGTTTGAGCACCTTTAAACAATTGTGGCCAATAAAACCCACTCTCGAGTATCCAAGCTGCCATTTTGTTAGGTCCATAATGTCCAGTATGTTGACCTTCATGACATTGCAAAATGTCCAGCATTTCTTCGTCCAGAACACATCGTCGCATTAACCCATCAATGCATGCTCTATATAAAATTGGCTCATCCTATAGATATCGGTTACAAACATGTAGGAATATCTTTCCTTTATTGGAAGAAAGATCAGAAGGAAGTTTACCACTAGCAACATAATTCGCGATATCAGCGAACCATAGTGTAGCCAAACTTTCAAGTAGCATCAGGGTTTCATTAGGGAAAGTTTCATTACTATCTTTGCTTGGCTTTCATTCCCCTTCTTTTAGTCTGAATAAGTGGTCTACAACTACATTTTCTACTCCCTTCTTATCTCTCACTTCTATATCAAATTCCTGTAAAAATAATACCCATCGAATGAGCCTTAGTTTTGCATCCTTTTTGTTGAAAAGGTATTTTAATGCTGCATGATCAGTGAATAAGGTTACCCGTGATCCTAAAAGGTATTGTTGAAATTTATCACATGCATACACTACTGCGAGTAATTATTTCTCTGTGGTGGTGTAATTAAGCTGAAGTCCTGCAAGGGTCTTGCTGGCATAATAGAGCGCATGCAACTTTTATCTTTCCTTTGGCCCAATACACAACCTATAGCTTAGTCGCTTGTATCGCACATAACCTCAAATGGAAGTGTCCAGTCTGGTGGTGATAAAAATGGTGTGGATATTAATGCCTCCTTTAGTTTGTTGAAGGCAGACATACACTTGTCATCAAAAAGAAAAGGCACATCCTTGACTAACAAGTTTGTCAAAGGTCTTGCAATTTGCGAGAAGTCTTTGATAAATCGACGGTAAAATCCTGCATGACCTAAGAATCCCCGTACACCTGTTATATTATTTGGCAGTGGAAGTTTCTCTATAACTTCTATTTTTTCTCTATCGACTTCAAATCATTGGTATGAGATTTTATGCCCTAGCACTATCCCCTATTGCTCTATAAAATGGCATTTCTCCCAATTCAATACCAAGTGTGATTCTTCACATCTTTAAAGAACTCTATCCAAATTGGTTAAACACTTTTCGAAAGAGTCTCCAAAAACTGAAAAATCGTCCATGAACACCTCCATTATATCTTTGATCATGTCAGTGAAGATAGACATTATACATCTTTGAAATGTAGTCGATCCATTACATAGTCTAAAAAACATCCATCTATATGCGAAAGTACCATAAGGGTAGGTGAATATGGTCTTTTCTTAATCATCAGGGTAGATGAAGATCTGATTGTATCCTGAATATCCATCTAAAAGTAGTAACACGAATGACTAGCCACCCTTTCTATCATCTGGTCTATGAACGGGAGAGGAAAATGATCTTTCTTAGTTACTGAGATGAATTCGCAATAGCCTATGCACACTCTCCATCCTATGATCGTTCTTGTTGAAATTACTTCTCCACTCTCACTTTCTATTGTCGTCATTCCACCCTTATTAGGTACACATTATACTAGACTGACCTATTCACTATTGGAGATGGGATAAATTATCCCTGCATCTAGGAGTTTGATTATTTCTTTCTTGACCACCTCCTTTATGTTAGGGTTCAACCTTCGTTGACACTCCCTCACCTTTCTACATCCTTCCTTGAGGTTTAATTGGTGTATGCAAACATTTGGCCTTATACCACGAATATTAGAAATCTGTCGTCTGATGGATTTCATTCGCTTTCTCACAATTTCTACCATCTTACTTTCTTGTTTCTCATTCAATTAGTTTAATATGATTATCGATAACATTTTACCTTCACCTAGAAAGGTGTATATGAGATGTGCAGGTAAAGGCTTAAGCTCTAATATGGGTGGTTTTTCTGTGGATGGTGGTATGGGTGCTTCAGTTCAGACTAATTTATTTTGTGCGTTTGAACATCCGACTCCTCCATCTCATCATCTTCTTTAGACTCAAGTTTCTTATATCCATTATTTGTCTCTGTTTCCATTGATTGTACTTCTGTAATGCAGCTCTCAACTTGTTCTTCCAAATTTTGATCCATAATTTCAACCTTAATGCACGCGTTGCTTGCTGTTGGATTCTTTAAAGCCTTATTCATATCGAATTTGATCTAATCTTCACCTATTCGAAGTGTTAATTTCCCTTCGTGAACATCAATTATGGCTTTTCCTGTATTTATATATGGCCGACCAAAGATCAGTGGAGAGTTCCTATCCTCTTCAAAATCGAGAACCACAAAATCTATAGGAATAATGAACTTTTCCACTTGCATTAGAACATCTTCTACTAGTCCAAATGGTCTTTTAATAGATTGTTCAGCCAACTAAATTAACATCGATGTTGACTTGACCTCACCTAGCCCCAACTTTTTAAATATTGATAAAGGCATAATATTAATACTTGCTCTTAAGTCACACAAGTACTTTGTGAATGAAATTCACCAACCATGCAAGGAATTGTAAAGCTCCCCGAATCCTTTAATTTAGATGGCATCTAGATAGTGACTATAGAACTGCAGGTGCCAATTAAAGCTACCATCTGATTATCTTCCCAAGTACACTTCTTTTATAATATGTCCTTAAATTTTTTTACATATTTAGGCATGTGTTCCAAAGCCTCTACAAATGAAAGATTTATCTGTAATGTCTTTAATTTCTCAACGAAATTTGCAAATTGCACATCTAGCTTCTTCTTTTGTAATCATTGAGGAAAAGGAATCTTGGGTGGATATGGGGGAGGAGTGACATAAGGATGGTATTCACTCATATTCATTTCTTTCTCCTTTTCTTGATCTTTCTCAACAGGGGGAGTGGGCTCCTCTATTGTCTTTGTGGGTGGTTCAAGTTCCTTCCCACTTCGAAGTGTAAATGCCTTTAGTTGCTCCCTTGGTTTTTTTCCCGAAGTGTTAGGAGGAGTTCCCCTATTTCGTGTAGAGAAAGCGTTTGACAATTGATTTACTTGGACCTCTAGATTGTGGATTAAAGAGGCATAGTTCCTTGTTACTTGTTTGAATCTGCCTTCCAAACTCTTCTGTGCATCTTCTAGGGTTCCAAACTTGTCTAAAATTTTGTCCAGCTTGGATTCCATTGAGTTCAATTTATCTTATTGGAAGCTTGTCCTACAGCATTGTTTATCCACGAGAAATTAGGGTGATTCTTCCACCCGAGATTGTAAGTGTTGAAGTAGGGATTGTTTCCCCCTCCTCGTCCATATTGAGCTCCCATATAATTAACTTGCTCCAAATCATTTTCCTTCATCAAAAAACAGTTCATTGTATTATGGTCCATCTGTCCCCAGAGTTCACACTTTAGTTGCATGACTTTTACTGAAGTTGAGGAAAAAGCCTTCATGTTGTTGCGCTATCGAGTTAAGTTTTCAATTTTTGCCTGCTTCTCCGTCATTTGATCAACAACTACAATTCCTTTTTGTTCTCTAAAAGTAGTGGGTTGTCTACTCCGCTCGCTCGTCCATAGGCAACTATTACTTGCCATCTCCTTTGTCAACTCTTCTGCTTCATCTACAGTCTTTCTCTTCAGTGATCCTTCTAAGTTGTGGTGTGGACATTTCTATTGCAAATCCTTGTATCATTCTTATGCTTCATAGATTCATTCCTCGTCACTTTACTAGAAGTTGGTAATCTCGTTGATAATCTTTGTGATCTTAGTAAGGGAAAAATACTTGTCTAAAAAGGCACGAAGTAGTTGATCCCAAGTGGTGACATTGGTTGGGTTAAGAGAATGGTACCAGTGGTGCCGAAAGGTATCACAAATTTTAAGGAAGGTTACTATATGTGCATTGTGATAGTCATTCCTTAGTCCATAGGATTGCACATTTTATTAAAGCACGTTTAGGAGGGCTCGTTCAATTTTGAAAGAGGCCGTTTGTACGCGTGGCCTAGCTATGCCTTGGTTAGCCGCATTTAACCTTAGTCTCATGAAATCCATAAGGGTTCTTTGTTGACATCCTTGATTCGCTCTGTGATCTAAATCTTGCTAAAATTCCTTAGCCATTATTGCTTTCGCGATTTCTTCTTCTTCATTACATCAAGCTTTCCTAATTGATCATTCTAATTGAGTGATATCTAATTCTAAGGTTTTAGTTGCACAACTCGAACTTCTCGTAACTCTTATGTTCATATAACAGCATGGATTCATAAATAGAAAGAATAGAAAATAAAAAATAAAAACTAACTAAATGCCTTAAATGATATAATTAAACTAATCATCTCTCTAGCAACGACATCAAAAACTTAATCGGGTGTTTGTTGTGTGTAAGTTTTAATTATTTACCTCTAATAATTTGTATGCATACTATTCGTTAGCCTAGTATCGAAAGTGTCAATCCCACGAGGAAGGATAATCTAATCCTAAAATCTAAGGCCAGAAAAAAATACAAAAAAATTATAATTACATGAAACTAAAAACTAGAACTCAATTTAATCAATCAAATTAAATTAAGAATCAATCACTAAAATATTAATTACTAAGCAATTTCAACACACTCAAGAATCAACCTAAGGAAATTACTATTTGAAAGAAAGGGAATTTTACTTATCCTTAATGCTAACCTAATTGATTATGAATTACTGGATTGTTGGTTTTTGACGATCCTATGGTTGATTACTCTCTCTCGAGTTATAACCATTAACCCTAAATCATAAACCCTAATCAGATTATAGAGGTCGCAATTTCTCAATTTACAACATATCCAAAACCCTAATTAGTTCTAAAGTTCTCTAACAAACTACCGGAAACCTATGCAAGATCTCTCTTTGCACAATTTACCAATTTGATTTAATTTTAATTTCTATTAATCACCTAACTCTCGCTAGCCCAATTTAATCGTTTTTCATTCGATTCACCCTCTCATTTTATTATCAAATTATGCAATCGTAGAATTAAATCACAATAAATCCAATAAAACATAAACAATCATATTTCATTAACTTAAGAATAAAACTCCAAAGGTGAGTTTAGAACATCCGCAACATTTAGATCATATCATCAACTATTCAATTCAATTCTATACAATGATAAAACTAAAAATAAACAGGAAATACAATCAAAATGGAGGACGGGAGGCAACGATGTCAGGAAACCTCCTAATCTGGGAAGTACGTCAAGTCAGCTTCTTTTCTTCTTCTCTCTTCCTTCTTCTCTTCCTTAATCTCTCGATGAATTCTCTCTAGGGTTTCTCAAAGTGGCTGATGCAAAAGCTCCTTTTTGCCTTTTTGTTTTGTTCTTTAAATATCCTTTGTGTTTTGATCAGCCCTAGGGTTTTTTGGGGTTCGGAAGGTCCAAAAAATCCCTCGAAACTTGACGTTTTTTAGTGTCTGCGCATTTGCCCAATGCAGGATATAATTGTGGGCCACATCTGAGCCTTTTGTCATGATCATGGCATGTAGGCCACAATAATGGGCCATGTCTTGGGCTTCTATCACGATCGTGGCATGCAAGCCACGATCGTGGGCCAACTTTGGTGCTTTTGTCACGATCATGGTCTATTGTGCCACGATCGTGAATCATTGTTTCGGCCTTAATGTCTCCGAAACTTCTCCGTTCTTTGATGTTGACCCTGAAATACTAATAAACACATCAAGGTACCTTAAAAACATATTATTTAAGCTCAAAGACTTGTACTAACCCATAAAACACTTAAAACACAAATAATTAACAAACTAACACAATTCTAACATAAACACATACTAAATGATTGAATTAATAGCTAAACAAATATCAATCTAAGCGCTAAAATAAGATGCAATTCACACTTATCAAGATTTAAAAGACTTCTTTAAGAACTGATGAAGGAAATCATTAATTAGGGACCTATCTCTTTTCCTACGTTAAATCTTAGAGTATTTTATCATCAAATTATGATGTTTGATGGGGGTTCAAAATACTTCTTTAAAAAATAATGAAGGACATTATTAGTTATTATTTATAGCTTTTTCCTTATCCAATGATAAAACAACATTTCAAAGTAATATAAATTCAATTTTTAAACCATATCTGAGTAAGTTTGGGATGGTATTTTTTTAAGGATATATTGGCATGTAACTCTTCTTTGCAACTCCATTTAAAGCATCTTCAATTAGTGTTATAGATGTTTAAGGAGTAGTAACTCTTTCTTATGAGATCAAAGTGTTCCTTTAGGGTAAAAAAAGGTGGAGTATTTAAGACATTTCATATAAGAAGAAGGAGTCTTCACAAATCCTAGAAAAATTGAAGTAGATTAATAGTGGCCTATTCCAAAGAATTTGAAGTAGCTTAGAAAATTTTTGGGATTGATAGGTTATTATAGAAGATTCATCAAAGGATATGGCCAATTAATTAAAACTTTAACTGTATTATTAAAGAAGAATGCATTCAAGCGGCAAGAAGAAATTGAGTTTGCTTTCTTAGCACTCAAAGAAGTTTTAGTTATAGCTCATGTCTTTGCATTACCAAATTTTTATAAGATGTCTGTGATTGAAATAGATGCTTGTGGAAATGGTTTGGGGGTTATGTCAATGTAAGATGGTCATCCCTTATCGTATATAAGTAAGGCCTAATTTGAAAGATATTGATATTTGCCCATATATGGAAAGGAATTGCTAGATTTGGTAATGGAAATCAAGTATTGGTCACATTATCTTACGGGAAGAATGTTTGTATTTTAGACAACTCATAAGAGCTTGAAATATTTGCTGGAAGAAAAGAATACAACACATTCTAGTAGACATAGTTACCTAAATTGATTGGATTTAATTTTAAAATCAAATATAATAAAGGAAGTTAGAATGATGTAGCTAATGGGTTGTCACGAGTAAGTAGTGGAGAATTGTATTCAATGTTGGCCTCTCAAATTCAAACTACATTGTCGACAAAAACTTAATAAGAGCTGGCATACTGATTTAGCTCTTTCTCAATTGATCCAAAAGCTTAAACAAGGTGAAATTCCCAATTCTTATTATACATGGAATAATGAATTGTGTGTTGGAAGGATCGCCTTGTAATGAGAGTTGATTCTTCTTTAAGAGAAAAGATTATATCATTATTTCAAGATACATCAATGGGACGCCATTCAAGGTTCTTGGTAACTTATTAATAGATGAAATTATATTTCTTTTGGATGAGATATGTCAAAAGAATAAATATAAATCAATAAATACACCTGGAAAACCTCAATCATTGTCAATTCCATAGCAAGCTTAGATAGGTGTTAGTATGAATTTCATTAAAGTTTTTCTTAAATCTAATGGATACACTGTCATATTCTGAATGATTGATTAATTTAATAAATAAGACCATTTTATTTCATTATCACATCCTTACTCAGCAACCATGTTATATCTTAATTATTTTTATAAATTACACAGAATACCTATGACTATTATGAGTGATAGGGATCTAATGTTTTTAAGTAACATTTAACAAGAACTCTTCAAAGTGCAGGATGTTTCTCTATCTTTGCCTTTGGCTTATCATCCTCAAACAGATAGCCAAATCGAAGAGTTTAATAGGACCTTAGAAACCTACTTACGATTTATGGTCAAAGACTATCCTAAACATTAAAGTAGATGGTTGGTTCTTACATAACACCATATTTCATACTAGTTTCAATTTTTCTCCTTTTAGGGCGTTATATAGGTTATCTACTCCAGTGCATATTTTGTACTTAGTAAGGGATTTGAAGGATTTGATAGTGTATAGAATCTTACGTAATAGGAAGTTGTTATACAATTGATTATGTTTCAGGATCTAAGAGCTCAAAATAGGATAAAGCAATTTGTAACACCCCACTCTTACAAGACACGTACTCGACATCCTGAGTGATGTTCGAATACATATCCGGCAAAAGTGGCATGCTAGAGCACTCACATTACTAACTTAATCATGGAATCATCATACAAAAACATAAACATCGGAATATTTTAAAACTGAATTCCTTATTTCATTTCATAAAAACCGAATATGTATATTGAAATTTTTACAAAATCCTCCAAGTATGTACATCTTCAAAACCTAACATAAAACACACTACATGAAAGAGAAATTATACAAAAATTTCTATCTAATCCTTCAGTCTCAACTGATTGAACTTTGAGCCATATCTCTGATCCAAAAGTACAAGAACTATGCTTCTTGTAGAGTCTCTCTATCACTAGTGTCCTCTCTCGGTTCTTAAATGTCAACGTTGCAATTTTGGTGAGTTTTACGAACTCAGTGAGGTAACTATCATCGATAGTTGACTCGATTCACACAAGACATCATCATATACAAACACATAATTCACATAATCTCATTTATCATATAGCATCACATATCACATTCAGAGTAATCATACCGATCATTTCAATCATTTATAATACACATATCAATTTTAAATGCAATGCTCATGAGACTCACTTTCATTTATTATTTTGTTGTGATTGAGTGCCTTTCACAAGCCCGTATCCCTTGTGGGTGCCAAGCTTTTATCAAATAATCTCCCATATCCCTTAGTGGATACCAGGTATAATAGCAACTGAGCCAGAGGCTCTTATCACATATTGAGCTTTAAGCTCTTTTTACTAGCGACTCCGATCACAACTACCTTTATGTTTCATGCATTCATGTAATGAAATGCATCACATTCTCACATTCTCAATCAATCACATGATTTCATATTCACATTCAGTACACATTTATCATCAGACTTTGATCCGGCATTCAACAAAATTGTTGAGTACACTTATTTTAGTCAGATTCATATACAAGGAGTACTTCCAATATCTCATTCATGCATCAAACGCCTCGGGCTTTCAAAGTCCGGAATCAACACAATCAAATTCACATTCATAAGATAATTCAGAACATAATTTAAAACAAACAATCATTTCAGTGAGACCATCTAGGTTACTCACAGGTTGCTCCAGAAATACATTTACACATATAACAATTTACACAATTATATTAATACTCATTTATGCACATAAGTATATATGGATTATGTACAATGCATGTTCAATGACAATTCTGGGAACATTTCCAATATTCTTATCACATAATCATTCTTATACCAACAAGTACATAAGTATAATCTGAACTTAGGTTTACACCTTAATAAAAAACAAATTGAATCTAAGTTTATACTCAATTGCTCATTCCAGATTTTTCTAAAAGTGTACTTTCGGGTCAACTTTACATATTCATTATGACAAGGAAAATGGGGCAATTAGGCAACAAGTTCTTCTAAAAACATACTCCTCCATGTCTTAAGTTTCTAATGGCACCAAGATCATACAATTAGGTTTTTTATTCCGAATGTTATACTCAAAACACTTCGTACTATTCTTAAACTGCAACAGTACTCTGTACTCAATTTCATGTCAGATTTTGGAACTCTTAAAGATAGAATTAAAATTCTATTTCTTCCATAAATTTGTATCCTTATGTCTTTATTTTAATATAAATTAAAAACCATTTCATTTGGATATCTACTGGTCAAAATATGGACAAAATACCGAAGCATATTCAGTGAAAACACTCCATTTATCATATTCTAGCACGCTTATCATTTTATCCTAAATTCATCAATAATTCTTTTCCGAATGAATTCAGATTGCCATAAATTTTGATGGAGAGGAAGAAACATGTATGAGGACTTTTTTGGTTTAAATTTTAGGTCATTTGGAGTTCGAGAGAAGAAGTTATAGCCAAAAGAATGGAGGATGTTCGCAACTGTCGCGAATGATCACAATCATGCTTATTTTTTGGTTAAATTTAAGGTCATTTGGAGGTCGAGAGAAGAAGTTATAGACAAAAGAATGAAGGATGTTCGCAACTATCACGTATGGTCACGATCGTGCTTTTGCACAATCATTCACTGTGAGACGCTTCCTCATGCGCGATCGTGCAATCCAAGTCGATAGCACAATGTAACGATCATGCACAATCGCACACTGCAAGACTCATCACTAATGTGCACGATCGTGCACTCATTTTTTCCTTTTTTTCACGATCGTGCAATGTCTCATTTTTTCCCTTTTGTCACGATCGTGCACTGCCTCCAGATTTCCCAAACTATAGAAATTTTCTTCTTTTCTTCCTCTCTTTTGTTTAATCTACCATCTCTAACTTATATCTATCATTTACTCTTCATTTCGACTCCCATTAAGCTCAACTCATTCACAAACAAATCAAAATCTATCATAAACACTAAAACAGAATATTCATATACGCATATTCATCCTAACTTCTGCAGTTCTTCATTTTCCTACATTCTCTTCATCTACTGCACTTTTTTAACTTCATCTACACCTTCACTTCATCTTAAACTTATCATTTTAAATCTTCTCCCCATATCACGACATCACCTTACACGTTTTCCTTAACTCTAAATTCATTGTAATTTATCTCTAAAACACCAAAAGAAATTCACGTATACACAGTGAAAACAAAGCATACGTATATAAACTTTCATGAATTTTTGCACTCTTTTTATACACACTTTCAATGATTTTTTCTTAACTCAAAATTCATTTTAACATCATCTTATAACTTATTGATCATCAAATAAACAAAAACAACACATACGGCACACCCAAAATTCTCATCCCTGTTTCAGCTAATATATATTTTCATTTTATAACATCAATGGTTAACTAACATGATGCATGTTTCATTATCATTTAATCACCATATCTGTTTCATAATCATGCAACTCATGAGAATTTACATATTATTTACTTGCTAAAACTTCAAGTTCTTCAAAAATCACCAAGAAGTCCTAACTCCTTATGTAACTTATGTACATCATTCTGGAGGTTGGCAAGTTTCGGTTTCTTGTGGCAAGCGGAGGAAAAAACAAGGTGGGAGGAACAAGTGAGAGATACGAAAGCTAGATTTAACGTTGATGGAAGTTAGAGAGAAAATCTGTGAAGAAGATAAAGAAAATCACGAAGAAGGAGAAAGCAAGAACAAAACAAACTAGGTCTTTTTAGTATGATCGTGAAATAAAGAATAAGTTTGCCAAGTGACAAGTAGCCTCACTTAGTTCTCTATTTGTCTTCAATTTCTACTCCAATTGTCTCCCAAATTTTCAATATCATTTTCTCACAAATCCTAATACCATTAGCCAATTATTTCAGTTGTCATTTTACACTTATTTCTATTATCATTCATTAATTGTCTTGCCACTTGGCATTTTCCTAGTCCATAAATACTCATAATTTTGGAAATTTCCTAAATTTCACCAAAAATTCTAATTCAGCAATTTATACTCTCCAAATTAGTTTTCAATACAAATAAACCACAATCCTCAACATAATATATATATATATATATATCAATTATACCCGAAAAACGTCAATGGATGCATGTACAATCATTTGAATGTGTAAAAATCAATATTCACGTGCATATGTATACTATATTATGCATGAGAATGAAATGCACTTTTTAACTTCTCAATAAAATCTCATATATACTATTCTAGCCCTAACATGAGTAACGGAATATTACACAATTGGTTGATAAAATACAAACATATCAAGTTTTTACAGTACATGATTGGGTTTATGCCAGGTTACAATCTTATCTTCGTACTAGTGTGGACGTTCGAGCTAACCAGATACTCTCTACTTTATATTTTAAACCATTTAAGATTTTACAATGTATGGGAGTAGTTGCATATCTATTGGAGTTACTCAAATTCATAATGTGTTCATATTTCTCAGCTCTGGAAGCATGTTCCTGATGTTACAAAGATTCAATCTCAACTTCCAATTTCTCTTTAGAATATCAGTAAATATCCCATTGCTATTGTGGAATGTAGAATGGTTCAAAAGCATAATACGCCAATTATATAAGTTTCAGTGATGTGGTTTGATGGTAGTTTTAATGTTACCTGGGAATGCTTATACGATATTGATATTATATCAAAGTAAAGTAGAAGATAAAGGAGACAGTGCATGTTAAATAAAAAACAATGAATAAAATGTTGTCATCTGATATATTTAGTATGAAATAAATAAAACAAATTCTATTTACTTGTGTAAGGAGTGAAAGTAAGTAGGTTAATGTCTATAATAGTCATTAATGAATTATGTAATGATCATAACGACTAATTAATATGCTCTTTCTCTCTCTAGCTATTCTATCTTTCTACTTATTTTCTCGTATATTCTTGACATTTTCAGTAAAATAATTACTACTATTAAATTTCTACAGTAAGTTGCGCATTCTCCTTTGCACGACAATCTACTTTAAGTTCGTTTAAGCAAAGACTTAACCTTTCCCATATGATTGTCGACCAACTAATTTGCTCTCGAACACCTCACGACCCTCATAGTGTTTAACTCTTACACTATTGTAAGATTATTGAGAAAATACTAAACTATCAAATGCAACAACAGAAGTATGAAAGAGATACAACAAATACTAACCTTTATTACTTCTGTCAAAGTACATAAAGAAATGCTTTCTAAATCTATTTATGAGGAGCAAGGATTAATGAACTAGTTATAGGCACCTCTAACTTAATGGCCAAGTTACAATTAAGAATTTGAAATGAAGTAAACTAACCAGGTCACATCTTATCCTAATCAGATTACATCACACCAATTAAAAAGATGGTATTTGATACACGGTTGTTCTTGATAAATTTTAGCTATATTTTGTCATCGTTTTTGCATTGAATAATGTTAAATTGCCTTTAGTTTTGTGAATTTGGTACTGCTCCTTTGTTCTTGGTATTTGCAGATGATTTGGGAAGAAAATGAGGTAAACTTGAGGAAAACACAGTCTACCTGTGTAAATCCACACAGTCCGTGTAAAGTAGAACTTCAAAATTGCAGATCCGAAAGTCACACGGCCAGACCGTGTAGATTCACACAGACCATGTCTTTCAACGCCAGAACGCACAGCCAAATCTGAAAGTCACACGATCTGCCCGTATGAATTCACACGATCCATGTATGACAATTTTTGGTGATTAAAAGGCAGTTGCAAGAGAAAAGAAGGGGACTTTTTAGCTAGAGAGAAATCGCAGAGTGAGATTCAAGAAGGAGGGGAAAAACATAGAGCAATCAAAGAAGAAGAAAAACTTGGAGATTGAGAGATCAAGATTCAAGAAGCAATTGGAGTTCCTTTTTCATCCTCTTTCCATTTATTATTTTATCTTCAATGTTCATGTTTATAGTTTTTATTTTTAGGATGAATTCAATCATGAATCTTTAAATTTTCTTATTCTATGATGTTTGTTTCAACTTGGGATTTATGTATTAAACCTTATGTCTTTATTTCTAAATTCAATGTTGACTTGATTT
Source organism: Erythroxylum citrifolium (assembly GCA_026284465.1). Classification (NCBI taxonomy): domain Eukaryota; kingdom Viridiplantae; phylum Streptophyta; class Magnoliopsida; order Malpighiales; family Erythroxylaceae; genus Erythroxylum; species Erythroxylum citrifolium. The sequence continues at coordinate 11,918,782 of JANKOE010000205.1, read as the reverse complement.
CAGTAAAGTAATTTTGTCTAATGTTGATTTGATCTTTCTAATATAGGGTTTCTTATTGAGTAATGATGGATGTTAAACTAAGAACTGAAAAGTAATGTTTAATATCTGAATTGCTAGATTAGACCTAAATGAAAGAACATCTAGCAATAGAATTCTTCATTAGGAGTACTTGAGATTAACCACTGTGTTTATTGGGTTGAATTTGATTTTTGGTCTAGGAAATTGGTTTAAAAATTGGAATCAACATGTTAATTTCTTCGAAAGAACTAATTGATAATAGTGAGTTAATGTACTTTGATCGGTATTTTATTTCATAAGGATTACATGATTTCTTTGTTGAGATGAATTCCTAGAATATTAGTTCAAATTTTGTTAATCGTGCATTGATATTTCTTTAACAACCAAATTTTCATATTTGATCGCTCCTTCTGGATCGACACTTGATTGTTGCAACTAAACCTGTACACTTGGAAAGCCTATCAAGTTTTTGACGTCGCTGCCGGGGACCTGTGTCAAATATTGAATTTTTCTGAACAAAGTTGACTAAGCTTTACTTAATTCCATTTTAGTTATAGCTTTATTGATATCTACTTTGCATATAAGTTTGTTCACTCTCATTTGTGTTTTTCATGCAGTGGTGAACAGCAATTTATATGCAATTTACTTTCACAGCCCCATTTGATCCTGAGATCGAGAGAACATACCACAGAAGGAAGAAACAGAGGTTTGAAAATAAGAAGAAGACAACTGCCAGCAGTAGCAATACAATGGCAGAAGTAGTAGGACCAAGGCTCCGTGATCATGCAGAGCCAGGAGTTCAAGAAAACACTTCGGGGATTCGGAATCCAACTGTGGAAGAAAATAATTTTAAGTTGAATCCAGCTCTTATGTCTATGGTTCAGTAGTCGCAGTTTGAAGGGTCATCTGTCGAAGACCCAAATATGCATTTAACGGTCTTCCTTGAAGTTTGTGACACTTTGAAAATGAATGGATTCATTCCTGATGCCATTTGTCTCCGCCTTTTCCCATTCTCTTTAAGGGATAAGGCGAGAGCGTGGCTTCATTCACTTCCAGCTGGATCAATTACTACATGGGATCAACTCTCCAGGACATTTTTTAGCCAAGTATTTTCTTCCAAGCAAAACGGCGAACCTCAGGAATCAAATCTTAACATTCACGTAGAAAGATGATGAGACACTGTATGAAGCGTGGGAGCATTATAAAGATTTACTTTGGTTGTGTCCACACCATGGCTTACCATCTTGGATGGTCCTTCATAACTTTTACAATGGATTACTCCAGTCAATGAGGACCTTAATCGATGCTACAGTTGGTGGAGCAATTTTGAATAAAACATATTCTTATGCATACAATCTCATTGAAGAGATGGCTCTCAATCATTACCAATGGTCTAATGAACGAGGAGCAGCAAAACGCACCCTAGGTAAGTATGATGTTGATGCACTTACGATACTTTCTGCTAAAGTTGATGCCATGACTCACAGGTTAGATCGTTCGAATGTTAATTCTTTGAATGCTAGTAGTTCTGCTTCTGCATACAAAATCTGTGGCTCTGTTGATCATTCATCTGTTAATTGTCAAGTTAGCAGTCCTTTTTCCAAAGATCAACGTAATGATCAAGTTCATGCCATTAACAATCTTCACCAAAGACCTCAATTTGACCCACACTCAAACACACATAACCTAGGTTGGAGGAACAATCCAAATTTCTCCTAGAGGAATAGCCAACTTTTAGGCCACCTCCTAGGTTTCAAAGACCTTCCAATCCATTAGGACCTCCAAAATCATACTTGGAAAGTATGATGGAATCCATGTTACTAGCCCAAAGACAAGAAGATGAAACCATCAAGCAATTAACCTCTAAGGTAGACTTATTAGCTGCTCATAAAAAGTTGCTTGAGAACCAAATAACAAATCAGGCTAGTTCATCAACCACTCCACTAGGTAAATTACCTAGTCAACCTAAACCCAATCCTAGGGAGCATTGTAAAGTTGTGACATTAAGAACTGGAAAACAATTAGTAGGACCTTATGATCCTAGGAATGAGGTTGCAAAAGAGGGGAGAGTTGAAACTCAGCACAGGGGAAGAAGGATAGAAGTTGAGAAGGATAATGAGAGTAAGGATGCTGATCCTTCTGAGGAACCAGAACAACCATCTCCAAAACCATACACTCCACCAATTCCCTTTCCTCATAAAATGTCCAAAGCCAATGTAGATGCTCAATTTGGGAAATTCTTAGAAGTTCTTAAAAAGTTGTACATCAACATTCCTTTCACCAATGCACTTTCTCAAATGCTTTCTTATGCTAATTTTTTAAAAGAAATTTTGTCAAATAAAAGAAAGTTAGAAGAGCATAAAACTGTTGCCTTGACTGTTGAATGTAGTTCTGCCATTCAAAACAAGCTTCCTCGTAAACTCAAAGATCCTGGTAGTTTTTCAATTCCTTGCCAAATTGGTAACGTTACAACTGAACGTGCTTTGTGTGATTTATGGTCTAGTGTGAGTTTAATGCCATTATCTTTGTGTAGAAAGATTGATTTAGGAGAATTGACACCCACTACTATTTCCTTGCAATTAGTAGATCGATCTGTTAAATATTCTGTTGGTGTATTGGAGGATGCGCTTATTAAAGTAGGTAATTTATATATGCTTGTTGATTTTGTTATTTTGGAAATGGAAGAAGACACCCACACCCCAATCATACTCAGGAGGCCATTTTTGGCTACCGCAGGATGTCAAATAGATGTGAAAAATGGCTAATTATCTTTTGAGATTGGTGAGGATTGTGTTCAGTTTGATCTTTCAAATGCTACTAAATTTTCGAGCTTGTCTGATGATTGTTGTAGAATTGATATCATTGATTCTATTATAAATACCCATATGTCTAACCAACATTCAGAAGATTTTCTTGAGCATTGTTTAATTACTAATGGAACACCAAGTGATGAGATTCCAGAAGTGGCCATGTGTTGGGTCCCGCTTGATTTCGACCCAGCTCCTCATGTTACCCTAATACTTGAGCGTGGTTCCTTGTAATCTCTTTAACCATCATTTCATTACTCAAGCAACTGAGTTTGAAAAACTTTATATACATATCAAAAGCCCACCATTGGCTTATAACAAAAATTACAAAATGGCAAATGAAGCAATTCCTTTAGGCTCTTGATCACTTGATCTCCTAGCTATAACCTGAGGATAGGACAAAGAGGGGGTGAGCTTGAAAGCTCATGGGAAACAGTTTATAAAAAAAAGATAAGCAAAACTCTTGAAATGATTTTTACTTGTCATAGAAAATTTTAATTGAGTTTATAAAGCACATATTTCTTAGGCTTTCAGCCAAAATCCACAAGTCACAAAACATGAATGCATCAAACTTGATCAAACAAATCATAAGCACGTAAGCACATCAGAAATGGCTTGGGTAAGTTCAAAACATGACGCACTACACATTTTCACATAAGCGGTCCTGTGTAATCGTAAATTCTTGAGGGAGCCCTTGAAGGAGCTCCATGCCACTAGCGGGCAGGCAGGAGAAGCTTATACTTGGGACAACGTGCACATGACAATTCTTGAGGGACTACCACAAACCCACATAACACATAGATTTCAAGATCTTGTAAACTTGTTGCCCAAAATGGCACTTTTCTTGAAAACTTGCTTATCATATACTTGACGTATATCTTGAAAACCATTCTTGAAAACATGATTTTATAAACATTCATATTTTCAAAGATATCACTTTTCATGGTCTTTTCTTTTTGTAAATTCATCACTCATATCATGCAGCAAACATATAGCAAATTTCACAATCATTCATAACAGTAGATGCAACACTTATGATGCAACTGAAATCAGAAAACTTCTTTGATTTAAAGAAATCAGTAGTAGTTTATTTACTCTATTATAAATATGTACCCACCTTGATTTCCTTGCTTAAAGACTTGCTCCAAATGCGTCTTCTCTTATTCCTCTTGTCTCTCTTGATCCCTTTTAAACAATAACAAAAATCCCACCCAATAGGGTTTTCAATTGAAAAATCCCACAAAGCACAATCACTGAAATGGGTTTTAAAATACTTAAACCCAAACATTTTATAAACTCCATAACTAAAATCCTTTCAAAAACACAAAAGTTTCAAGTTGATCTTACCTTCATTCTTCACCAAATGAAGGGATCCTAAGCTCAAAGGGAAACTCTTCTCTTCTTCTACCTTTTCTCTTCTTGAACAATCTCAAAATCTCTCTTGAAGGCTAAGGAATTTAAAACCCTAGCATGTTTATCTTCTTTCTCTCTTTCATTATTTTTCATGTCTCTCTCTCGTTTCTCTCTTCTCACCCATGCATTTTGTTTCTCTAGAATCCTCTCATTCATGTTTTCTCCTTTATGTATAAGCAAGAAAATGTTTCTTCTTCCAATTATGCCATTAATGAGTCCAAATAGTCCATTTTATCCTTCCTTATAGGCTTATGTTCTTTTAAACTTAAGTGTCTTGCCAAAAATACCCTTGAACATTCTAACATAACACTTTCTTCTAGAAAATGACCCTCATTGTCTTAAGTTTCTTATGCCACCGAAATCATTCAATTTGGTTCAGTGATTCAAAAGATATACTTCAAACATTCTTGGATTGCTCTTGTCCATAACAGTATACTATGCACAACTTCCATCTGAAATTTTAAACATCTTACAGACTGAAATAGGTTCCAATTTCTTCATACCATTTGTAGCTTCATTTCTCTAGTTTACCAAAAATTAGAAATCATCTCATTTACATTTCTACAGGTCACGATATCATCAAAACACTAAAGTATGTTCAGTAGAATAACATCAGCTCATAATACTTAAGCGCACACTCACTATACCCGTCCCACCTTTTCCACTTAATCTTTCTCACTTCACTTCATATAGCTTAGATTTTTAGTCGAGATGTAGAAAAAAGTCTTACGAATCCAATGGTTTAAGAATCAAGTCATTTGGATGTCTAGAGAAGGAGTTATGGTCAAAAAAGCAACCATGTTTATGACCTAACCCATACTGAACCTATTTCGAGGAAACAGCCATAACTTTCTGTACAAATTTCTGATTGAGATGTTATTTGAATGGTTTGAAAGAGAACTTCAAGAGCTACAATTTCATGAAGACGTTGAAGGCAATTGCTTTCATCTAAGGCATCAAAAATAGAGCAGATGATATAATGTCATTTTTTGAGACGAAATGACATCATCAGACGATACAAGGTTGGAAAAATTGTCATAAATTTCCCTACAGACATTGGACTAAGGTGTTCTATAGATGGTTGGAAAGAAGCCTTCAAGAGCTACAACTTTCATGAAGACCTCAAAGACCAATTCCATTGTCTGAAAGGTAGAAAATGGAACAGACGATATGACATCTTTTGTGAGATGACGTGACATCATCAGACGATTCCAGGTTAGGAAAATTGCCATAACTTTCCCTACAAATATGAGATTAAGGTGTTCTTGGTTGGAAAGAAGACATCAAGAGCTACAACTCTTATGAAGACGTCGAAAGCAAAATCTTTTACTTGAGGGGTCAAAAATAGAGCAGACGATATAACATCATATTTTAGATGAAGATGGCATCATCAGACGATACAAGGTTGGAAAAATTATCATAACTTTCCCTACAGATATCGGATTAAGGTGTTATATAGATGGTTGGAAAGAAGAGTTCAAGAGCTACAACTCTTATGAAGACCATGAAGACAAATTCCATCGTTTGAAGGGTAGAAAATGGGTCAGACAATGCATGACGTCATTATGAGACGATGGTGACATCATCACATGATACAAGATTGGGAAAATTTCCATAACTTTCCTTACAGATATCGGATTAAGGTGTTATTTATATGGTTGAAAAGAGGACTTTAAGATCTACAACTTTTATGAAGACTCAAAGAGCAATTTCATCGTTTGAAGGGTAGAAAATGAATCAGACGATGCATGACGTCATTATAAGACGATGGTGACGTCATTAGACGATACAAGATTGGGAAAATTTTCATAACTTTCCCTATAGATATCGGATTAAGGTATTTTTTATATGGTTGGAAAGATTACTTCAAGATCTACAACTTTTATGAAGATCTCAAAGAAAAATTCCATCGTTTGAAGGGTAGAAGATGGATCAGACGATGCATGACGTCATTATGAGACGATGGTGACATCATACTGAGACGGAAGGAATGAACAGTAACTTTGTCTTACTTTGCTCTCCAGAACATCTCCACTTATAAAGATCATAACGTTTGCCTTAGATGTCAAAAATTTTCATACTATATACTTGGAAAGATAAAAGAAAGATCTACAACTTTCCAGAAGGAAACTTTGCCAAAATCTCTTTATATCTATCCCAAATTTGTCCATAAAGTTCGAATACGAGTTTTCCATTCATACACCAACATACTGCACCCAATTCTTAACTTCATGACAACTTTTGAGATTCTTAGAGAAAGAATTGAAACTCAATGTCTCATACTAAATGTAGCCATATGTTTCTATTTTAATCCAAATTAAGAATCATCTTGTTTGGACAACTAGAGAAAACGTTATGGCTAAAATACTGAACCATACTCAATGAACATTTCCCAGATCAACTCTTTATTTCAAAATCTTTCCTTACACAACTCATACCAAGATCACTCTTTCTACTTCATTTACTCCTCATTCTCAACTCCATTTCAAATCAATGTCCTCCATAAAGAAAGTTATAATCCATGATTAATCATGAACACCAATAACATAACATACACATATATACCTATTCTTCATCAATTTACTACATATATATTGCTTTCATTTTACTGCTAGCTTTCACTTTAATGCTTCCTATTTCAAAATCTCTTATCCACCAAAACACCATGGAAAATCATGAATCTATCCACATTTCTCATTTTGTACTTAACACTTATCTATCATTTCTTGTTTCAAAACTTTCATTCATTTTGTTCTTTACTCGTGACTAATCACCCAAAATTTCTTATTCAATGGTTTTAATCTTTCATGAAAAGTTCGGGGTCCAACAACAAGGCTTTGGTTGCATTTCAAGTATTACTTGTTTATGTAAAGTTTGTATTTTTGGATTTAAGATGTAATGTGGCTTGAAATTCCCATTAAAGCTTTGTAAAACGCTTATCTTTTGATGTTAATGAAATATGACTTGTGTATGGATGATGTTGAGTTGGAATTTGAAGAAGTTATCAATTTGAGATGAGGATTTTTGAACATGAATTATTTATATATATATATACATAAGCGAGATGTTATGGAGAAGAAAGATAGGAATTATGAATTATGAGATGTAGTTGAATGTGATGAGTCATATGAGTTGAGATTTGAGAGTTAATGAAATCAATTTGGTAGTTGAATGGTTGAGAAGTTATATTACACTAGAGGAAGTGAATTTGGGAAAATTTTCAAGTCTTTCATAAGGGTAGATTTGTGTTCTGACTTCAGAGGAAAAACTGTATTAATCTAGGCTGATTTAGACGAAGTTATCTTCTTAGAAGTTATAGCTTATCCTCCCAGCTTTTCAACGCTATATAGAATGAAATTTTTTGATATCGAAGTTAAGAGATATGATCATTATAAGTTTGTGATGCTGCATAGGGTGGGCATTTGGGACAGTTACATTGATTGAAAATTTTGACCCTTTTGGAGGCAAAATATCCTTTTAGAGTCTTCATAAAAGTTGTATGTCTAGTAGTCTTCTTCGAAACCTTTTTTGAATGGCCTTAATCCGATATCTCTAGTGAAATTTATGCCCTTTTTACCAAAACAGGTCAGAGGAAGAAGAAAAGGGTACTCGTGATCACTACTCTATGGATTTTTGCGCAAGTCGCGATCGCAACATCGCAACTGTGCGTGCAAGTCGCGATCGCGACCCGCAGGTCTCCCCAAACTTGAAAATTTTCCACTATTTTTGTCATAACTTTATAATCCTACCTCCAAATGACCTGATTTTTAAATCAATGGATTCCTAACACATTTTTCTATCTCACCATTAAAATTTATAGCTTTTGGTATTGATTTGAAAAAGATTGATTGAATCAAAGCAAGGGTATCAGTTGGAAGAGTATGAATTGGATATTTTACTGAACATACTCCAGTATTTTGATGATATATTGATCTGTAGAGCTCCAAATAAGATGATTATTATTTCTAAATGAACTAGAGACATAAAGCTACAAATTATCTGAAGAAATAGAATTTTAATTCAGTCTCAAAGACTTTCAATTTATGGATGGAAGTTCAGTATAGTGTATTGTTTCAGTTTAATAACAGTCTGAAGATGTATGGGGTACAACTTTCAGATTTCTGAACCAAATCGAATATTTTTGGTGTCATTAGAAACTTAAGATAATGGGGAACAAATGTTCTGGAATAGGAGAAATGAGTTTGTTTTTTATGCTTGACTGGTATGGGCACGCCACCCTTTTAGGATGCACGTTCAGATGTCACTTAGGACGTCGGGCACGTGACTCGTGAGGGCGGGGTCCCAACAGGACATGTCCATTGACAATTGATGAAATGGGAGATGCAGTGCTTAAAGATGCATCTGAGTAGACAAGGGTTGGAAAAGAGAGAGCGCCTGGAAATTCTCAAGCCCTGCATGCCATCTTTAATGCAGTTGATGAAGGGCATTTTTCAATTATATCAGCATGTGAATCCGTAAAAGAAGTGTGGGACACCTAGCAAACTATACATGAAAGATTGAAATCTGCGATAGCCTCAAAACTTTAGATGTTGGCCTTGAGATTTGAAGAGCTAAAGATGGAGATAATGAAACCATTGGAGACTTCCATGAGAGATTGCATGAAATAGCAAACCAAGCACATCAACTCAGAAAGAAGTATTCTAATCTAAAACTTGTTGAAAAAGACATTGAGATCATTACCTCTGAGATTCATACCAAAAATTGCAGCCATCGAAGAAGCCCATGATATCAATGAATTGTTTTTGGATAATGTAATTGGGATTTTTACCAACTTTGAGATGAATTTTTTGAGGGATAAACGAGAGAAGAATAAAGGATTGGCATTGCAAGCTGAGATTAGTAAAGTTGTGAATGACTTGGAAGATGAATCCGATGAAAATAAGGATATGGAGTTATTGACAAGAAATTTCAACAAGTGGTTAAAGAAAGTGAAGAAGGATAAACTCGAGTTTAGACAAAGCGGTGGGAGTTCATCGTACAACAACTTCAAACAACTAACAAAAACTCAAAAGGGTGAAAGAAAAGTGAAGAAAATTCAATGCTATAAATGTCAAGGCTTCGAATATATGCAAGCGAAATGTGCTAACACTTTGAAGAAGAGAAAAGGGAAATCTTATACGAGCACTTGGAGTGAGAATGAATCCGAAAATGAGTATGATAGTGAAGAAGAATTTGTGAGTAATACTACGTTAGTTGCTTTATATAGTAAAAGTCCAGTTGCCTGCTTAATAGCAACTAAGAAGGAACAAACTGATGATGAAGCCATAGATAAAATAGCTCAAAATTCCAGGAAAAATATAGATGGATCAGCTCAAAGTTTAATTTCAGATTGTGATAGTGATGACAGCAATTCAGATTATAAAAAGGAGGATATTTATGAAGCCTTTTAATTAATGTATGCAAAATGGGTGCAAACATGTAAGAAGAATGAAAAGCTAAAGAAGGAAAACTCCTTTATGAAGACCATCATTCAAGATTTAGAGAAGAAGTTATTATCGACAATAAATGAGCTTGATGAAACAAAATTGAAGCTGGTCAGTACCAAAAAAGGAATAAGAATGTTAAACGAAGGCACCGAAAAGTTACAAAAGTTGATGAAAATTAGTAAGATTAAAGAAAACCTTTAAGGCATTGTTTATAAAGGTGAATGTTCTAAGTCTAATGATGAGAAAAGTGGTGAAATCAGATCTGTCCAAGGAGAAATCTCAATGAAGAATCAGAAGTTTATACCTACATGTCACTTTTGTGGGGTTATCGGGCACATAAGGTCAAAATATTACAAGTTATTACAAATGATATTTCAAAGGATTCAAAACCAAAAATCTAGACACTCTTCAGTGAACTTCCAATAGTAGCCTACATTACCAAAACGTACTTGGGTTAGAAAGGATCAATTACAAGCACAAAGACGTAATGGAAGAAAAATAAGAAATTGTCTATATTCACAGTCAGTTGCTGTTGTTAAAGAATCTGGTTAGACAGAGGGTCTTTGGTTACTTCAGAAGAAGAAACCGATGACAAAGATAATGTAACTAGATATGAGGGTGTGTCTGAATTTCTTTGAGGGGCACAGGGACTACGTGTTTTACATTTTTGAAGTATATTGATTTTTTTATTTAAAAAACAAAAAAAGGGTGCGAAGGAGTTATCGTCTAGATTTTTTAAGTTTTTATTTATAGGTTTTCTAAGATTCAATTGATTAGTGTGTGTTTGTCCTTTTCCTTACTTGTTGAATAGTATATTTGATGTGAGAATGAGGCTTTGCTTGATGATTTGAGAATTCTACTTCTGGATTTTGATTTATGGAGTTATGTCAAGAAAAATTTGATGCTTGATTGGAGACCTATAGGATGATTCGAGTTTTCCATGATTTGAGTTTTTCAAGTTTTATCTTGATTTCTCTATATCGTGGGTTATATAAATTTGGGCAATTTACGTTCATATCAATTGATTAAGTTTGATTATGATTCATTGAATGCATTTTTTGGGATTTCTAAATTTAATTGGTCATATGCGGATGGCTTTAATGTAAATAATGATATGTTGGCTAGTGTTTTGACTGGTGGCAAATTGTCATCTTAGCATGATTATGATTTTTCCACTGCTCTGACTGCTAATTTTTATGCTTCTTTATTCACCGAGATTGATTGCATTGAAGGCATTCTTCGCTTTGTCATTGTTTATTGTCATATGATATGACTGTTCAATTAAGGGGAGATTTCAAGGTATCCACGTGACTATTAGTCTTACTTTTTGGCAGCTTTTTGTCCTAAGGGGGAGAAAACTATAGTTTGAGAAACATGTTTGGTTGTCATGTTATGATTGGATACCTTATTGGTTGTGTTTTATTACCTTTGGATATTTGGATATTTGTGTATTTGGATATTTGATTATGTTTGGATATCGTTGTTTGATTGAGAGGGAGTTCCCATGTGGTCTGTGAATTTGATGTTATGCATCCAATTATACTCTTTAGGGGGAATTTCAATATGTGACAAATAATGCCAAAAAGGAAAGATTATTAAGATATAGGTTGATATGTTATTATTTAATTTTGTACATTATTTGATAATTAGACCTAGTGGATTATGTGAAACTCTTTAAGATAAGCTTGATAATGTTTAAAATCCTAATCAATATGGGATTTAATACATAACCTATTTTAGGGATAATGATCTAAGGAAGCAAATTTTTGGAGATTTGGTTTTGATTTTTACACCTAAAATTTTGTTGGGTTTTTCGTGCATAGTGGGCTGATGTGTTGTTGTTTTCGAAGAGGAAAAACGATCAACTTTGTATGACTTGGAGGCTGGGATTTTGATAAGATTCAACAGTTGTTTTTGTGAGATAGTATTCCAAGTTTATGTTGCAATTTTTGGACTAGGTTTTCACGATCTTGTTGCTGGTTTTATCGTGCATGATGTTTTTTTTTTCTGTAGTAGTATATCCCTCTGTTTTTGAATAACCATTGAGTGCTGCAGAGTTATTCTTTGAGTGTGATTTTTGCTGCATATTCTCCATCTCTTGAACAACAATAGTGAGCTATGCAGTAAGTTGGATGTGTTGATTTTAGCAGCTGGATTTTCTGATGTATGCATGAACTTTTGATGAATGTCTTATTGTTCATGGAGTGCTACTTTTGTTGCTGCTGATTGTGAGTTATGGTATGAGAAAATTTCAAAAGTCTTTGCAATATTTGCAGCCACTATTTTTGGTCGATAGTGTGATGTTTATTGGGTTGATTGAGTGTTGATTGGGTACGCTTCTATTGGTTGTCGATAGTGTTGGTTATAGGCGAAAAATTCCAATAGGCATCGTGAATTTTGTAACTCCGTTATTTGCAACACTTCGGTAAAGAAACATGTATGTTCGTTTTTAATTTTTCTGCTACTATTGGTGTGATGTTACGGTGATAATATTGAAAGACTACGACAGATTTATTGGTGGAAAACTTTTCGATTTTTCATTGAAGAAGTTGGAATTATTAGGGAAGTTTTCTTTCTCTTCTCAAGTATATTTGTTTATGTTGGTTATTGTTTAATAACTTGAGTCGTTTATTTCGCTTCATTATTATTAAAATTATTGAGAAAATAATCTATTGAGGTTAATACAAGTCGATCATGTTATTGAGAGTGAAATTCTTTCATGGAGTGTGAGGATGAGGAATAATGTCAAGGGTAGGATGAGTCGGCTGTATAATGCCTTAAGTAAAGCTATTGTTGTTCTTTGGCAAAAGTGTTTAAGCTGGGTGAGGGCTCGGCAAATGTTGACAAGGTGTGTCAAACTGCATTACCAAATCTCAGGTATTGATTTGTTTATTTTGCATTTAATTTTTCTGTTTCGTCTGTGCTAGAAAAAACTGTGGTTGAGCCAGAAATTTTGCGAAACTACATCCTTTCTGATTTTCACTTAGATTATCAGTTTTTAGAATGTTATCATATATAAAGTATTCTATATGATATCTTGTAATCATCAAACAACATCTAGTGTAGTACTTAAGTTGTCTTAAAGCTTCTTATCATTAGCAAAAGTCTCAATAATAAGTTTAGTAGGAGAGTCATCTCTCAAGGCTATGTCTAATTTTATGATAAGTTCAACATGACATATTCAATCCATTATTTGTAATTAGTCTCATTAAGCTTTAAAATGACAAAGAATAAAGGACTACTCAAAATTGAAGAAAAACCATAAAAATAATATTAATATGTGTCTATACGTGATTATGATATTCGCTCTTTTGCCAACTTCCTTAAACTGATATACAAAAATGATCATTGAATGAATGTTAGAGTCCTTTGACTACTGAAAAATAGACTCGTTAATAAGCAATAGTAATAGATTAAATATCATAAGTAAATGCATCAATTAATCCATTGAGCATAAAAAAAAGTAAACTCATTTACAAGTAAGAGCAATATATTAAATATCACAACTGAATCCATCAGTTATTCCATTGAGCATTGAAAAATAGATTCATTTACAAGTAAGTGGCTAAGTGCAATATATTAAATATCGTAACTAAAAGCATCAATTAATTATCGGTTGGAATATTTAATTAAAGCTACCATGTAAATGGATAAAATATTTAATTTAGAGAAAATATAGTAAATAAAATATGTTAAAGACACCCTTCTCAAAATAATGTCAATAATTTATTATTATTATTTTAAATCATCAGCAAAGAACCATAATTATGTTGAAATGGTATAATTGTAAATAAGTTGAAATGACATAATTTTAAATAATTCGACGTGGAAAAATTGTAAAATAGCTAGAGATGACAAAATTGTAACTGGAGATGGCAGAATAACAAATACTACATTTTTAATCTCAAGATGAGTCATATGACACATAGACCAACTTCTTCTTCCTTAGAATGCCTAGTTATCATGCATTATCTTCAAAATTTTCAACACTTTTAGGTGTTACACTCCAATATGCTACACTATTTTGAATCAAATATACTTCTTTCTTTATTATCCCCAACTTGTCCTTTACAATCAAATTCAAAATATGCAAACAATGCATATTGAACAACCTCATATCAGCCAATAAGCTGCCAACCTATAACTTATAACAATTATCATGGTAGATAACTTGGTGTGGATATTCTAATCGATTAAACAATTAACCAACATAGTTAGAAACCTTTTGCTTATATGTGATGTCGATACATAAACGGATCTACCATTTAAAAATACAAACAAATATTAATCATAACATAATTAAAAATGTAACAATATTAAAAAATATAATTTACCTCAATAGTCTACTACATAGAGTCCCCTCATTATCAATATAATGTGATGACGCGCCATATAACCCTTCTTTTGATTATTGACTTTCTACATATCTTGTCCTAAAAGGTGGAATCAGCCACCCCAGCTGCCCCCACACCCGGGCCCAACCAGATGGTGAGGGGTTAAACCACGGTTTGATCTCGGTCGACCACCTAGCAGAGCGGCCCATGCGCTCCAGTTACCGAGAATCGAACCTTGGTCCTTGTCCCAAGTTACCCTGCTAAATTGCCAACTGAGCTACCTTATGACGGCGACGCATCCTTCAATACTCATTAATGCTCTTAAAATTTCTTTGTTTTGATTCTCGTATATCTTCATAATATCTTTCTTTAATGTATTTTAAGCCGGGATCTTGGAGGTTTGTTACAATGAGGTGAGCAATATCCTAAATCTTTTGCTATCAACTATAGAGAGTGAATGTTCATCACCAATAACCATACTAGTAGCCATTAAAGACCTTGATCTGTTGTTGTCATAAGTTATAGCAGTTATTTCATTCTTCCTTCTTATTTGGCTATGGATTAAAAATGTTTAACCTCCTGATTCAATCATCTTTCTATTACATGAATCCAAATGTTTCTCTAAATCACTACAAGAAAATTGCAAATTACTGACAAAAAATTCCTTACAAAAAAAATTCCAAAGTAAATTAGCAACAGAAATTGCTTTTCATAGGTAAATTTGTGGTATTTTGTGACAAAAAAAACTGTCAGTAAAAGAGGAGGGAACTTTACCACCAAACTTTGCTAACAGAATTTAGCGATGAAATAGTAAAAGTAGTCGTAAAAATAGGCGCCAATACTTTCTAGTAAAAATTATATACAAAATTTACTGACGGAAAAAATGATATTTCCGTAGGTAATTTACTTAATCAAAATGATGTTTTTTTTCTTCAATCAAAACAGAGTTAGAGTAAGTAAATGATGTCTGGAAATTGAATCAAAGCAAAACGTGTCTTTTCTCTCAGTCAATCTCTACTGTCTCAATTGCCTCGTCGCACGTTTCAATTCTCTCACGTCTTGTCGTCTCTCAACAAGACGTGTAATTGATTATTGATGTCATTCTCAACCGATTATTGATGTAGCATTACCTCTAATTGTCTAGTTTTGATTATTTACATTCAATATATTTTTACAGTAAACAGAGCAAGAGAAATAAGCAGATGATGTTGAGAGTTGCAGCAAGGAAGCTTTCTTCGATCCCACAATCATAGAGGCCCTTGCAGGCCTCCACCTTACAATTCTATCTCGCTATCCTTTAAATTGTTCTGATTCATTTGACTTCAAATCGGGGCCTCTCAACAATTCCCATATTTTTTGGGCCCACTTCAATCTTCCTCGTAGAGGTTAGGGTTTTGATTTCTTTTTGTGAGTTTTGTGAGATTTATCAATGACTTTGCCTGTAAGAGGCTCTCAGCAGTGCATATTAATTTTGAAGTTGGGAATTTGGTGTTTAGAGGCTTAGATTTGGGTTTTGATCGTGATGTGGTACTAATTAGATTTCGACATTATAGAACTCGAGGATTGGGGAGTTTTTGATGTTGAATACTATTTTTGTTGTTTATTTCCTATAAGTGGATGATAATGAAAGATATGTCTCAGATTTAGCTTATGAAAAGCTTTATCATGTATTCATCTTTATGGTTGAATCTAAAATTCCAGTTTGAATAGAGAATCTAGGACAAGTGCCTGTTATTACTGTTATATATAAAGGTCTATACTCTATAGCTTAATAAGTTTTGGTTTTCCCATATGTAGATGTTGGGATTTCTTTTATATGTTTCTAGATATGCTGCAAAGAAAGATGGAAGTACTTTGTACATATCAGAGGTTTGATTTATACATAAGTTTATTTATTTGATGGCTTTATTAGCATCTTTCATAACTTGAACTATGTTGTAGGATTAAGAGCAATGAAATAGCAGTTTCTTATGTTAAATGGTCTTAAATGCGAAGTTCAATCTCTTATTTTGTTACTTGATGCTTGAAACAATTATAGAAAGCATGATATTGCATTTGGCAGGTGCACGACAAAGCTTAAGTGTTTGTAAGGTGAACTTTTAAAGATAATGGTGGAAGGCCAAAATACATTGGTATAATTAAAAGGTGGTCAAATAAAAAATCTCATCTTCCTAACATAAAATGGTCCTCCAACATTAACCTATTTCTTTTGGTATATATCTGTCCTCTTATAAGTCTCTGGATTGATTGTTAGTTCTTCTAAAACAAATGTGTTTGCTTACAAATATTATAGCAGTAAACTCCATTACCCTGAAATCATTTTCTTATATGTGCACGCGTTTGAAGATTCGAGCATTTTAGTAGACCTAAAATGTCGTCTTTTTTAAACTATATAGTCTTTTCTTTTTAAATTACAATAACGTTGTTGGAATCGCTTATGAATGACATGCTTAAAGGCAAATATCAAAGGAGTGATGGATTAAAACTTTAAATTTTATTAAATATTGGTTCCAACAAATGTCAATACTAATGATGTCATCTATCAACTTTTTCTTTTTGCAATATTCATTCCTATCATTCAATGGATGGGGCAAAGGGATTTTAGTTGTCAATGATTTTAACTTGGGAAGCTATTGGCTGGTAAAAGTAGCATCTTTCATCTTTTTACTCAGTTTCTTTTTCAGTGTGTTTATATACCATTAGTTATTGATTTGTTTTGTTAGAAATGCTTACTCTTTTTTGTGTTGTTGTTTAACCTTGCCATTGGTAGTTAGTTGGACCACAGTGTAATATTTATGTCCATGCTCTAGTTCTTCAGATAGGAGAAAATGTGTTGGTATAAACATCCAAGTAACACATTAAATGAGTTTGTATTTACTGTGAGAAGCTTTCTTGATCTCTTAGGCAATGTTTAGTTGGGGGTTTATTAATGGAATGGAATGAAATGTATTATTATTTCATCATTTGGAAGCAGGGTTTATAATGGAATGGAATGAAATGAAATGAAATATGAGGGTTTCATATTGCATCTCATTCCATCCTAAACCTCCCAAATCAGAGGTTTCTTATTTTTACTGTTTAGGATGGAATGTAAAATGATAAATAACTTTCACTATATTACATTATAAACCCTTCTACCAAACAACAATTCACTATATTACATTACGAACCCTTCTATCCCTCCCAAACAACAATTTCTAATATTACATATATTTACATTTCATTCCATTATAAATCATTCTATTCCAGTAAAAACCTTACGTCCAACCAAACATAACCTTAATCTTGTTAAATGTTTGATCAGATGATACTCGAGTTGATTCTGTTGTACTTTATGTAATAATTGAATCATTGTGTTAGTTTTTAAACTACATCAATTTCTCTTTATTAAATTGAGGTTACAATAGAGTAGTGCATTCTTTAGATACATCAACCTGTTTATGAGCATAGTTGTTTTAGAATGATTGTAATTTACTTGTTGGTTTTTCTTCAGAAAGGTGATGACTAGGAGTGCATAAAAAGATACTTTGTGAAGAATTTTAAAGTGTCGATATACACTTATATTTCATATGGATTAGAGGAAGATAATATAGGTGCATAGTTTAGCTAATAATTTTTGGTTATTGTATTGTGAATATGCTAATGATTAAATTTCATTAAGTCCATATTGACTATATGATAGCATAGATAAATGTAGTTTTTTTGGCCATTGACCTTTTGGATGTATGGTTACTTTCAATATGATATCATATATAAATGCAATTTTTTTGTCGTTTACATTTGATAGTACGTATGCGATTAAGACGTCGTTAATATCTATATATTACTTTTAATGTATATTGTTAGAGTATCTCATATTGACTAAATATGAAAACGTTAAAGGGTTTATAAATGGTAAGTGCCAACCATCCAAATGACTAGCTCAATTCTTGTTAATGTGCTCTACACTCCACCTATATTAAAATGTTAATATATATACAGATGTTGCCTACATAATGAAAATGGTTTGATTTTATGTTAAATATTATTAGTAATGAAAGAATATGTTATTGATTTTATTGATATAAATTGTTGCCTAAAAAATTCACTTTGTTGCCTTATAAAGTGAAAGTTGTTGTAAAAATTGCGTACAGAATTTAGCGACAGAATAGTAAAAGTCGTCTTTAAAATAGACATTAATGGTTTCCGGTAAAAATTGCGTACAAAATTTACTGACAAAAAATTTTCCGTAGGCAAATAGGGAATTTCTTAATGGAAATTAGGAGATTGCCCTACAGAAAAACCTTCTATAGGAAATTTCTCGTAGGACTACGGAAAGGTATTTCCATAGGGAAATTACCTATAGGAAATTGATATAGCTTTGATTAAATTTCCTCATTTTTTAGTGACAGATATTGTAATTCTATCGGGAAATTAAGCGATGGAAATCTTAATTTCGTCAAGAAATTTAGTGACAAAATTTTTAATTTCGTCGAGAAATTTATCTACAAAAATTGTAATTCCATCGAAAAATTTAGCGACGAAATTCTAAATCCGTCAAGAAATTTTATCTACGGTTGTTTCTCCTATGACTCTTTCTGTCGGTAATTTCCATCACTAAATTTTTTTGCTTACGAAAAATCAATATTTTTTCGACAATTTCTATCGCTAAAACTAATTTTTCTTGTAGTGAAAGGTTTTACCTTTTGAACTCCCAACCAATATCTTGTAACAATATTTACATTCGGCCTTCTCTACTCCGTCTATTGATCAAGTCTTGTTGAAATGATTCCAAACATCACTTTTCAATATACCTAGAATTCTATCTTCACTTTGTACCAAATTAGAAGTATCCACTTGTACACTCTCTAGTAGCATCTTAGAAATCTCCATTGAAAGAATATGTTGATCCATCAAAAACATTCAACATATTATACATATACGACTATATTATTTATTCATGAACATTTACCTGTGTACATATATTTTTATGATGATGATGATGATGATAATGATAGTGATATTTTTTCTTTAAATTTATGTAAGAAATAAAGTATTCTTTGTGCAAAAAAAATCCTTTTCAATATATTATTCTATATGGAGACCAAACCAGTAATACTTGGTTAATATTATATTGGACTTTAATGGAAAACCATTAGAAGAAAAGTCCAAGTAGTTAAAAAAAATCTAGTCAAGGATAAATAATTTAAAATTCTATTTAGTTATCAACTTGTCTAATAAAAAAAAACTTAACAAGTCTTGACAAACTCCTCAAAGAAAAACATCCTAATTAGGCCTCTAACTTTTTGTATTTTCTTGTTTTCTAAGCTAAGTTCTTAGAAGTTAGTCATTTACCAAGACTCTAAATAGACATAAGAAAGATTAAAAAGACCTTAGCTTTGCTCCAAGTAGACAAGCAGTGCTTTGAAGTCCTTTCAATGTTATGATTTTTGTAAAAGTAGGCATTTACTAATTAATCTCGATTAAGGATTAAGAGAGGAAAAGAATAGACATAGCACTAGAAATTGTGATTAAGACTAATTTCTGTATAGAAAAGTAACAAACTTACAAACAAGCCGCTTTATGACTATCTACAAAGTTTCCTCATTTCCTAAATCTTCATCTGTTAAGGTTGTAGACAACATGTTCCTTAAAATGCGGAAGAAAGAACTGATCTTCTGAAATTAATTCTCTGTACGCGCTACAAGGTTTCTCATGTGATAGGAATTTTTAACAAGTTTAATGAAAAATGGGTTGTTACTACAAGTTTAATGAAAATATTAATTTTCATAAGATTGTACTTGCTAACATTAGTTAATTCAACATGATAAGGGTACAAAAACCTTTTGAGGTTGCTAACATTAGTTGAACCCTCTTGTACTCCATTCCACATGCAAAGTTAGTGCCTTTCCCGTTTGATGTTGCCTGGGAATTTCTATATATGCATGTCTGTCTAGTGTGGGTACCATAACCAATAATGAAATTTGAGAAAGAGACGCCGGCCGGACTTTGTTGAACATAATTAAGTTGGTGGGGTAAATTCATCACACCGCTTTACGACTTCCCTTCAGATGCTTTCTTTATAACCTTTATCCTTTCCGTTTTTTGGTGTCTCGTTAGCTGTCATTCACAACATCACCGGTGTTGGTGTCTCGCTCAAAAAACAGCCTAAGGCCCTTATCTTATCTACTATTATCATTAATAACTATTATATATTTGGAAGTTATTTTAAATTTAAATTATATTTATTAATAATTATTAAATTATACCACCTCCTGCTATTATGAATATTGTTTGATTATTCATAGCATTTCATAACTTATTCCTCAAAAAAATATTAAATTTAATTTTTATTAGAACTAATATTTATATTAATTATAATAATTAAATTAATTGATATTAAATAATTAAATTAATAATAAATCATAATATAAAAAACAGAAACCAGCTTTTATCAATTTTATAAATTATGAAAAATGAAAAGATAAAACAAAAATTAAAAATTTAAGTAAGTATTTTTCACTAAAATTAAAAACAAACAGTGCAAAGTAGTTTAACCTCATATCATCAGTAAAATGAATCAAAGAAGGTGTAACTCTTTACATTAAAAACATTACAAGAACTGTAAAATTTTTATGTTGTAACTTAGACCATAATCACTTCAGAAAGGAAAGGACCCCTAAAATAGAAACACTCAACCAAGAGTTTCAAACTGTGAAGAAACTGAACGAATTCAAGAGTGAAAAAACTTAGCATGTGCTTGTTTAGTGGGTATGAGCAGTGCCGGCCCTGGGCAAGGGCCAGCAGGGCACCTGCCAAGGGCTCACTATGAGAGGGGGCTCCTTTCAACAGCCCCCTCTCTAAACTTAGAAGCATCGATTGAAGGCTTGGAGTTATTCTATTACTGATGGAAGTTTAAGGAGAACATGTTTTAACTTTTAAGCATCCAATAAGAGGGGGCCTCATTTCAAGAGCCCCCTCTCTCTGACGTTAAAGTCTTATACAACCTCCTCTCTCCGACGTTAAAGTCTTAAAATCATTAAATGACTTTAAAGTTACTTACTAAGTCATTTCATGACTTTAAAGTTATAATTTAACGTTATAACATTTTTTATTTTTGAGGTAAAGGTAATTTTGTGGTCCTTATGCGTTTAAATAGTCTTGAAATATTTAAGTGTACTTTTACTTTCTAATTTCTTTATTTTCATCAATATATGTATTTAAAGTATTCCAACTCAAAAATTAACAGCAAAAATTTTTATAATTCTGTTATCAATGTTAAAAGAAAGGTTGAATGATTCAGCTATATTATGTATTGAGAAGGATATGTTGGACAATATTGATCTTGATAATATTATTAATGATTTTACATCTAGAAATGCACGGAGAAATTATTTTTCATAAATCACGGTCCTCTATGTATTTGTTAGTGTTATGATCATTTAATATTTAGTTGGTTACATAAACTTATAAATTGAGTCATTTATGTTTCATACAAATATGTAAACTTAAGTATATTGTCAACTTATTAGGGCCCTTTTTTTTAATTTCGCCCAGGGCCTATAAAACTATAGGAACGACCCTGCTTGGTTCATAACTTGAGAAATAAACTATAACATTTTAGGAGAAAAATAGGCGAATAACCAGATGAACTAAATATTGAACCTGGTATCTAAGAAATTTCGGAGACAAAACTTGCTAAACAAATAAGCAGTCTCAAAATATCCTGGTCTCATGATCGCTCTAGAGAGATAGCCCAAATACTCTCATGGGAGGGTGGCTACCCCCCACAATCACGTAGGTGAATCCATCAACTGTGTATTGCCCACACCACCCAAACTTGAGCTATGGAACTTATTAAGGATTAAACAATCTAACATCAACAAACACAGTAAACCGGAGGAAATCAACATTGCATTCATCATATCCTTAAGTGTTTGGTTTTTCTTCTCGACTATTTCATTTTGTTCAGGTGTATAAGGGGTTGAAAACTTATGAATAATCCTAACTTTTTCATAATAATCAGCAAGGAAATCGATATTATACTCATCACCTCGATCAGACGTTAATCTCTTAATTCTCCTTTCTATTTGTTTTTCAACTCCAGCTTTGTATTTCATAAATATTTCCTCTGCGTCACTTTTATTTTTCAGTAAGTAAATCTTAGAAAATTTAAAACAATCATCTATAAAGGTAATATAATATCTCATGCCTCCTTTACTCATACAATTCTTAAAATCACCCAAATTTGTGTGCACCAAGTCCAACAATTGTAACTCTCTCTCGGTCACTAATTTAAAAGGTTTCTTATAATGTTTAGCCTCAACACAAATTTGACATTTTTCCATTTTATTAGTAATCTGGTTAGGTAACAAGTTTAAGCTTTGCATCTTCTTAATTGACCTCATATTCATATGCCTAAGTTTAATGTGTCATAGATCTAAAGACTCAACAATATAAGCAGAAGAAGTAGATGCATTCATTTCAACGTCAATTACAAATAAGCACCCATTACAAAACCCTTTTTTCAACAAAGTTCTCATTCTTAGTGTAACACCCACATACCCCCTGGAAGGATGTATGAATGCCCCACCAAAACAGTATAACAAACCAAAGCATACAAAAACTTCCAGTAAATAATCTCGGCAAACATACATTAAATTACACAGTACTTAAAGTACTTAACACACACTCGCTGAAAAATCCAAACCAAACTAAAGTATCATTGTTACAAACTTACAAACAAATCCACATATACATATCAGATACAAGCCCAAAAGTCAAACCAAAAATTTACATTATTTTCAAAACAACACTCAAACTTCATTGGCCATTGCGGTTGACTTATCCCATTCCTTAAGTCCTTCTATTTGAACCTACATGAGGCAAATCCACCGTGCTAAGCATATAGCTTAGTGAGTAATAACTAATCTATACATAAACTAACAACTCGTCATACTGAATCTTGTAACAGCATCAACATGCATTCAAAGAGTTCTTTAACAGTAAGTCAGACAGAATGCATTTCAGAACATATTTTTATAAATAACATAACTGCACAACACAAGAGGATGTAAACCCTTCAGAATCAGAACATAATTTAGTTTATGTCAAAATCAAATAGATATCATAGTACAAAATAAGATGACTACTAAATCCATTTACAAAAGCGGGTAACGGGACTTATACAGAAGAGACCGAAGTCTTGACACTGAAGTGTCACAGAAGAGACCGAAGTCTCGACACCAAAGTGTCACTACCAAAAGACAACGAAGTGTCGATAATAGAAGACACCGAAGTGTCACAGAAGCAGTTGCAGACCCTTCTAGGCATGCCTATTTACCCACAATTAGGACTCAACAGTTTTAAAACAAAACAAAGTCATTTCAGACATTTCATGCAAAGCAAGTAGCACTTCAATATCACATTCATCAATCAATACCTCGGACCTTCTTGTCTAGAATCAGTACACATTCATCATTATCAAATTCAATTCAGTAATAAACAAAACAAATCAAGGTGAGACCATCTTAGGTTACT
>JANKOE010000205.1:11848340-11861021 GCA_026284465.1 Erythroxylum citrifolium | reverse complement strand
CCGATCTGCGGGTTGGACCCGACCCACCCGCAAAATCAACGGGTAGGTCGGGTACAGGTAAATATGAATCGGGTAAAAAAATATACCAACCCATACCCGGACTGTTAGGGCGGGTACAGGCAGGTAAACGAGTGACCCGCCCGTTTTGCCAGGTCTAGCTGTAAGCAAAAATTGAAAATAAGAGCTAAAAAATATTATTAAAATATCATTAAGTTATTATCAAGATATTGATTCTTTATCAAAATATTATCATCAAAATCACATATTAAGATGTTTTATATTAATATCTTTAGGCCTTGTTTGGCAATTAGTATTTCTTTGAATGGAATTTATGTTTATATTTAACAGTCAATCAGTCAAAATTAAGTAAATGAGAACCTACTTGCCTACGTTTAAAATAAACAATAATTATTTAAATTAATGTTAGAAACTAAGATGAAAAATATAGTAGTTAATGAACATGAACTTATTTTTAATTATATGAAAATATAATCCTTTAATAAAATTATTCTTATCTTATATCTAAAACTTAAAAAAATTAAAAAAAATTATCTATTAAAATTAACAATAAATAATTTTTAGACATAATAACTATTTGTAGAAATATTTTTATATTTAAAAATGTTTAAATATAAAAACATATTTTTATTAATGCTTTAATTCTTCTTAATTACAAAATTTAACTCAAGTATTAATAATTATAATGAATGCAGCTCGAAACTTTCCTGCCCAACTCAATATTTGAATCTAATATTATCTAAAAATTTAGTTAGTATAAAAAAATTTGGTAGCAGTTTTTGTATTTTATAATAAACCAAATCCAATGATGCTTAATTAAATATGGAATAATTTTTAAAATAATGATACTAAAGTACATAATTTTATTAAAGAAAAAAATTATAACTTTGGTTTAATCTTTGAATAATTTATGCTTATCTATCTATATCTGCTCTATCTTTATCTTTCTCTCTTTACCTCTCCTCTCTTGTAATTTGTAATAACTTTTGAGCATAATTATTATTTTTTGTCTTTTAATTTCTTAATCAAAAAAGGCATTTTTAAAAATAACAAATTGGGTGCAATTTATCAATCTAATCAGTTGATTACTAAATATGATTGTCGGCAGCTTGATATAGTCAAAAGGTCAAATACCTTTTAATCCATTAAAAAATAGCTGACCAGCAATTTCTCAAATAAGTCCTTAATAATTAGTTTATAACCGAACAAGACCTAAGAGATTTAATTTTGGTCCAGGGTATTATCTCACTTACGAGACACAAGTTAATCGAAATACAGGTAATCAACATTTTGCTGGTTTGTAATATTTATAATATTGGCTCTCAAAAGATGTTTTAAGCAGATTTTGGGATTTTTTGGGCTTACGTTCTGTCATTCTGGATCATCTCAGGGAGATTATTCGGGCAATTCCTTTGCTTTTGTTTACTTCGGTGCAAGATAATATTTCGTGGAGTTTTTTCTCGAATGGTGCATATTCGGTTTGAGCAGCTTATAAAGCACTTCTTTCGGAAGAGGTGTCTAATGTTCCTGTTTCGTCTTATTTTTCTTAGTTGTGGAAGGTGGCGGGTCTATCGAAATTTAAACATTTCTTGTGGTTACTTGGGCACTTATGTCTTCTGACAAATTCTTTGAGGTTCGCACATAGTTTGACTACTTCTAATTTGTATGGAGTGTGCTTTTTATATGTTGAGTCTCCTTTGCATTTGTTGCGTGATTATAGTCGTGCAGTTGCATGGTGGCAATAGTGGGATGTTCCTGTTAGTCTTTTTACTGCGAAAAACTTAGTTGATTGGCTAGCTTTGAATCTGCATGCTCATACTGTGGGTCCTTTTGAGTTTGCCTAGGCACATTGATTTATGGCAGGTATTTGGTGGTTGTGGAAGGCTCGGAATCTATTGATTTTTCAAAAGGAGTTTCTTTCCTTAACAATTTTGAATGGTTGTGTCTTTAAAGTTGCAATGGATGTGTCCCTGACTTCTGTTTCAACACCGAAGCTTCATGGTATACGGCGTTGGATTGGTTGGACTGCGTCGCCATCTGATTGGGTGAAGTTGAATTGTGACAGTAGTTCTATTGTTAATCCTGGACTAACTAGTGGTGGAGGATTGTTGCATGATTCATTTGGTCATTGGCTCGGAGGATACTCGTTTCGAATTGGTATTTCAACTATCTTGGTGGGAGAGTTATGGTCCATTCAAGATGGTTTGATTTTTGCGTGGAATCACGGTTTTCGGCAAGTCATTGTAGAATCTGATAGCATGGAGGCGGTGCGGATGATAAGTTGTGGTGTTATCTTTTCACATCCCCTGCCTGTATTGGTTGTGGATATTCAAGCTTTAATTGTTAAGAATTGGAGTTGCTCTATTAGGCATGTGCTTCGTGAAGGTAATTTTGCAGCAGATTGTTTGGCTAAATTAGGTCATGACATTGCTTCTAATTTTCAAGTTTGGGATGATATTTCTGACGCCCTCTCTTTGATTGTATGGGTTGATGCCTGTGATATTTCTTTTATAAGACAGTTTTAATTTATCTTAATTGTAACCCAAAAAAAAAAAAGCTGAATAGAAAGGGAAATGGGTACAGACAATATAACTCACGGAAGCATCAAATGTTGTGCGACAGACCAAAAACAAATGTGGGAACTGGTGGTCCTACGGGTTGGGCTCTGCCATATACATTAGTGGGCAAGGTCCACCAGTCAAATTGAAGTACTTTTCCGCTCCAAATCCCTTATTACTTTTTTATATTAGATATTGTGTTTCTATTTAATTAAAAAAACTATAATTTAATAAAATTTCAACATTGTTTATTAAAATTTTAATTCTAATTTTTTTATCTTTTTAACAAGAAATATGAATGCATAGATTTTATCTCTTAAAGAAATGTTAAATTTATTTTGATCTATAAAGTTAAATATACATTACTATATTCAAAATGTAATAAAAGTTCAATACATCATGTACTTGTTTGTAATTTTACTAAAATTAACCAAACCCAAAAATTAATCAGACTATAATATGTTGTAGACAATTTGGAAGTAAGTTTCAACTTTGACGATTATTTATGAAAATGACAAATACTATAAAAAAAAAACCACTTTGAATCATGACATCATATACTTATATCTTTACAAGAAAACTTGTTAAGCAATTTTTAGTTATTTTCCAAAATATAAAGACATTTGAAGGCAAAATTAAGTTGCTGTTTCGTTTAGTTTTTAGTTTTCGTTTACTAATTTTAGTTTTTTAAATAAAAATAAAAACATGTTTACTTGTTAATATTAATATAATTATATTTATACTACTAAGAATAATTACATATTAGGTAAAAATTAAATATATATTATTTTACATTAAATAAATTTATTTTAATATCTTATATTGGATTTATTAACAAATTATTAATAATTATTAAATTTGATTACAAAAATTAAATAAAATTATTAAGTGAATTGAATAGCTCAAAACTTTTAATAATTAATTTAAAAGAATAAATTATATTAAATTATATTACTCATAATTTTTACTAAAAACTAAATAATACTCCCTCTGATTCATAATAAAAGTCGTTTTAGATACATTTCAATTATTCAAAATAAGTGTCATTGTTGACTTTGTATGCATGTTTATAATTTTACTTCCAAAATTAACCTTCAATTTCTCTCACATCTTAATTACACAGATTACACATATTATATTTTCAAGGCACTTTAACATGTAATTAATAAGGGTATATCAGACATTTCATTAACTTTCTTAATAAGTGTGCATTCCTCTAAAACGACTCTTATTATGAATCGGAGGGAGTATATATTTAAGTGATGGTAAGTAAAATTATCAAAAAAATATAAACAAAAATCATTTTTTTATAGTTTTCAAAATTTTGAAAACCAAAAGAAATTAAAACTAAAAATAGAAACCAAAAACTTAAATAAATGAGTTTTTCATTGAATTCGAAAAAAAAATAAGAACAAACAAACCCTAAATTAACTACAGAAGGGCATTTATAGAAGGTCGTTATGAATGATTAGTAATGCTTTTTGGTTTAAAAAATACTCCACAAATATTTCAATAAAAAATGGATAATATTTTCAAGTATCATAATTTTATACATTGTTATGTAGATGATATTTTTTGATAATTGGTAATAATATTACACGATATATTATATATCTCCACACATTTCTCTTTTTTGGAAAAAAGGGCTATGATATGTCAAACCAAAATTGATTTTTTTGGAATGGAAATAGATAGGAAGGGTGTTAAACTTCAACTTCATGTAATTGAAAAAAAAATCAATTCTGAGATAAATTACAAGACAAGAAGCAATTACAATGCTTTCTAAGTGTATTAAATTATGCGTATGATTTCATTCAAATTTTAGCCCAGATAAGAAACCCAACGAAACTTATATCTTAACCACTTTTGTATGTTTGTAGAGTGTATTAATTAATATGGCACTAAAGTTAAGTAAAGTTTAAATTTAAGAGTTTAAAATCCAAGGTACTTTGATTTTCTTATTATAATTTATATTTATTTTTTTGAATTTGTTTTATATTTTTAACTAAAATAGAAGCCTGTTTAATTATTAATATTATCATAGTTAAATTTTTTATTAATAATACTTAATATTTTAGTATAAATATTTACTAATAATTATTAGAACTAAAATAAATTATTTATAAACAAATATTTATTTATTTATTTATATTTTAGTTATTAAAAATAAGTTGGTTTAAAACTTATATATTCGAGGACATTTTTAATGTAAAATATATTTATTAAATAATTGTCACATTTAAATATTTCATTTTATTTAATTATAAATAATTAAATCATATTAATTGATTAAGTAATATATATTTAATCGATGATAAATCAACTTACAATAAAAATAAAAATAGAAAAGAAAGACAGTTTTATATTTTTAATTTATAAAGTATAAAAATGAGAAGAAATCAAAATGAAAATATAAACTCAAAATTTTAAACAATTTTTTTTAAATTTATAAATATAAAATAAAAAACAGTTGGAAGAATAAATAAACCCCTAACTAACTTGCATAAAGGGGGTGTTTGGTAGATAACGTTTAAGCTATATTTAAGTTAATTAAAGAGTATTAGCTGTTTGACATAGTGAAATAACTAGTATATTTGTTTGGTTAAGAGATGGTTGGATTGGCTTATTCAACCCAACCAACTATTTTTTGAAAAACTACTCCAAATAGAGTTTTAAATTTTAATCTATTAACTAATAAAAATCTTAATCAAAGACAATTTTACCCCAAACTCATTTTTCATCTTAAGTAACCGGTAGCCTTTAAGATTTTCACTTTAAAAAGTGAAAGTTATTTGTGTGTAGATCTTCCGGAATCTCTTCAAGCCGTCTTCTCCAAACACCTAAAAATTATCAATTTGTCAATTATTATTTTTTTAAAGGAATCAATTATTATTATTGTTATTGTTGTTGTTTATTATTATATATCATATGTTTTCATTAGAGTTATAAACTTAATTTCTGTAAAATTAAATATTTAAATTTTAAATTTTTATAAAATATTCAACGAAATTATACTCACGTTTTTATAATTTTTTGAAGTTATGTTATTGGTCATTTTAAATATAAACAGTTAATTTTAAATAACTAATTTTATCAAACATCTTTAATAAACAACTGATATTATTTACTGATCAAATCAACTATATAATCAATCATCAGTTAATACCTGAAAAAATAAGGTGATTGCCAAGCTAAAAGAAATTGCTAACATCTCAGCCACGTCTACGCATAAGAAGGTGATTGGAGTTGAACACAAGAATTAGACAGCAGAGGCTTTAGTTTTATCACCGTCTCTCTAGATTACTAATTACATCTTCTAGATTTGTGCATGAGTCACGAAAAGAAGGAGAAGCTGATATGAAAACAAACAAGCACGACTCCAATCTGTACTGGTTTGGTTTCATGAATTGTTGGGTTGTTGGGTTTCATGTGCCACTGGGGTATTATTACTATCTCGAGGATCAAAATATGCCTGTCTTTTCCTCCGTCAGCCTCCGCCTCACATTTCTCTTCTTGTCTCCTACATCTTTTATTTTTATTCATAACTTCTTCAGGTATTCTTTTAAAAGATGATAATGCATCAGGTGAAGGTTTGACAATACGGTCCCATGCAAATTTAAACTTACCGTTACCATCCTTTCCGCTTTGTTTTGATGGAAGGAAAATAAGAGAAAAGGAAAGAAGGAAATTATATTTCTCTTTGTTTCTATTGTTCGGATAAAATTAAGCTAAAGGAAAGGGAAAAAATGAAAGATAATAGGAGAGAAATTTAGTCTAAAAATATTTCCCACCAAATTGGTGGGAAAGGAGGGAAAATGGAAGACAAGATAATCTTACTATAAGTAAATTATCATTATATCCTTATTAAATCTAACAAGTAAAGATAAACAAGTTCTATAATCAATGGCATAAAGGTCTTACAAAATTTTCTTTCGTTCAATTCCCTACTTTGATAAATTAAGAAAATAAACAAGAAAAAGGAAATCACATTTCTCTTCTATTCTTTTCTCTTCTTTTCTCCTCAATATTTCCTTCCCAACTAAGGATTCAAAGAAAGGCTTCACGTCCTAACCTTTCAATAAATAATGGAGGCACCAAAATATGAGGAACAATTAAGAGGGTTATATACATTGTCATTTCTGTTCATTAATTGCTAATTTCTGCACACTCTTGAATGCTTTTCCGTCCTTGCACACAGCAAGTTATTAGTGTTGAATGGGTACAAAAATTTCATGTGATTTGCATGTTGTGTAAGAAGTACCCATGTTTCTTCTTTCTTTCAACTTTCGCTGTCAACCACCAAATTAACCATTGAGTTTCATGTTCCCTTTTACTCTGTGGTTGAGCAGAAACATCCCAATTTGATTCAAGTTTCCTGCACCATCTCTACTAACACAGACATTAGTTTCCGTGGTAATGATACGGTGGCCTCCGCTTTCTGTCCTCTGCTCATAATATGGTATGATCATGCGCATTTTTGTTATTCTTAAGAGAAGAGATTTGCAGCAGGTTGATATTAACTGTTAAGCGATTAGATAAAAATTTGAAGTAAAGAATAAGTCACTTGAGATTTTCTGTCCAATTTTATGATGTTTTATTGTGTTCCATGAATCTCAGCTATTTATTTATGTGAGCTCCGCGTAGGTCCCGTAGAAATAAACGTAGGATTCGTATAAATGAATGGCTGAGATTTATGGGATAGAATAAAACACTATAAAATTGGACAGAAGATATTGTATCAGAACAAGCCTGGTATAGTTTAAGTGACATGAAAAATGACAAAGAAGTTGACTAGTTAGTTTGCTTCAACACCACCCCTAGCTCTAGCCCTAGCCCTAACCCTAACCCTAACCCTAGTGTAGTGGGCATATCCTTTTGTTTTGATCCAACCACTCTATTGGGTTTAAAAAAAAGTGAGAAAAGTCTACTTAGTAATTTTTTTTTGTTGAAACGTCTACTTAGTACTTCTTACAATAATAAATGTTCTGCCCCGGGTCCAATTAACCGAACACATTATTTTTACTAGAAAAAGTCTT
Source organism: Erythroxylum citrifolium (assembly GCA_026284465.1). Classification (NCBI taxonomy): domain Eukaryota; kingdom Viridiplantae; phylum Streptophyta; class Magnoliopsida; order Malpighiales; family Erythroxylaceae; genus Erythroxylum; species Erythroxylum citrifolium. The sequence goes on along the minus strand of JANKOE010000205.1, from coordinate 11,853,409 downwards.
TAAAAAATCATGTAATTCACAAAAAAAAATTCAAAAGATTGATTGAAAATAGAGATATAATAAGATCTATAGGGATTTAAATTTGTTTTTAGTTAAAAATCATTTAGAATATTTAATATATATTATATATTTTTTGCTAACTTATTAAATATTCACAAATAATAATAAATTTTTTGCTAACTTATTAAATATTCACAAATAATAATAAATATGTCACCCTCAAAAAGTGTGGCTTGATGATTGAGAGTGGGGCTTGGCTTTAATTAGGTCCCAAGTTCAATTCCATGCTAACCCTTTTTGTAAGAGCCTGAGGCAGTCGGAATTTTACCTACAGGTGGAGAACAAGATGATGGGCCCTCGATAATGAGGTGCGTCCGCTTGACCCGCCTGTGAAGTGATGCGCAAAAGATGTGCTCGCTTGATTTACTTACGAAATTTCCTCGACTAAAAAAAAAAAAAGTGTCGTACAAGCAAACCTTGAGAGGTGAGCGAGAGTGCGGATGTGGAGATGATACGGAGGGAGTGACATTTGTATACAGAAAATCACCCAACGGCGGAGTAGCTGACTTGGGATGGGCCCAAGTCTCCACTTCAACGACACCAACCCCTTTCAAAGCAATGCCACGTCAGTATTTTATTGAATTACGCAACGAAATTTTCTTTTGGGCCCCCATGATTGGACCTAGATGGGGCCCAAGACAAAAGTAGTGGCTCAAAGTAAAAGAAGATAGGAAACCCAGATCAAACCACATTAAAAAAAAAAAAGAAACGCACATTATAAAAAGAATAAAACGAAGAATGTTAAAAAAATATACCCATTTGACTTTGTTATAGCTCATCATTGCACTATAAACATATATAGGAAAGATCCAACTTCATTGGTTCTTAGTCTTTGCTCTTTCAGACAAGTGGGTTGGCAAATTCGTATGGTTAAAGGTCGATGGGAAAAGATTGAAACCATGGAAGCTTAGCACCAAAGATGTGTAACCTTCAAGTGTAGAGGGAGCCAATTAACGGAAAGGGCAATTATGTATTACTGTAATGTGGTGTACACATCAAGGATACATTCACCTTCTTCTACTTTTCGTGACTTATGGCGATACTGTGTCTCTAACTTAGAAACACACAATAATACCAGCCATGCGTGCTTGCTTAGCTTTCTTCTACAATATTTTTCCACGTGTTCTTAACTCTATGGTATGCTTGCAATGAACGTAGTGTTAAGATTGTTTTCCTAACACCGCTATGATTAACAACTAATGGTATTGGTTAAGATCACTCATACTTGGAGAAGTTACGGGGAAGAAAAGCGGGGCATTTTGGCATGCATGCATTCAACTATTATGGATGTTACCTGACTATGGACAACGTACTATTTTCAAAGGTACAAATCTTATCTCATCAATGTTTAATATGGCCTTGACATTGTCACGATTGGCTCTTTTAATTTAAGCTGACTTTATGATGGAATTTTGCTGAGTCAAAAAGCTTCATTTGTGTGGGTAACAACATTAGTAAACAATACGAGCCTATGAGCCATATGTAATAAGTGGGAAAAAAAATGAAATGATTCCTCGGAGCCAATATCCTTAGAAATTCAGATCCTTTGTCTAATATTACTCCGTCTTATTCTGTCTCATAAAATCTAAGTCATTTATTTCACGGAATCTATATGAGACCTATGCAGGACCCACATAAATAAATGGCTGAGATTTATTGGACACAATAAGACATCATAATATTGATTAGAGGATCTGGACTCCATCCTTGGACTCTGCAGACTGGAGCTGATCAATGAAATCCTATCTATTTCTCATTCTGATGCCGTGCATGTTCCCCTTAAGTGCATTAAAGTTTGATTTCATCATAGCAATATTGCTTTCCATTGTTATATTTGCTTCCACTACACTGCTTATATATTTGTATTTTATTTAAAATAATTAATACGAAAAAGAATTTTAGAATTTTCACATTTAAAATATTTTCACAAACTTAGATTAGTTGCATTAAAATTAACAATAATCTTTAAAATTATGAAATACTTTAATGGATTCGAAAGGGAAAACAACAAAAAAAGTGAATTATTAATTAGCTTAAATTAATTTAAACACCATTTATTAATAATTTGTTGATATCAAAATTACTTTCCTTTTTTAAATAGACTTGACACCAAATAATCAAATTAAAAAGTTTAATTTCAAATTTTTGTTATTGACTTTAAAAATTGAATCCTTGGTCTCTTAGTTTGAAATTATGTAATAATGCTTACCTAAATGCACCTCATTGTCTCTTCATTCGTTTGCCTTTGTCAACGCTCTCGATTGCTAATGAAAACATTGATAAATACATTATCAATGTGTTATAACTTAACATTATTAAAAATGATATTCGTCATGCTTTGAATAGGTTATAAATGTGATATAAAATACAATAATAGAGATTTTTTGTTTTTAAAATAAAACTTTAATATCACTATTTTAAAATAGATATAATTTAATATTATAAATAATTGCATAAATTTATTTAAAAATTTAAAATATTATAATTAAATTAATATTTTAAACCTATATCCTTTAGATAAAATTGATGTAAAATTAAATAATATTTAAAATGAAATTATGCTAAAATTTTACATATTGGTTATGTCTGATTTTGATGGAGCTGGGTGCTGTTACTTGGATCCATGAGATTGGTTGACTTTGGCTGAGAGATACCTGCAAAACAATAAAGGCACACCGGAGGTTGAATCCCGGTAGACCCCTCCGACGCTCAAGTTAGTCTTTTTGTGAGGGTTTTGGTGGCTATGAATAAAGAATGTCAGGGCTCTAGAGTCGTACCTTATGCATGGTGAGGTAATATCTTATATAAGAAATTCCTTATAGGTTTAGGTCACTGTTTGTGAATGGGCCGATCGGCTTACATGCCGTTGTAAGCCTGGGCCCGGGCCTAGCACGACCGGCCCAACTACATATATTGTAAAATGCAACAATGATGGTATCAAAAAGACTCACCTCACCTTCAATCTAAGAAAACCATATCACCATCAACTCTATTTGATAATTAGTTCCCGTCAACATTAAGAAATTAAACGATGGAGACGATATCACATTTTCCAAAACCAAGTAAACATTTGCTTTGCCCACTTAATGCTTCATTTCTTTAATATCCCAAACAGTTATGCTAACACTTTAGAAATTATCTTGTTTATAGCCGACCAGATAGCTGGGTCTGGGTACAAAATGAACAAATGTAACTTTCAGTCTGATATACACTGACCCTTTTTATATTTGTGGGTCCGGAATTAAGAAGCAATCTTCAAGTAAAACCCCTCTCCTTCCCCTTCTGCTTGAAAAAGAAATGGTCCCTCCCTATATTCTATTCTACTGCCCTTTACTTTCTACATATAATTGTCCTTGAAGATCACGATAATGCCAATCACGTCATAATTAAGTGTATTACACATGTATCTGCAATTCCTGTGCATTGTTTATAACCGGGGTACTGAAGAATATTCTCATCTTTCGGCTTATTATGTTCTGTATACTCTACATTTTACTAGTCTTCATCTTGTCTTTATTCTATTGAGTTTTGTGGTGCTTACGGACAAATGAATACTCCAGTCCCAGTCACAGTCTCAGTCTCGTTCTGCCTTGGTTGATTTAATCTAATCCGCAAAAAGTCTTTATTCGACGTCATCTGAAAAGCAAGCTTCTTCCTAATCCTTTTGATATTTACAAGAGAATTAATAGTGATACAACAACGTCAATAAAAGCATTATGAGTAATCACTCTGAACATCTCGGATTACTTCAAACGTTTGATATTAGGAACAAATAAAGATCGCACAAATAGATGCAATTATTGACTTATTTTTAATGCAGTAATAAAGTCAGGTCGGGTCGAGTCGAATCGGCCCGGCTACCTCTATCCTAATCAAACTTGAGCTTAGGCTCAAGTTAAGTCAAACTCAATTTGGCTTGATTCATTGCCATCTTGAGCCTCAATAAACTTAAGGTCTGTTTGGAAGTTTAGGATGAGATGGAATAGTAATTAACGGAACGGAATAAAATATAGTGAAATGAAATGGAATAAAATGGGTCACTCCATCCCCGACCCTCCAATTTGGAAGGTCACAAAATATTAAATTTTGGATGACAAATAATGGCTTTCAGAGTCATCAATTGTCATTTCATTCTATTTTAAAATAGGCTCTCAAACAATGACCTGAGTTATTTGAGCTATTCCATTCCATTCCCTTCCATCTCTTCACCCACATCCAAACATACCCTTAGTATCTTGTACCAATTAAAGATGAAAAAGTTATGTTTAATTAGTCGTAAATTTTATAATAAAATGATTTATAATGAATTAAAACGTAAATAAATGTAAGAAGTGCTTATTTATTATTTTATATTTTATCTTAAATTTTTAAATTTAAAATAACTTATTTATGCTATTTATGATTAAAAAAATTGTAATATGAAACTCTTCTGTTCACTTTTATTTTATCCTATTCTATTTTATTATAAAACTCCGCCGCGGACGAAATAATATTACGTATAAACTATGGTGTATTAGCAACTTTTATTTTGCTTATATAATATATGCATGTTATTGATTATATTATTATATTGAATTTATGAAATTACTAGAACCAAGGAAGATTGATCTTATGTAAGATAGTCCTGCCACTTAGAGCCTACCCTCTGTACCTACCATGTCATTTCATGGTAAAGTAAGGGATAAGGACGTAAATGATGATTCTTTATTTTCTTTTTTCAAATATTATTTTACCCATTTAGACACTCCTGTCTTTGTTTGTCGGTATGCGTGCAATTGAAACTGCCCTCCTTTTCTCTCTTTCTCTCTCACTGCTTCTAAGCACAGACGCAGATCACTCACTGTAATCCTTCATTCTCTCCCTTCTAGTTTCTCCCATTGTTAGCTGCGAGTAGAGTCATGGGTAGGGTTCTTTTCTCTGTCTCGGTTTTGCGTCAGCTTTGTGAGCCAGACCGAGCTCCTCGTCTCTGATATGCACATCGCTCCACTTGGCTCTCTTTCTAGGGAGAG
>JANKOE010000205.1:11831784-11848240 GCA_026284465.1 Erythroxylum citrifolium | reverse complement strand
TCGCTCCACTTGGCTCTCTTTCTAGGGAGAGCCCTTGCTTTTAGCTGATTTGTGGGTTTCTCTTAGTTATGTTGTGTGAAGCTCGTTTTCATAGAGAAAGTCCAAGTCTTTTTCCTCTCTTCTTGAATGGAGCTGGATTGTTGCCGTGGTTTTGGGTTTTGTGAGATTACAACGTAGCAGCTGGTTTTATGAGTTGGAAGTGAGGTGTATATCTGTGGGAGAGGGAAATCAGTGTACAAGTGTTTGGATTCTTGCTCTTTTGTGATTTGAAACTTGCTGTTTTTGGTTGTTTTCTTCTTGTGGGCTTGATAGAAGCAAGTTTCTTCTCTTTTCTTGCTTTTATGCAAGATTTAAGGAGATGAAGCATATATGCGGAGAGGTTTCTGATTCTTCTCTCTAGATGTGTCGACCTTGAAGCTCCGAAGAACTCATTCACCACCTGGATTTTATATTATACTAAATCAACTATACCACCCTACTTCAAGGTCCTTTTTTTTTTGAATAAACTCGAAAATTTTCTTCCTTCTGTTAGTTCCTCATTCACACTTGCAAAGGACGGACTTTACTAGAAGAGAAAATCTTTACCCATAAGTTCCTTAACCCACGAAAATAGAAACCAAAACAACCTTCTTTTCTGTTTTGTGACCTTCTTTCTTCAGTTGTTTGGCTGTTCTAAGAGCGGTCTAGTTTTAGTGCGGAAAATGGCGATGGCGATGGCACAGCACAGGGAGAGTAGTAGCGGTAGTATAGATAAGCATCTAACTGACGCTGGAAAGTATGTACGGTACACCGCGGAGCAAGTGGAGGCGCTTGAAAGAGTGTACGCGGAATGCCCAAAGCCCAGCTCTTTGCGTAGGCAGCAGCTGATTAGAGAGTGCCCCATTTTGTCTAACATAGAGCCTAAACAGATCAAAGTCTGGTTTCAAAATCGCAGGTTCAGATTGCTTGCTACTTTGACACTTCTCTATCTGTCTTCTTAAGTTTTTTTAGTTCTGCACTATGACATCTTTGCTTAAAGTTTTAACCTTTCTTTTACGTCGGATACATTGATCTATACGAACTGCTTTGTCCAAAATTGATATTTCAATTGAACAACTTTAACCACAAGATGGAACTAACATTAAATCATTGTTGAACTGTAGGCTTGGAAACGTAGTGTTTGTTTCTTAGAAAACTATCTCTCGCGCCACGCTTTGGCTACTCTTTTTGTGTTTGACGTTTCTATCTCACATTTTGATTCACGCCCAAGTTATGGCGCAAGGTTTATGACATTGCTAGTTGTGACATAAGGCGAATGCAGTTTGTTATGCCTGGATTTTGGTTTAAACAAAATTTGGGCATAATCATTGTTTCATTCAATCGTGACTCAATTTGATTTATAGGTGAATGGACTTTTTGGGAATCTTAGACGGAATGTTATTTGGATATGCAGGTGTCGGGAGAAGCAGAAAAAAGAGTCTTCAAGACTCCAGACAGTGAATAGAAAATTGTCAGCAATGAATAAGCTGTTGATGGAGGAGAATGATCGCCTGCAGAAGCAGGTGTCACAGCTGGTTTGTGAGAATGGCTATATGAAGCAACAACTGCACACGGTTAACGTATGTCTTATTGATTCTTGCTCTCATGAAATTGTCCATTCGTCCATGATCTTGGTCTTCTTGTTTTTCAACTTATCTGGGCATTTGAAGTCCAAAATGTGTCTTCACAGTGAAGTCGAGCTATACACTATGGTTTATAAACTGTATTTCTGGCATGGGAAACAATTCTTGATCTTTGGGACAGAAGCTAATTTCAAAATCAACAGTTAACTTTTAACGGATCTACATGTCAGATGGTTGTTAAGACTTCAATTTGCAAGAAATGACTCTGATTCGTGATTGCATTTGCTTTCAAATTTTGAATATAGGATGCTTTTTATATTTGCATATAGAAGAAAACTGTAGATGCTTTCATGGTGGCTGTGTTAGTGGAATGATATAATTATTTTGAGTGTAACTGTTTTGTTTTGTCATCCTTGAAACGGTGTCTGCAGGCAACAGCAACTGATGCAAGCTGTGATTCTGTGATTACCACTCCTCCACACACATTGAGAGACGCAAATAACCCTGCGGGGTATTCTTCTAAGCAATGGCTACGATTTAATAACTCATGCCTGCATAGATGTTCACACTCACACATACCTACATAGATCTAATTTCAATGGATGTATAGGAATTGTCACATATATGGATGGTATAAATAACTTGTCAACTTTGCAGACTCCTTTCCATTGCAGAGGAGACCTTGGCAGAGTTCCTTTCAAAGGCTACAGGAACTGCTGTCGATTGGGTCCAGATGCCTGGGATGAAGGTCTTTTAATTCTTTCTTATACGATTCACACCTATTGGTCTTTTTATTTGTCCAATCTACGAGCAGATATGATGAACAACTGCATCTAAATGATACATCCAATTTTTTTGCTCAGCCTGGTCCGGATTCGGTTGGGATCTTTGCCATTTCACAAAGTTGCAATGGAGTGGCAGCTCGAGCCTGTGGTCTTGTCAGTTTAGAAGCTACAAAGGTGTGGGCTCAGAATAGTTTTTGCAGTATATAGTGATTCACTTTTTTGTAAGCCGCTGTTCTTGTTTAAAATGCTGCCTGAAGGGGAAATGTTTACAGATTGCAGAGATCCTTAAAGATCGTCCATCTTGGTTTCGGGATTGTCGGAGCCTTGATGTCTATACCATGTTTACTGCAGGAAATGGCGGGATAATTGAACTAGTCTACAGTCAGGTGTAGTATGAATGTATTTTTATTTCTTTGCAGTTTCCTGTAGGTTTTTAAAGTCTTTCTTGAGTTGTATGGTTGAAAATTGCTTCAGACATATGCCCCAACTACGCTAGCACCTGCAAGGGATTTCTGGACATTGAGATACTCCACAACTTTAGAAAATGGCAGTCTCGTGGTATGCATTCTTGGATAGTAGAAGTCATTCCTGTGATTTGTTGTTGTCATGCATGAAAAAACGTAATGAATAATTGCATTTGTTTTTGATGTGTTAGGTCTGTGAGAGATCTCTTTCTGGATCTGGTGCTGGTCCAAATACAGCGTCTGCCACACAGTTTATAAGGGCTGAAATGCTCCCTAGTGGCTATTTAATAAGACCATGTGATGGTGGTGGTTCCATTATCCACATCGTGGATCACCTGAATCTTGGGGTACAAAGTTGATCCTTTAGCATTTTAAGCACCTATGGAAATGCAAAAAGTTCATTTCTTTCATCTGTTTCTAGGCTTGGAGTGTGCCGGAAGTGTTGCGACCACTTTACGAATCATCAAAAGTAGTGGCCCAGAAAATGACGATTGCTGTAAGTTAAGTCTACCCAGTTTGGTTTTTTTGGGTTGAGCAGCATAAGGAATAGATGTCTATAATGGATTTCGGTGCTGTAAACAAATTTGATTCCATATCCAATAATTGGTTAGATGAGAGGATGATCAGTAATCTACTGAGCTTGCATTGTAGAGTTGATACACTATGGATTGTTTTATTAATGACCTTGGGAAGAAATGTCTTCTTGAGTCTGAGGGCCTATTGGTAGAAAGTTCATAACTCTTTCGTAGTAAAGGGTATCAGGTTTTGAAACTACTAGCATACACATTTCTTGAAGTTTGTAAGGAACAAAATTGTATGTTTCATGTGTAGGACAAATTGCAACATCCAATCTGTATTACATTCCTTCCCCCCACTGGGAAAAGGACTAGCGCATAATATAACATTTATAAATTGTTTTTTTGAAGGCCTTGCGTTATATAAGACAAATAGCTCAGGAAACTACTGGTGAGGTGGTCTATGGATTGGGTAGACAACCAGCTGTTTTGAGGACTTTCAGCCAGAGGTTAAACAGGTAACCTTAGTATCCTATACTGTTTTGAGTATTCTTCAAATATCAAATGTTTTCCTTTATGTGAAGTCAAACATGTCTGCATGCAGAATATTTTAGTTGTGTTAGTACTTTGGATATATGATTTCTATACATGTCTAAATATTTTCATTTCCTCTTCTATAATATCCCTGTAGAGGTTTCAATGATGCTGTCAATGGTTTTAATGATGATGGCTGGTCGGTGATCAATTGTGATGGGGCTGAAGATGTGACCATTGCTGTTAATTCATCCAAGAATTTGGTCAGCACTTCCAATCCTGCTAACTCACCTTTCCTTGGAGGCGTCCTTTGTGCAAAAGCTTCCATGCTTCTTCAGGTATGTTTAAGTTCTGGCAGATCAATTTTATTTGAAATGAGAACAGAATGATTGGTTCAAAATATCAACTCCTCTTGTGGTTGTTTCTTTGTTGCTAGTTTTTCAAACTTTTGAATGTAATTGCCACTTCTACTATTGATTTTAAACCTCATTATGGTATTGATGTGGCATGTTTGTATCATACCATGATGTAAGGTGACATCTGATTTAATCTTGTTTCCATTTTTTATAGGTAAATAGATTATGATCTGTGCTAAATATTGAACCATTTGGACCCACTGTTAAGAACCAACAGGATGTGCTATGGTTCTCTTGCTTTTGGGCAACCATTGTATAATAATATTTACTCATGTTGGAGACTTGAGATTTTGACCACATTTTGTGTAATAACTTCAGTTTTTGAACCGATGTATTGTACTTTCTAGAGCGTAACTTTCGGGGAACATGTCTTTGAAGTTGATTGCATTATTGTCTTGCTTGTAGAATGTCCCTCCTGCTGTACTCGTTCGCTTCCTAAGGGAACATCGTTCCGAATGGGCCGATTTCAATGTTGATGCTTATTCTGCAGCATCATTGAAGGCTGGGGCATATGCATATCCTGGGATGAGGCCTACAAGGTTTAGTGGGAGCCAAATTATTATGCCACTTGGCCACACTATTGAACAAGAAGAGGTTTGTCCTTTTTCCTCTGTTTCAGTTATTTCCTCTTTTATCTTCATTGGAGATGCTATCATGTGGATTGCTGGGATTTTCTTCCCACTTGGCTATATTATGTCAATGATTTTAGTTTTCAAGTTACACCTGGGTTTGAACAAGTGTCTTGGTTTTTTATTTTTTGTTGTGTCATTTTGATAATCATGATCTTTATCATCTAGATGCTGCAAAGGAACTAAGCACTGTGTTGGCATTGGGATCTATATCTTATGTGCCTCATACTATCATTTATCTGGTAAGTTAGGTTACCACAATATTTGCTAACAAAACCTTTGTCCAGTTACTTGAAGTTGTTCGACTTGAAGGCCATTCTCTGTCGCAGGATGCATTTGTTCCTAGGGACATTCATCTCTTGCAGGTGCGTACTTGTAATATCATGTTCAGCTAGATTTTAATTGTTATAGCTTGGCTATATCTTTTGGCTGGGTAGAGGCAGGCATTGTGATGGGGATAGGTTCATGTATTTTGATTTGCAGAAAGGTTGATGTAAATACATGTCCTGATGTCCTTTCATTATCTTGGTCAGATATGCAGTGGAGTTGATGAGAATGCTGTTGGAGCCTGTTCTGAACTAATTTTTGCTCCAATCGATGAAATGTTTCCTGATGATGCTCCCCTTATACCTTCTGGATTTCGTGTAATTCCCTTGGATTCAAAAACAGTTAAGTTTGGTTCAGTCCTTGCTTTGACTTTTCATTCAATATCAGTAAATGTTCTGTGCTGATAATAGGTGATAAAAATGAATTACTCTTCATATTTGTCCAATTTTGAATTTTCCGTAAGCTGCGGCGTTGAATTTCTTTGGAAACTATTGCAACATCTCAAATTATGGAAACATCAAATAAAGGAGTATCAGCTTTTGAAATTTTTGGTTTGGAAAGTAAATATGCTGTTACCATTCAAGTTGTTTGGATTTCTAAGTGCATGCTTTTACTATTATGGGGACCTTTATACTAATTCTTTTAACATGCAGAAGCAGACACAGGATGCCTTGGCTACAACTCGCACTCTGGATCTAACGTCAAGTCTTGAAATAGGGCCTGCAGCTAGCCATGCCACAGCAGATGGTTCGTCTCAGAGCTTGAGATCAGTGTTGACCATTGCTTTCCAGTTTCCTTTTGAGAGCACTCTACAGGATAATGTTGCGAACATGGCACGTCAGTATGTCCGAAGTGTGGTTTCATCTGTTCAGAGGGTAGCCATGGCCATATCTCCTTCAGGAGTCAGTCCAGATGTCCGATCAAAACTGTCTCCAGGCTCTCCTGAAGCTGTTACCTTGTCTCACTGGATCTGCCAAAGTTACAGGCATGCTCTATTCTCAATGGTTCAACATTTTTTGGCATTGATATATGATCAAGTTGTATTCCGTTTGGTTGCTGACTTGCTGTAAAAGTGTTTTAGGGTGAATACTTTGTAAATCTGAAATCCATGAACTTGAAAATTGTTTTTTTCCCCCAGTTATTATATAGGAGCAGAATTGCTAGGATCAGATTCTCCAAGTGGAGATTCATTGCTGAAGCAATTATGGCAACACCAAGATGCTATTTTATGCTGTTCACTGAAGGTACATGCTTGCATTTATAATGGCTTGATAACTTTGTTCTCATATGCAGAAAGGGGGGGATCTGGGTAGCAGCCAGGGGCATAGCTATATGATAACCTTTACTTTGTTGTCACTGGAGCTTTAGAATTCAAAATGAATTAGTAAAAGATTTGCTCATCTTTACTCTTTGATTTGTCATTGGTCTTGTAGTCGTTGCCTGTTTTCATCTTTGCCAATCAGGCAGGGCTTGATATGCTAGAGACTACTTTAGTGGCTTTGCAAGACATCACACTTGATAAAATATTTGATGAATCTGGTCGCAAGGCACTATTTGCAGACTTCCCAAAATTAATGCAACAGGTAACTTGTACAGAATTTTGTTCTTTCCTTTTGATGCTGAAAGACATCTAGTTATTCACTGATGGAACTATCTTAATTCCTTTCTTATCAGGGATTTGCTTACTTGCCTGCTGGAATATGCATGTCAACCATGGGGCGGCATGTATCGTATGAGCAATCTGTTGCCTGGAAAGTCTTGGCTGCAGAAGAGAACACAGTTCATTGCCTTGCCTTCTCTTTTGTTAACTGGTCTTTCGTGTGAACATCATAGCTATCACCATTACCCCACATCTTCTACTCTTATCTCCATTCCTGAGCTGGATATAAAATGAAAATTCTGCTCAGAAAAGAAACAAGATAAACAAAAGGACGGAGGTCTTAAAACCAGCTTCAGGGTTTGCATTATAGTAAGTTAATTGATTTTTGTTTTGAGCCAAAAGGGTTTTGCTTTACCTTGTAAATAAAGTCGTGGAGTTTTTCTTACCCTTTTTTGAGTTTAGTGTTGTTGTCAGGAAGGAATCTGTATTCTTTTTCGACATTTCAACCTCTCATCTTTGTTCCTGACAGACGTTGCAGGAAGGAAACTCAGTCCGTTTTCCTCCGTGAAAATATCCAGTTAATATATGAACCTTTATGACATTGTAGGCATGATATACTATTATGATGTATTAGATGGCATATTGTTTTAGCTTTTAATAGGAGCAAAGCTGGATAACAGATCTTTGCATTAGTTTTATGTAAGTTGGAAAAGCAAAAAGACTCATGGTTCTGTTCTGACAAACAAGAGATCGGAAGATGGTGTTCAGTTTATCATTGTTACATAACATTTGGTTAAATTGTTTGGTTGGTTTGTGAAGTTTCTGAACAGACAGGAAATGCAATTTGCATCAACTGTCTTATCTTTCATAACATTATACTGTATTACTAGAAAAATGTTTTCCATTTAGTTGCATATATTAATAACAAGAAACAGAGGCCTGTATCATATGTGGGAAGATCTCATTATTTTCGTTCATTCCATACGAGTCCTCCCTGAATCGTTCGCTGAGGTAGAACTCTCTATTGGGCAGTTGGAGTTCAACTCGGTTAACAAGCGATTAGCAGCTGTTTGCATTATTTCTCGGATGCTTGTGCGACCGATATAACATTGGACTGGGAATGGATGAATTAACGTCCCAATCCAAATGACAGATCTCAGATAAAGAATGATGTAAGTGTTTATAACGCCATAAGAGGATAATGTCCTTGAATCACCCGACAATTCCACCATATCATTAAAGAAAAAATCACTTGAATGAAGGGCCCATGCTTGCCTCCTTGGCTGAAACGTTGTTGATGAATGTTGCACTTGAGTTGCCTCACAGCTGCATCTTCCGGAGCATCATCTACGCCGGAACTTAGGCCTTGGTAACGAACACGAACCCTCATGGTACACTGACATTTTCTTAAAAGTTTTCGGTTCTCACATGATTTAATTTAAAACAATGTAGAATGCTTGACTAAGGAAAGGACTTGCAGGATCCAAAGCATTTTCTGTATTCATCTTTGCTCAAGGACTGTAGTTGTTAGGAGACTTTGGATTGTTTGTTGTTGAAGAACTAATTCAACAGTCACGTTCATGTCTTACGGATTTATAATTTGCCTTGTTCATGTTCACTAAATTATACTTTAAACTTGTTATTGGTAGGGGCCGCGCGAACGCAGGCCCCCTCTATCACAAATTATGACGTAGGCTCTCCCTCATTGGGGAGACCTTAGAGAGGCACCCCTTCCAAGTGCAATGAAGGTCACCACTCTAGGCCATGGGTCTTCTTGATCATCCATCGACCCCGTCCAGGTAAGTATGTTGGGATGCTGGCATAGGCCTTCTATTTGTATGCACTAATCTCTTTTTGCACTTCCTCATTGTCGATATGGGACCAAAAACCAACATAAGACAATCACCTTCACGGGTAATTGCTTGTCCGTTAACATGAATAATTCTGGTAGGTGCTCAAGCAAAGTTGCATGCCACAACTTAAAAAAGTATCAATCAAATCCCAACTTGGTCTTCGAGTTTACCCCAGAATTACAAAAACCATCATATCACTTCAGACGCTTAATAAGAATCTCCCATTTCATACATATATTAAAATTTGAATATTTATAAATTTCTAAAATAAAGAGATATATTGTTTTCTGAAGCACCAAAAATAGATTTACTCTCCTACATCTTTCTATTAGAACTTATCACTTTTTTACATTACCTTCAACAAAATTAGAACGGAAATAAGATTATTAAAAAAAAAAGCTTTTCCGTAGCATTATAGACCTTGATAGTTTGAATTTTCATATCTATAACGTGATAATTAAAAAAGCTTGGGAGGCACAATGCCCCCATGTAGCTCCATGTAACTACGTCACTGCTCAATTATCACGTTATAGATATGAAAATTCAAACTATCAAGGTCTATATACATATATATATATATATATATATATATAATGACAGAGTAATTTAAGGGTCAGTGGCGTACTGGGCCCCCCAAAATTTTAAAAAATAAATATTTGAGCCTTCTTATATTAAATTTCTGGCTCCGTCACTATAATTGAGATTAATATTTTAATAAAGTTGACCAATAGCTGAATGCATTCTTAATTAACGATCAAAAGAAAAACAAGGACTACTTTGAAAACAACGAAAGGTGATAGATAATCAAGCCAGTTATTGCAGGAGTTGTTTATATTCAATCCTCAATTTGGTATTTCCAATATAATGTTAAAAAATATAAATACATCAGGCGGATGTGAATCTTAGTGACTTAAGAAATCCATTTCCTAATCATAGAAGTTATAATATTTACGTTGCATTGTGTTTTTGGTACATTACTTAGCAATTAGAAATACAGACCAGACACATGGGAAAGAATCAAGTTCAATCTTTTGGACATCATTACACTAAGGGATCCGTAAGGAGGATGAAAGAAATCAATATAGTTTAGCCAATTCAACAAAAAGGTAATGGTTGCCGTTTATCATCGTCATCACATTCAGTCTGAAGTCCCGCAGTGAAGCGGAGTCAATCTTTTGAACATCATCATCATCACATCCGTAACGGTTGCCATTTGTCTTTCAAAAATTCCACCATTTACTTTTCTTCATCGTGATGCTAGCGACCAAAAATTTAGGAGAAAAGAAGAAAGTGCAGCAAACCAGCTGATAAAAGCCATTGCAGTTGCAGTTTGGAATTGTGCACAATGGTTCTGGGAACAGTCACCTAGATCATTGTCAATTAGGACCGTGATGCCCGCAGAAGCACAAGCTCCAGCAAATGTGAGAGTGGAAATGATCTGCAATGGGGGAAAATGACATGATTGAGCAATTGTATTTGAAAAGAATTGTCCTGTGTCCAAGCATAAAAGCAACAGCAAATTGCAACAGGCATCATAAGTGACATTGTGACAATATACATCCTCACACTTACTATACTTTGTTAAAGAGTGATCAAGTAATGAAGTTCAAACACAACACTAAAACAAGAATAGGTCATAGCACAAGATACAGGTCATAGTCGACTTACCCCATCCCCAACAGCAAACATACTCACAACTCGGTTATTTTGCAAGGAGCGCATCACTAAAATGGCATAAATGTCCAGAATGACCAAGGAGATACTCCACAGACACTGCAACCCAGTAGCTGCCACGAGGTAGCTGTTTGGAAAATATCAAACAGTTGCAAATTGGTATGAAAACTGGATTAAATAAAGACTTGCAAATCCACTTTTCCTATTTTAATTGTTACATACTCACATTAATCAGCAATATGGAAAACATCAAATCACCACAGGTTTCAATAGGCAATAACCACAGAGATCGTTTAAAGGGCATAAAATGTAAAGACCACTCGAAATAAATCTTGAACAACCCGTTTAGCATAATTCAAGTCCTCAACTATGTAACTAAACAATGTTAAACAAACTTTAAATGAGTACCAGAGCAACAGGCGTCTATGCATTAGATTTCTATTGCTTAGTTAATAGCCATAAAGGGTGTTTCACATTTCTTCCATCACCAGCAATTGATATGTCTTCTTCCAAATAAATCGTGGTAAAGGAGGTGAGATCGACTGCAACCACTTATTCCTCTTTTTGATTCAGGGAACCCATAATGGCCAAATAAATACCCTATCCCTAACCCCTCAAATAATCCACCAAAGATTTGGACACTAGTCACCTCTACTGTTAAATAGTTCTAGGATAATTCCAACAATTACATTTTTTTCCAATTCTGGCTGTAGATGCTTTAGTAACTCACACTATGTTTCTAAAGAATCAATAATATGTGCAAGAGTTTAGACAATGATGACAAGCGCAAATTACTGTACATCTGTAAAAAATTGCAATCAAGGAAGTCAACCTAAATGCCTCCTCACCCAACTAGACACATTTGTATTTTTTTTAGAATCGAAAAGGAGAGATACAGGACTTACATAACTAGTCGGGGAAATGAAACCCCCGATATATCCTCTAACAAAATGAATAAACAACTCACAGGCGGATTTTGAAAACTATGGATACCAAGTACAAGAGTGGCATCAAGCTAATTGACAACAATAAATAATCCACCTGAAGAAACCTTGTCTTCTCATCCAAACTCGTTCAATCGACTATCAAATCAAGGCACAGACTTTCAAAGCATTCTCAATAGGTTTATTTTTATTTTCTTTTGTTAAAAAGGAAACCACCAAAACTGCCAAATATAACTCATGGAGCTGTTCTGAGCATTTACCAGAAGGCAGTGACCGAAGGGAAGTCACTAGTGGTGGTCATGACCCCAAGTGATGCAAGAGAGAAAAGAAACTGGCAAAAGTGCAAGGCTAGACCACCTTTCGTGCCAGGCATGCCTTGGATGTATTTCATCCTCAGTCCTGCGAGCTGGTGGTCGTTGTTGTTGTTGATTCCGCCGTCTGTGGTCGGAGGATCTTCAACTGGGTGAACCGATGCATGGCTCACACTCATCTCTCCACCCTCTCCCTCAGAATGCTATCTTTTCACCATTTATCTACTCTGTGTACCGAATCATCAGTTAGCTTATCCCTTTGCACTCTATATCGCAGAAAAATAAAATAAGACAGGAACTTTCAGAAACGTACTCGGGCTTTTTAAGTTGTAGAAGGGGATTTTAAACTTCGTTTTCGAAACTGCTACTTTACTATTTACATGTACAGACTACCAGGAGCCAACACAATAACTGCATGAACTCGATGATCAAATCTTCGTATTCAAAAGTGTAATTGCAAATAAATGAACAGATTAAATCTACTTCATTATTGCTGCTTTTTCTTTAAAATGCTGTTAGGTTTCCGCAAAGGGTATTCCTAAATCGTTCTCATTTCTTCAAAAGGGAATGCACCTACATGGCTACATAGATCAAATAGCTTTCTCGTCTAGCTGAATTTTTCTCGCCAACCAAAGAGAACCCAAAAAGAAACTGGTCATACCTGAACACCCAAAAGGACGCCGCCAAAAAGAGGGGTCGATTAAACACACAGACTTAAGATTAATCAGTACCAAATCCGCAATTGTCGAAGAAGAGAAATGCAAAGAGGATAGGAGAAGAGGAAAGTGTCAACGAAAGTTGCAGAGTGGTCAACACAAATGAGTTGCAGTGTTGAACAAAAACTGGATCTGCTTATTATTTATTTATCTATTTGTTTTTATTTTTAAATTCACTAAAAATATATTTAGTTAAATTTTTTATTTTTATTTTTATTTCTTTTAATTTTCATAATTTTAATTTTCTGTTCCTATTTTTCTAATATAATTTTCTATAAATTAAATAGATTATTTAATTATTTAGTATTAATTATTAATAAGAATTATAAATAATTTAATATTAATTATTAATAAGAACTATAAATAATTTAATTTAATACTTTAATTCAATTTTTATAATTAATTTAAACATTAAATAAGGGACTCCCATAAATCTCCCCCTTCCCGACTTAATTAGGGGTGCCACCATATTGACTCTTTGGCAATAATTGTCAATTTCTTGATTGGTATACCCTTGTCATCATATCCGGACAATTATCATCAATGTGAACCTTTTCAAGTTTTAGAAGCTTCTCTTCTACTATATTTCGTATCCAATGACAATGGAAATCAATATGTTTTGAGCTACAGTGAAACGTTGAGTTCTTGGCTAGGTGTATTGCATTTTGATTATCGTACCATAGAAGTTACTTCAATTGCTTTTGGCCCAATTCAAGCAAAATATTTTGCATCTACAACATCTCCTTACATGCTTCGATTGTTGCAATGTACTCAGCTTCATTGGTAGATATTGCAATACACTTCTAGAGCTTATATTATCATGAAATAGCTCGCCCTGTAAAAGTAATCAAATGTCACGAGGTCGATTTTCTAGAATCAATGTCTCTGGCTAAGTCTACTTATATGTGTTCATTTAACATTGGCATGTCTGAACCAAACACAAGAACCTCTTGAATGTAGCTTGGAGATACCAAAGTATTCATTTTACAGTGACCCAACGCTCTTTTCTTATTGGATAAGAAACGACTCACCAAACTATAACATAGGCAATATTGGGCCTTGTACAAACTATTTCATATACAAGGCTGCAAACTACAAATGAATAAGGCACTTTCTTCATTTCTTCATTTTCTTTTTCAATTGTTGGACTCTACTTTTTACTTGATTTAAAAGGTGCAGTGAGTGGTACATTAACTAGATTAGCCTTACGCATGTCGAATCTTTCAAGGGCTTTTTCAATGTATTGCTCTTGGGATAGCCACAGTAACTTATTAGATTGATCTCGAATGATCTTCATTTTAAGAATTTGCTTTATTGGCCCCAGGTCTTTTATGGAAAAAGATTTGCTCAAAGCTCTTTTGAAGTCAATAACTTTTTTATAGTCATGTTCGGCTCAATATATCTCAACATAAATTAAGAGTATGATAAAATCGACACTATTATACCTTTTCATAAAGATGCAGTGATCAATGAATGTTTTGTTGAAACCATGCTCACTCATAAATGAGTAGAACTTTTTGAACCATTATCTTGGTGCTTGCTTTAGATCATAAAAACTCTTTTTGAGTTTGTATACTATATGCTCTTTTTTTTAATCTACAAATCCCTTAGACTACTCCACGTAGATCTCCATGTAGAAAATCCATTTAAACATCAATTTGATCAATTTCTAAAGTCTAGGCTAGCAACTAGACAAAAAATAACTCGTATAAATGAAATCTTCACCACAAGAGAGAATATTTATTCAAAATTAACACCTTTTCTTTGGTTGCACCCTTTTACAACAATTCTGGCCTTGTACTTTTGAGCTATTCTCCTTAGTTTTGAGCTAGTACACCCATTTATTCTTGAGAACTCGTCTTCCTTTGGGCAATTGTACTAGATCATACATATGATTTTTATACAAGGACTACATCTCCTCTTGCATGGCTTTTAGTCATTCTTCTTTGTGACTGTTGGTTAGAGCTTCCTCAAAACTCTAAATCTCCCCCTTATCAACAAGTGCCACTTACTTATGTTGAGAGTACCCAATTGAGGGATGTCTCTTCCTAGTGGATCTTCTTAATTAAAGTTGTTCTAAAGGTTCTGGCTGAGTAATTTCTGGCTCAGTTGGCTGAGGGTGTTCATCTGCAAATAAGTCTTTTGTTGACGGTACATAGTTGTTAACATCACTGATCCCTTCATCTTAGGTCTCGTTTGTGACTTCCTTTGAATTATTGCATACTTTGGGAGATGGTTTTGAATAATAATGAATGGCAATGGATTTTCACTTTTCTAACCTCATCAAAGCTTCAATGGTTTGATTCTCAAAGAATAGGACATTCATACTTCTCACTATTTTGTTATCTATTGGATCCTATAATTAATAGTCGAATTCAATCTTTTAGTGAGCCAAGGTAGATACATTGTTTAGTCTTTTACTTAGGTTTAGGTTGCTTATTCTTAGGAATGTAGCCGAATGCTCAACAACTGAACACCTTTAAATGGTTGTATGAGACCTTCTTGCCCGACCATACTTTTTTATGATATCTCTATGCAAAAGCCCTGATGGTGAAATATTCATAATATCAACGACAGTCTTCACAGTTTCTCCTAGAATGTATTTGGTAGTTCGGGATGGGAAAGCATTCATCAAACTCTTTCTACAATAGTTTGGTTCATTCTTTCAAATACACCATCCAATTGTGGTTTCTTTAGCGTGTCTTTTCAATCCTAGTCCCATTTGTCTTACATATGTTTCAAAAAGATCGCAATACTCTCCATAGTTATCAGCTTAGATACATTTTAATTTTCTACCCATTTCTCGTTCTACTCTTGCATAGAACTCCTTGAATGCCTCAATCACTTGGTCTATTAACTCTAACAAAGATAACTAAACACTACAAGAAAAAGGCCAAATACCGACGGAAAATACCGGCGGAAATCAATGATATTTCGTCGGTAACGTAGTTTGCCGACGGTATAGGATGACGGCGACGTTCGTCGGCGTTACCTCGGTCGCTATTAATTACCGACGATCTAAATGTTCCGTCGGGGAAGTTTTACCGACCCGGAGAAAAACGTCGGAATATGGGGAATGAAACTCCGACGGAGTCATCAGAGTTCTGGGCTATATTTACCGACGGTACCGTCGGTATTTGCAGACGGTTCCTTCTGAATAAATGTTGACGCAAATCGTCGGTATTTGTTATTTTTATACCGGCGATTCCATCGGCATTTATTCCCTAAAGACCGACGGTACCGTCAGTAATTTTGTCTACATCAAAAAAACAGAATATTTTGAAGACTTAATTAAGTACATCCTGTTTGATCGCTGAAATGACCAACAAATCACTGTTAATAACAGTTGAATAACTAATTACATTTGATAACAATTTTAGCAAATTATAAATAATCGTAACATAAGTTGAGGAGTTCTGAAGCATCATAAATTGTTGTAGAAAAAGTCAAATGACCATAAAAAGAGAAACCATTCTTAATTGTAAAGCGTAACATTTTGTAGTATATAATTGAAAACCAAATTTATAACGACAACAATCCTATTGTCTTGGTGAGCGTTGTTGTTCTGAGTTTGCATCCCTCGTTGTTCTCATGTGGTCTATGTCATTTTGCATCTTAGTTATGACCTCCATCAACGTATTCACTGTGGCCTCAAGCTGAATGATACGTCGGTTTGTCAGCTCTAAACTCGATGCTGCTGTTGTTGACATAGTGGATGAGTCCGAATAAAATGCATTGGCAGATGATCCTAGACCAAATATCCTGCCCCGACTGTCCCTGCCACCCACAGCATCAAAACATATCTGGGCCTCATCAACAGGTTGTTCATCCTGCGACTGTTGCCCAATACAACATCATCTCGCCAATACAACATACACCCCATTTTGCAACAGTCAATCTTCTCCACAGGCAAACCAAGACCTCTAATCAGTTTCTTCATACTGTAAAAACTATCAACCATTGTATGATCATGGGGCATTGATTCATTGTACCATTCAAGAATTTTATCAAAACTACGGTCCGAAATATGCCCTTCAGACTTAATGTTCAAGATTCGCGCAATCGATGACAATTGGGTCATTGTCTC
>JANKOE010000205.1:11812069-11829332 GCA_026284465.1 Erythroxylum citrifolium | reverse complement strand
GAAGGTGAAGAATATCGTGGGTAAGTAATTTATGTGATTTTGTTATGAATTTGTAATTATGCAAAGATTGTAAAATGAAATTGGAAATTTAGAGTTGAAAATAGAATTGTAAAATGGGGTTAGTAACTTAGTACGTAATTAATTATGTATTATACAAAGATTGTTAAAACTTAAAATTGAAAGTTGATAATTAATATTTAAACCTAAATGTAAAAATAATAATCAAATATGAAATTAATAATCAAATGTAAAATTGACAATTCAATGTGAAATTGTAGAATTGATAATAAAATTTTGTAAAGTATACAATACAGCTGTATAATATATCAATATAGATTATTTTGCAATTTTTAAAAAATTTAAGGGCTATTTTATAAATTTAAAAAATATCCCAAAATGATACCCGGTACTACAGTTTTATTTCAAAGCTCAATCCGATACCGAGCCCGATATAATATTCGTAACATTAGGTCACACGCGAAAATCCTTAATCCTTATCCCACTGCGGCACTGCCTTACGTGACCTATTGTGGAACACGGGTGCTCCCTAGTTAGTTATAAGCTGGCTTTTTTGTCATCATTTCACGACATACAACTGCCGCCTTTCGGCGAAGTCATTGTCGTGGCAGTTTCTGTTTCTGTGTCTGTGATTGGAGACCACGCGGGCTTCCGTTTGGCTCTATGATCGGTAACAAGTGTCGACGTCTAGTGTTTCCTGCCTCTGATTTATTTTTATTTACTTAATTTCATTGAATTGGTTTTCAGATGTAAAAAATTCAACTCTAATGTCTTATAAATAATTTACAATTTAACTGTAATGGGTCATAAAGTCAAATACTGGTATAATCATTCATTTCTCGATCAATTATCACATCCTTACGTAATGGAAATGGAAATCATATAGAATTTCCTTTTTGTCAAAACATGAAATGAGAAAGTCCCTCTCTGCACTTTTCCAAAATCAGGATTTTGTTTGTGTGCTTCCTGCTCATAGTCATTGATGTTAGCTTCTTAGCTTAGCTTGTCTTGGCTTAGCGTGGCTCGATTTATTTGATCTCTTTCGATTGCCAATTAGGGTTGCAATCTCCAGACCCTTCCTGCTACTCATAATCCCTATTTCTCAACAATCTTCGTTAGGGTTTAGTTATATACTATAACTCTCTTGCTTCCTCCTCTATGATGTTTTGGAAGCTCGCCGGTATCTCTGCTTCTCCTGTAAGGGATTTTTTTCCATCCACAGCGTCTCTTTTCCTTCCTTTAGCTTTTTGAGCTTCGCTCGTCAGTGGTTTTGTTTGTTTATTTGCTTATTGGTCGATTTTCAAACTTTTAAATGGTCACTTGCGGGGTTTCTCTTTCGCTTCTGCTTTCCTTTTAGTCTGGATTTATATCATTGAAAAGAATTTCTGAATTACCATTTGGGTTAGGGATTTGGGATTAAAGATACACTAAATGGGAGTGGGAGTACTTTGGTTACTTTTGTGGCTGTGTTAATGGTTCAGCTAAACATGTTTAGTACCAATCAAAAGTACTTGATCAATAACTGCATGCATTGCTTACCTGCTCTCTGTTGTATTTACGTGATCTGCTGTTTATTTTGTAGGTCGAGTCCATATTGGACAAAGAAAACTTCACCTTAGAAGAACTTCTGGATGAGGAAGAGATTATTCAAGAATGCAAAGCTTTAAACAGTCGTCTCATTAACTTGTAATTTCCCTTCATTACTACGTGTCAACTCTATCCTGTTGTTTCTTCTACCATTCCATCCTCGCAGGGACGTTGTGTTAATCATAAGTTCTTGTTTGTAGTCTACGAGACAGGGCGCAAGTGGAGCAGTTACTCCGGTACATCATTGAAGAACCACAGAAGGATGCTGACAGTAAACGAGTGTTCAAGTATGTGTTGCTGACTTTAAAGCTAAAAGGAAACGAAGCGTTTTTCTCTTTTTAACTTTATATATTACTACCCATGTGAAACTTTGGATTCTTGTTCTGAGGATCTACTTTCATTTTAGGTTCCCCTTTATTTCTTGCGAGATATTCACATGTGAAATTGATGTTATTCTGAGGACTCTGGTGGAGGAAGAGGAGGTGGAGTTTTCGTCAGTTGTGTTGTGCAAAGTTTTGCGCACGATGGTTGTTCTGACTTTTTGTCGTTGATTCGTTTTCTATTGCAGCTGATGGACTTATTTTTCTCATTCTTAGAGCCAAGCAGGCCTCACAGTGCCTTACTGGCTGGTTATTTCAGCAAGGTATATTAATTGCTTTAAGTTTGGTTTATATGATTTTCAAATATTCACGTCTTAATTCTATTTTTTCTAATTGTTGTAGGTTATTATTTGTCTCATGTTACGGAAGACAGTACCCCTTATAAATTATGTTAAAGTGAGTAAAATTCCTCTTTTCTTGGCTTTGTACTTGTTCAACTTCTCTTTTTTTTTTGGTCATTGGATACTGTTTTATCTTTTCCCACTACATAGACATCTATCAGGTGTTGAGACATGTTCGCAGATTTTGGAAGTTGATTAAATTCATTTACGCATTTCCTTGTTTTGCATTGTCTATTCTAGATTTTGAAGTTCTTCCCTTCCTGTGTAATTTCAAACTTTGATTTTTGAAACTAGAACCCCGGTTACCAATATCTTGCAGGTCAATTGATTGTGAACACTTATTTTTCACCATTTACTTCACATAGACTTGTTATAATGTTAAAAGAATATTCTAATATGTCATTCCCAATATTCTATGGTTGTGGAGATGCTGTGCCTAATGTCCTGTCTAAACTTTCTAACATTATGGATTCGTGGGAGCAGTAATTTCATACTAAAAGTATACTCTGTTGAAAGATTCCCTGGCCTCACTTTTTTAATAAAACTTAAAGCTGAATTCTTTTCCCTCTGTCCTTGCAAAATATTAAGAGAGTGGATATTCAAAGTCAGCACCTGAAAACCTGGAACTAAATATAGTGTTCTGCACTGAGGCATATTTCAATATATTGCTAAGTTGTATTAAAACTTTTGTTCAGTTTCTCCTTATTGTTAGAATCCATTTAGTGTTTTCATGGGCTTGAGATTTCCCTTCTGCCTTGACTGCATTTCCGAAAGCACCTTTTGGAAAGCTTCTATGATGTAAATATTTTTTGGTCTATATCTCCTGAAAATGTTCCTGGTTGAAATCTATTTTTTATTAAAGATGCCAACCATATAATGAACACATCACATAAAAAGTGAAGAGAGTTCTGAGATGGGTTGAAACTTTCCCGATCACTAAATTCTTTCACTTGGTTTGTTCTCTTGGATTGGTTTATTTGGCATGTATTATATGCTTGGGTTGAAGGCCCATTGGTTTACTAAAAGGCATTACTTTTCATTTATCAACTTGCTTTGTCATACTGTTGGATGAATGTTATACTGGCTCTACTCTTGCGATGAGTTTGACTTTATTCATGATATCTTTATAGGCCCATCAGGAGGTTTTCATCCAGCTTGTTGATTTAATTGGTATAACATCGATCATGGAGGTATATGAATGGTTACTGTTGTAGTGAGGCCCTCTTAATAGGCGTCAATGCATGTAATGTATTTATTGGTTTATATGTTGAGAACTTGAGCAGGTTTTGGTTCGGCTAGTAGGTGCGGATGATCATGTGTATCCCAATTTTATTGATGTTGTGCAATGGTTAGCTGACAGCAATTTATTAGAAATGATTGTGGACAAGTTGAGCCCTTCTGTAAGTGAAATCTTAATTCATGCGAGGTCAATTTGTATTTTAGCTATTCTTTCTCTCTCTCAACCTAATAACTGATCTAGGTTGGTAATTCCCTGCTGTAGGATGGATTTGCGATTTATTTTTTAATTAGTTTGTGGAATCTAGGATTCCCAAGTTTATTTGTCACCTATTCACACACACATCATAATAACAGTAATCAGAGCTATATTGTTTTTAGTACAAGACTGCCTTGGTTTAATGGTGGATTTCTGCTGATCTAGTAATTTATCAAGCTTTATTCCCTTGCTTTTGATTCTGTTTAGGAATTGGAAATTCGAACTTTTGTTTGTAAGATTATCAGCGAGGTATCTGATAATAACTTCATAAACATAGAATGAATGAAGCCGGCTTTGATTTACTATGCTTCCGAGCTGCAAGGAATATTTGTCTGATGACCACTCTTTGATAAACTTCAATAGCTAGATTATCTTGAATTGTTTTCATCACCTTGTCCATGCTTGTGCATAGTGCATAATAATCATGGGTGAAAACCTATGCTTATTAACTCTTCCTTGATTTTATCTCTCATGTTATTACAAATTGAACAAAGGGTGGATGCACAAGCTTAATTACTTGTGGAGAATTAGGAACATAAGGCAATAACTAGCAGAGATCATATAGCTATTTGCGACTGGACATAATTGTGAAAATATATCGATGCTAAACATTAGACATACTTAATCATATGCTGTGTAATGATCTAAGTACTTCCTTCTATGATGAACAGAATCCTCCTGAAGTACATGCTAATGCAGCAGAAATACTTTGTGCAATAACTAGAAATGCTTCATCTGCCTTGGCTGATAAACTTTCTAGTCCAAGGTTTGTTAATTCTCTCTTTTGGATATACAGTCATATTTTTAAGTTAATCTCTCTCTTTGTTCCTGTTTTCCTGTTCACTATGCTGAACTTTGAGCACTTTGACTTTTGATTATGCAGGTTTGTCGAGAGAATCTTTAGTCACGCTTTAGAAGATTCACACTCTAAATCTTGCCTTGTCCACTCACTCTCTGTGTGTATCTCATTACTAAATCCAAAAAGATCAGCAATTACTTCCTCCTTGATGCATTCTTTCCAAAGTCAAAATATTTATGAGGCACCAATCCCAGTGAATCCAGAGACGATAAGCTCAATGCTGCCTAAACTTGGTGAGTGAATTTATTGCACCGTTGGATAAGAAAAAGTATGAAACTTCTTGTTCCCGATTATTTTTCATTTTACCTTTTTCTTGGGTGGGTTGGGGCTCTTAGTTCTACTCTTTCCTCTATTACATCCATCCCTTTTCATACTCATTTTCACCCAAGTTGTGTATTTGGAGTTGTTTAAATTTGAATAGGTTAATCTTGATTTAAATAAATGTGAAATGGGGCATCCTTAATTTCATATTCCTTTCATTTCTTAGAATCAATGATTAAGCTTGTCAACTCCTTTGTGCAGGTGATTTGCTTATGCTCTTGACTGTGTCCTCTGATGAGAAGATTTTGCCTACAACATACGGGGAGTTGAAGCCTCCACTTGGAAAGCATCGCCTTAAGGTCAGTTTATTCCTTCTTGCTAAGCTTGATTTTATAGAAAGTATCTAGGTTTTTGAAAGTAAAAATCATGTAGTAAAATTTTTGGTTGTTATTAAATCTATAAACTTCTATATACTGTATAATTATGGGTTTCAAGTTTAAGATATTTTTTAGGTCCTAACAGATCCTGCATTATTTGTAGATTGTTGAGTTTATTGCGGTGCTATTGGAAACTGGAAATGAAGCTACTGAAAAGGAGTTGGTCAGCTCTGGAACCATTAAAAGGGTCCTTGATCTCTTCTTTGAGTAAGTCTGTATCCTATATCTTTATCACTGATATATCTCCAGGCGAAAGATGCTTAATTCATCTTTCATGAATTGAGCATAATTGTATTCTTCTAAATTGATGCAGGTACCCATACAACAATGCATTGCATCACCATGTAGAAAGTATAATACTGTCATATTTGGAAACTGGAAGCGATTACGTGGTTGACCATCTTCTTCGAGATTGTGATCTGATGGGGAGATTTCTACAAATAGAAACAAACCCAACCATTTCCGCCAATGCTAATCAGGTAAACAGACGCTAATGTGTTCATAATCTGTTCAACTTCTTGTGAAGAAGCACATGAGGCTCTTTATTTGAAGATCTTCTATTTACCTATTGGGCCATGTCTTCTCCCTCTTGTGGAATTCAATGTATCTAATCGGTAGACTTTAGTAGTGTTTTCCTTCATTGCTCATTGACTTTGCATATGATGTGCAGCCAACTTCACCGGCCACTGGAAAGCGGGCGCCACGAGCAGGAAATATTGGACACATTACACGCATTTCTAATAAACTTGTTCAGTTGGCTAACAGCAATATTCACATTCAGAAGTATTTACAGGTAAACATTTAGCTTTATATCTCATATTCATTGATCAGGATAATTTGCAACGAAAATGATGTTTAGATATCACTGTCATTAAATTTTGTTTTATTTGATGCTCTTGCTAAGTTAGTTGATTTATTGCTTTACATCCAGGAAAATAATGAATGGAAGGAGTGGCAAGCCAGTGTTTTGCAGGAGCGTAATGTGATTGAAAATATCTATCGATGGGCTTGCGGGTATGATATATCATATATCTGATGTCTGTCAAGAAGTGTTCCAGTGCAGAGTTTGGTTAAAGTTTTATCTTCCATGTGTCTTATATATCTGTGGTTGTTCATGTGGCTCGCTGCATACCAGGTTTAGTGAATAAACAAAACATCGTTTCCTGATTGTGGATGCAATGTTCAAAATGAGATATAATGATGTTATTGTTGATTGAGGTTGAAATAGTGTCATCACTGAGTTTTTACATTAAATCTTCCTTTTCCTTGGCTCTGTTGTGAAAATTTTCTAGCTTTGTATTCTATCAGTTGGTTAAGTTTTCTTACAAATAATGTTTGCATTGACATGGTTAAAAATATTTAGATTTCCAATTTAAATTGAATTTATGTAAACGTGCAAGATTTCTTACACATCTTTGGGAATTTCTTTTGTTATACTAATGTTGTCATGATTTTGAAATATTAACCTTTTATGTATTGTCTTGCACAGCCGCCCAACAGCCTTGCAGGACAGAACTCGGGATAGCAATGATGATGGCATTCATGACATAGATTATGATGTTGCAGCTCTAGCAAATGAATTGAACCAAGCTTTTCGATACAAAATATATGAGAATGAAGAAACCGAAAGGGTATAGAATGACTTCACATGTATTGGTTGTTAGATTCTTTACATTGTCTTCTTTCTTTTAATTGTACCATCATTTATGTTTATGCAATTGTTTGTCCTGTTTTCAGGATAATAGAGGCCTTGATAGAGATGATGAGGTAACTGTTCTATATGTTTTATCCTTTTATTGGCACTAGTCAATAGTTTCTGTGTAATTTGAGTAGTTTATATAAAATGTTAGGTCAACTCTTAAAAATGATAAAAATTTAATTTGTTTGATGTCTTAAGACTATAAATCTTCTCCAAATTACAAATAATAACTTATTTTAACTTCTTGTAAAGATACCTTTGATGTTTTCAAATCAAAATATATCCTCAAATTTAATTTGAAAGATAATAAACATTGAGAAAATAAAAGTTCTTACATCTTAGATTTCAACGTACTCATTTTAAGTTTTATTTTTTTTCTTTCACTTCTATAGAAGAGATCAGTTTCTATTCATTTTTGATTTAATTAACATACGGTTGAGGAGTCAAGCCCTTATCATAAATCTTGAAGAGTTATCAATTAATTAAATATAGTTTGTAGTCATAAAGTGTTCTTTTCTATCTATCTCAAACTCTTCTAAGTTTGAAAATTAGAAAGTATTCTTCTCATTGCTCCAACTTTAATATACATATTGATGTATAGTTTTTATTATTTAAAAGGAAGGCTTGTCTATAGCAAGATTGACGTTGTTACACTGTTCTCCAAGACGGATGCTAAATGGGAATTATTGGATTAAGATGACTCTTGAAGTGCTGCATGATCCTATGTTTTGTTCTTGGTATGCAGGATGTTTACTTCGATGATGAATCTGCTGAAGTTGTCATATCATCTCTTAGGCTCGGAGAGGACAAGGAGAGGTGAGTTAACTATTATCTGTTGACACAGTTCTGCGTTTAGCTTTTGTGAGTTAACTTGAACATTTCAATTTACTTCAATAGTTGAGTTGTAGTGAGTTGTAGTCATTTATGTATAGGGACAGCTTACTAGATGCTAATTGTGCTTGTAACTTCGTGAAGATTTTACTAAGATGTGATGGGTTTGTTGTCAGTGTGGGTTTTGAATCTGAGATATTGCCTTTTGCCTTCCTAATGATGTCAGAGTTCGTAGAAAATTAAATGATGTGCATTTTTAATGAAAAATTTTTGACCTCAAGTTCATATATCGGGATTAAACTTGCAAGTTTCTTTGTTTAATTTTAATGCAGCAGTTTGTTTACAAACTCGAACTGGTTTGCATTCCAAGATGACAGAATTGGTATTGCACCTGTGAGTTCATCATCTGCAGAGATGATGGATGAGATAAACTTGAATGGAAATGCTAATGGTGGTAACAGCAGTGATGATGAGGTGATGGTTGGAGAAGATGATCAGTTGACAGAGAGCGAAGCATCCATGGATGCTACATCCACTTCCAACACAAATGTAATTGGTGGATTTATTGGGAGTGCACCCATTCCACAAAATGATACGGGAAGTGTTTTGAATGACATAGGATTCTTCAGACTTGAGGTGGCAGGCGATGAAGATTTATTTGGAGACAGGCCTTTGCCTGAATGGGTTGGATGGGGAGAAACATCCAATTTGCAAGTGGGTGGATCTAGTGTGAATCCATTTGAAACTCCTGATAACTCCGGTGGTAATCTTTCCAGCCAAGCAGATGCTCTGACAACTGAGGTTAGATCGCCATCAAGCAGAGATTCCACACTACCAAATGGCTTATTGCCCTCCAAGGATTCAAGTGAAGGGTCGAAGAGCAGTGATTCAACTCAGGGATCTGCAACAGTAACCTCATTGTTTGAAGAGGATGTTGAGTTTGTTGGCGTTGAGCTAGAAGGCACTGGAAAGGCAATGGAGCAGGCACTTAAAGAGGGGACTGTTGAGGAAGCAGGGCCTTTGAAGAGAAATGTTATCCCTAAGTTGCCAGAAAAGGAGAATTCCGATGATGGTGGGACGGGAATGAAAGAGTTCAATGATGCAAACTATTGGCGGGTTGATCAGGACGTTGCAGTTCTAGACTGATAGTGGGTTGGGTCCGTACATAGTTTGGCTGAACCTAAGATTTGGTTCCTATAGCCAGACGCCTCAATTTTGATTCGAAAGGTGTAGCAGCAGATGTGTGTACAGTAAAATTCCTTTTCTAAAGATTGGGTTGGACGGTAGGTTGTGCGTTCAATATTTGTTATTGTCACTCAGGCTTATTATAGTGGAGGTTCTAATTTTCCCTTTCGTTTAGCTGTTGTAGTCTCAGGCACCTTTACTCTGGCTTCTAGCATCGACGTTGGTTTCCTTACGTAGTAATAGTATCAACCCCTCTGCTTTGAGAAATAGGAATTTGAGTATAAAGGAATTCTATGATGTATAAAGGAATCATGTATGACGATTGAATCTTTTATTTTAACGTACAAGAAAATAGTGTTAAGTGAAACCTTTTATCAAATCATGTAAAAGTCTATTTAAGCATCGGGAGTTGCTTTCTAGCGCAACATTCTGCTAAATCACATGCTGTAGGCACGTGCGATTCATATTGAGGGAGTGGTGTAATTGTAATGTTGTATGATCAACTATCTGCAGCCACGTGTAAAGCGTGACTCATGCAGAGCTCCAATCTGATGTTAATGGTCTCTTGGAAATTGGATGGTGTTTTCCGACTAGGGATAGCAGTGGTTTTCAACCCGATTAATATTCGCACTATCTGACTCAATAGATTTAGATATGGGTAGTAAATCGTAAAAATCAATGGATATAG
This sequence comes from Erythroxylum citrifolium, assembly GCA_026284465.1. Classification (NCBI taxonomy): domain Eukaryota; kingdom Viridiplantae; phylum Streptophyta; class Magnoliopsida; order Malpighiales; family Erythroxylaceae; genus Erythroxylum; species Erythroxylum citrifolium. The sequence continues at coordinate 11,819,551 of JANKOE010000205.1, read as the reverse complement.
ATATGGATATAGATATAGATATAGATATGGGTTGAGTCATAAAAAATGGATATGAATATGGGTAGAGTAAAACCTGAATCATAGATACCCATATCTTACCTGTATTTTATTAACTCTATTTTTTCTATTTTTTCTTGACTATTTATGGTTAAATATAATAAAATATTAAAATTTTATACGAAGAAACAACTTTAAAATCTCCACTTTACTTCTCAGTACTCACATTTTTCATCATATTTTATTTTCTTATAGGATGATAATAATGCAAATGATATGGAGATGGAGTTTTGAATATTGTGGAGTTCACGCAAAGACAATTTGAAGCTTTAGTTATTTCAATCTTTGTTTCAGTTCTAAATTGTGAAAAATGTATGTTGTCTTTGTACTAAATATTATGATTTTTATTATTCCAATTTTATGACTTTTTAATACATACAAATCAAAATCATGACTTATTATTATTAAAGTAATTTTGATTTGGAGCGTTCGCAAAAATCTACTCTTTATATTTTCCATTTAGAAGTTATATTTTTATGTGCTGTACAACTCGATGGATATCCAAAAACTCGAACAACCCAATAGATTTGGATATAGATAGTAAATTGTAAAAACTTATGGATATGTGTTGAGTCATAAAAAATGAATATGGCTATGGGTAGAGTAAAACCCGAACCGAACCCTATCTATTGTCATCCCTAAACATTAGAGAAAATGAATGAATCACATAACCATAAGATGCATCAAATAACTACTAAAAACCCTAATCTGAACCATAGTCAAATTTCAAATTAATTGAATTTCGAATCAATTTTAAAATAATACTGTAATTTTTAAATGACAAATAGAGAAAATGAAATGACATAATCTAGTAAGCCCAAACTAATGTCCACAGCCAAATGGGCTCATATGGAAAGAACTACTCGAGAAGCCCAATGACAGAGTTAAGAATCCTATAGACGGCAACTTCCTAAGCTTGGGGTCATTACGTAGTTTAGTCAAACTACCAGCTGCTCCATCCAACGGTGCACGTTGACTTAATCATGATCGTCATGTTCATGCCTATAAGCCTAAAGGGTCACATAACGTCCCCTCTCCTCTACATAGGTAGATGCCAACAAACTATTGACTTGAGAGGAAGATATGGAAAGTGTCAAAATCGGCTGCTCTTGCCCTCTTCTTTTCTTTGTTTTCTCACATAAACTATTGGATTTGGAAACCAATTTGAGATAGATTTAGGAATTGAGGTTATGTACCATTCCAACCAACATACATCTACAGTTTAATGTCATGATTAAAACTGAATTCATTCGACAGGTTTAATTATGAAAATTTTAAACCGACTAAAATTTTTAACTTAATTTTCAACTTTTCAATTCGATTTATTTTAATAACTTTTTTTATTAAAATATATCAGTTTCTTAATTAATCGGTTGATTTTTATAAATTAATCATCATCCAGTCTGAAGTCCCGCAATGAAGCAAGATCTGGGGAGGTTTGATAGTACTCAGCCCTTATCTCTACATAATAGAGAGACTGTTTCCAGTAGACCCACATGCAAATGAGACAATATAGGAATGATACAAGTTTGAGAGAGAAAAGACAAACTAGCACAAAATAAATATATAAAAAGGCAATTTAAACCGTAATAATAATAATAATAATAACAATAATAATAATAATAATAACTTTTTATAAATCAAAATAAACTAATTAATTGTTATTAATTAACAGTTTCTTTTTTAAATTACACTTTCAGTTAAGAGCGTTCTTCTTTAATTATATTTCATAATTTTCAATTTTTGTTTAATTTTTAACCATATTTCAGTCTGGTTCTTAAAGCATTAGTTTAATGTCTTAATCTCAAGTTTTTGTTTTAATTTCGATGAGTTCAAACACAATCCATCAAAGCAAAAATATGTTTGAATTATAAATAACAATTAAGTTGAAATTATCACTTAACTCTCAAATAATATGTAATGTATAAATTTTTAAGTACATTTATTCAACATATATATAAAAAAAATCGGAGCTTTACTAATATAAATTTTCAGTTGGATTTATTTTAATAACTTTTTTTATTAAACATATATCAGTTTCTCAATTAATCGGTTGATTTTTATAAACTAATCAAATTTATAAATCAAAATAAGCTAATTAATTTTATTAATTAACGGTCTCTTTTTTAATTAAACTTTAAGTTATGAGCGTTCTTCTTTAATTATATTTCATAATTTTCAATTTTATTCAATCTTTAACCAATTTTATGATGTCTAATACATGTTAAACCTTTTAAATCTTAAATCTCTCGTCTTACTGGTTTAACTTCCAGTCTAGTTCTTAAAAGATCAGTTTAATGTCTTAATCTCAAGTTGTGAGTTCAAATACAATAGATCATGCTTGAATTATAAATAACAATCAAGTTGAAATTATCACTTAACTCTGAAATAATATGTAATATATAAATTATTAAGATAATCTATTCAAAAGATATATATATATATATAATAGGAGCTTTGTTAATATTAATGTTTTTATAAAAACAAGGGATTTCCCATGTTATGTAAAGCAATAGTGAGGCAGCTTTTTTACTTTGTGGTGACCAAGTTGGTACATAGTGCTTGCATGTTTAGTTACCATAAAATGATTGCACACACAGAGGTAAAGGATCCAATCTCTTTGTCTGAAACTATAAATGCAAAATAGCTTAGAAGTGATGCAAGTTGAGGATTTTATCTTTAATCATGACAAGCAAAGACCAGATGTAACCAACTTTTATTGCATGAGGGATCATATCATATGGTGCCCATTAACCAACAAAAATCCAAATTGGTGAAGTTCATAAATATGATGAAGTTAAAAAGGGTCAAAGTGCATCATCATTACACATGGCACGTGAGACTTCCAAATCTTTTCTATATCCACCACAAGTGTCTTCCACTCCACATGCAAAGGAGAATTTGCAAATTGATGGTCTTCACATGCATGCAAGTTTCCAAGTTGAGAGAACCATGATTTCCCAATTTTGTCAATTTGTTTTTTTTTTTACCCTTTGCATTCAAAAGAAGGGAAGAAAGTGTTACATTTGAATTAATCTCAAGGTCAAATTACAATACATTATGAGATTATATATACTAAAAATCACACAATCAACTCTATATTTTTTAATTTTTCTTTAAAAAGTATTATCTGTCTTATTATAATGTATTTAATTACAGTCGTGTTTTAAAATTTTCATTTTTAACTAAAAATGACCCAATACTAGAATTTTAGATTTTAATACAATACATTTTTAGAGTTGCAAAAATACATAAAAATCAAGTAAAATGTGTTTATAATTAAACAATATTATATATAAATAAATGATTATTTTAATATACATAAAATTAAAGTAGACGTTATTGTAATTAACCTTATATAGACAATTTACTTAAGCTCTGTCTAACTTTTTTTAAGAAAAAATATTTATCCATTGAGACGAATTAGCTTCACAATTTAAAGTGTCTAACAAAAAAATTGATGGCATGTTCCAATTAAGCTTATTGAAATATTTGGTAACTGATTTAGATAATAAATGAGCTACCATATTTACGTGCCTTAAAATCTATTTAAATCATTATTCTAACTAAAAGAAAAAAAATCAAAAAGTGGGTTTTGGAGAGACATAACTCTAAGAATAAATGGTAGGCATCATTGGAGGTAAAATCTAAAGTCACGAAGATTTTTAACTTTTCCATTAAGAGTGAGTACTGAGAACAATAGGACCTACTTGCAAGCCTGGCAAAAATTGTGTACCATTTGTACATTGTGGATATGAATTTAGTTCAGATGGTACTCTTGTTAGCTGTTTTCACTTCAATTATTTTTCTCCCACCAACCCAACAAAAATAAAAAAGCATACTAAATTAGTATAAGCACATATGGTGAGGACCAATGTTTCTATAAATGGATCAACCCAATTTATATAATATCATCAATGTTCCCACTTGACTATCATTTCAATCTTAAGCATTTAAAGGAAAAAAAAAGGTTTGGTAAAGACTTGAATTGTCATGAAACATGAGGATTTTTCACTTGCTTCTATACTCAATCAATCTCAAGTTCATCAAAAGTTCTATGTTAAAACAATATAAAACTCTTCTCTCCATCCTTTTGACCATACTTGCATTTAGTTACACCAAACCATAATAAAAATAATTGGAGATTTGAAAAATAAAGTACCCATTATGTGGAAACAAAATATAAATCTATTTAGGGTTTAGGCAACTCTCTCGTGTATAATATAATAAGGTCTATAAAACTAATATGTTGGGATAAGAAATTTTAAAACATTATTTTAGTCGGTGTTTAACTAAAGTCCTGCTGAGATGCAAGATTTGAAGAGATCCGATAATATATACCCTTATCCCAACCTGATAAAAAGGTTGTTTCTAATAAATACATATATAAGGTGTCAATATGACATATTTATTAAATATTACATGAATAACTATTTATTAAAAATAACTAAAAAATATATAATACAATTTTAAAAATTTAAAACTCATTAACTTTGTTAAATAATTATAATAAGATACGTAATTTATAATTTATTATATATAACAATTCAAAATAGTAATATATACCAATTTAAGAAAAAACCCATTTAGGGTCTACACCCAGCCATATAGGATAATAGCTTATATTAAATATAATTTTATACAATAGCTTATAGCAGCCGCTCCCCCCTCTTAGTTGTTTCCAGAAGAGATATGTACTACGTTGCACAGCCCAAGTGGGCCCCCCATCTCTTTTCACCGATTATGGTCTAGAAGGTGGGTCCAGCCCGACTTCAAGGTGGGGCCCATCTCTATAAGACAACACCACGTGTCCGTCCGATCACTTCTCTGATTGACGCGTGGGACCCGTTTGATGTTGGGTTTAGTGTGGGTCCCACCTTCAAGGAGTCGGCTAGTCGGCTCCGCTCATCGGAGTGGGCCTATGATACTCAACACGTGATATATTGCAGACATAATTTATCTGTAAAAATAAAAAGGGCGGTTGCGACATTATAATTCTCTGTAAAGTGAAAAGTTGTGTTACTAGATAGGTTGACCTAGATCTCGTATGTTAACAAGATTCATACTAAGTATATGTTTGCATCGACTTATATCAGCAAAATTTTTATCGGTATAAATTTTTTTTAGAAAATCTTCTATTAAAAGTCAGTTAACTATTTGATTGTCATTTTAAACAGAATTTTTTTAAAAGAACTTTATATAATAGATTGTTAGGTAACATAAAAATAAAAAATATTTTTTATTTTAACTATATTTTATTTTACAATAAAAATTATTTATACATATAAATATTATTTAAAGTATATTAACCAATATGCAAAGCATAATATATTAATTATTATATAATTTTAAACTATATGAAACGTAAATTAAAATATATCTAACAAATCTTTTATATGGATTATAACATAAGTAAAAACTATTATCAAAAATAAATATTAAAATATATATAAAAAGTCAAATAATATTATATAATTCCTAAAATAAAAGTGAAGATGGTTTTGTGAGTATTGTGGGAATTATGTGTAAAACATAAGGGCAAAAGAGACTAAAAATAGATTTAGTAATTGATCTGAAAAATTTACTGAAAAAATATTGTTTTGAGAAGCTTCAAATTTGAGCTTCTTACAAAGCTGTATTTTAACTGCCAAAAAAGTTATATTTACTAAAAAAGTGCTTTTTTATTTTACAGTCAAACATTCATTTAAAAAAAAAACTTTTAAGGTGAAAAAAAGTGTTTTTTTGCTTTTCAAAAATTGAACTAAACAGGCACTAAGTGTTGTTGTTGTTGATAATAATAAGATAAACAATTTTGAATGATTTTTATAATTTAAAGTTTCTTCCAAAAGTTTTAAGAAAAAAAATATTTATTCAATATAATATAATTTTTATAAAATATTAAACTAAAAATTTTAAAATTTAAGTAAATTATAAAGATTTGGGTATTTTTTTAGATTCATAGAAAAGGATATAGTTGACTCTTTATGTCTCCATTTTGGTAACATGGGAAAATTCAACTCCATCACCTAATTATATTTTTATTTGTCCCTCTCAAACAAACTACATGACCAAGTTGAAACTTATAGGTTATATCCCTTGGGGGTTTATCGAGTTGATGAAGTAAAAGAATATGGAGTTTAAATATTGTGTGTTTAAATTTCCCTACTTATATTCTCTCAATCGAGCTTGTCGTACAGGATATGTTTAGTGAGGAATATCCAATTGGCGTGATTTGTAAATTATTGTGTCAATTCAAAAATTTACTCAGTACACATTCAAAAAATAGCAATTGTGAGTTTCTCCGCTTAAAAAAAGAACGAATAGGTTACAGTGTAACTTGAATGTCTCCAACTATATTTTGGTGTAAGACAAATTTTTAAACACATTGATACGTGCATGCCATTAATCATAGTTAATATAAATTTGAAAATAGTAATTAACGATTTATTTGCATATTTTGTCGATAATAAAATTTTGTTAATGATATTTTAAAAATAAGTTTTTCGTGTTTTAAATATTAAAAAATAAATATTTGTGTGAATTCGTACGTAATATATTTAAACTTATAAATATTTTTATTTTATTCAAAAGTGAAAAAATTTACATAAAAATTTAATGAAAAGGAAATGTGTTTATTTAATAAAATAAAAGTCTTCATAAAAAAGAAATGTGATTATACTAATTTTGAAATATTACTTATTAAAAATGACAAATTGGATTTAGTTCACTATGAAATGAATAAATTTAATTTAATTTTTGATATAATTAGAAGTTGATTAATGAATAAATAAAATTTAATTTATTAATTGATTTTTTGAGACTTGAATAAATTAAGTTAAATAGTTGATTATACTAATTTTGAAATATTAGTTATTAAATTAAAGTTTTTTTTAAATTACATACTTTTAAATATATTATTCCTTAATTAAGTAAAAAAATTATTTAATAATCATAATCAAACTGATGAGTTTGATAATTTAATTTTTAACTAATTATTTTTTATAAAATTAAATAAATCGCAGCTCCTCTTTTTTTTTCCATTTTATATTATAAATTTTTCTATATTTCCTATTGGGTTATCGGAGCTCAAAAGCGTAGGAAAGGAACAGGTTTTGACACTGAAAGTTCAAAGCTCTCTTGTTCTTCGTAAGAGACAAGAGGTCGCGGGGAATATACGTTTTTACTTTACCAAGTTCACAGCTTTTCTTGCAAAGATTATTAAAACCCAACTTGAGAATAAATAAACAAAAGGGTTCTTCGTCATGTATCATGACGAAGAAGAAGAAGTTGTATGAAAAAGGAAGAGATCATACTCTATAAGCAGTGACGGAGCCAGGAATTTAAATTAGGGGGCCCAAAAATTAATTTTTTAAATTTTGAGGGGCCCAGTATACTACGGACCCTTAAATAACTATATCTTTATAT
>JANKOE010000205.1:11757671-11769069 GCA_026284465.1 Erythroxylum citrifolium | reverse complement strand
TGAATATTACTCACATATATGGATTTGTGCATATTGTAAACATATAGTTAATAAGGCATTAATAATTAGTATCAATAACATTTTAGAGTCAAATTAACTTCTTAAAATGTGTATTAAATTTTTCTAAGTTTCATATTATATGTTAGTTGTTACAATAACATTTAATATTCTGCAAGTTTAAAATATGATTCATATCTAACAAGTGGAATAATTATAATAACGTTCTTATAACTAAATTTTTCTTGTATTAATAGTTGATTTATTGTATACTTTTTTATATGGTGTTGAAAATTAATAATGCATTAAATTTAGTTATGTGTATGATGAAATTTTTTTGCCATTTCTCCTAAGTAAATGCTTGCTGGAATTTATCCTCGCTTCTTGAATGTATACATTTAAAAAGTGAGCATTCACTATAAATAATGAAAGTGAATGCTCACTTTTTGAATGTATACATCTATGCAAATATACTTCTAGAATGTATACATCTATAGGTTAAAATGATTGTTTGGTATATGAGAAATCTCTTCACTTTTAAAATACTTTATCAATTTGTTCAAAATCCTTTGTTGTGCTTTAAATATGCTTTTATAGTACCATAAAGAAGAAATTTTGTATTTAGTTGGTGATTGTGTATAGGGTTTTTTTGCAGATTCTATGTTCCTCTATTTGATTGGAGCCAAAACTATAGAATTTGTGTGGCATCTTCAGGTATATTCTCCCTGCTCACCACGTGTTCTACAAAAGCAACTGTTGTTAATGCGAATTAGTAGTAACCATTATTGTTATTATGAATAAGTAGTAATCATCTTACTAATTAGCTTGTTAATTAATTGTTTTATATATCAATTTTCGTTTCATTTTGTTGTATATTGTTTACGTAATTGGTGCGTATGAACTGAAACACCATTGTTTAGTGGATAGTAAACAATGCTACGTACCTTAATTACATAGGTTTTTTAACATAATATTGAACGAAAAATGCTTGTAATAACTCAATTGGCTTCTTTTATTGTACAACTAAATGGATACGAGTTAGATGTGTTATCGAAAATGGTCAACTGAATACGTAAAAGGAGTTAAGAGTTTAATGCAATTCTTAAAAGATCAAATGGGTGATGAATGTAGTATTCGTTATCTATGCATCGATTGTTTAAATGTCGACTTCCAAAGTCAAGATGTGGTATATAATCACTTGCTGATCCAAGGCATAGATAAATTCTATACTCCATGGCTTTATTATGGTGAACGTAAAGAAGCAAGTTGCAGTAGAAGTGGCGACACATGTTATGATGACAGTTACAATAATGATGTAGATGATTGTGATGTGAATGATGATGGTGATGATGGGATTGGCGAGATGTTAAACGATTGACGGAATTATATGGAGACTATGAATGAAACAGGAATGTCTATCATAATTGGTAGTATTACAGAAGATAATTTTGGGAATTTATTGAAAGTTACTCAAGAATAATTATATCTGGGGTGCTCTAATTTCTCATAACTATCATTTGTTGTGAAGTTGTTGCATTTGAAGGTTTATAATAGATGAAGTAATATGTCCTTTGACATGTTAATTAACTTACTAAACGATGCATTACCTATTAGACACAAGTTGCCAAATCTTACTATGATGCGAAGAAACTGTTAAGGGACCTTAGATTGGGATATATTTCAATTAATGCTTGTAAGTATGACTATGTTATTTTTTGGAAGGAAAGTAAAGATCTTTAGGAGTGTCGGATTTATGGTCTATCAAGGTGGCAGGTCGATGATGGGAGAGGGAAAAAGATACCGAATAAAATCCTTCGATACTTTCCTATTAAACCATGATTGCAAAGACTTTTTATGTCAACAAAAACAATCATAAATATAAGGTGGCATAAAGAGAAATGCATTAATTGTCAGGGTTAAAGAGGGAAAAGTGTTAGGGTTAAAAAGTCATGATTGTCATGTACTTTTGCAATGACTACTTCCTGTTGGAATACGTGGGTGTTTGTCGAAGGATGTGTCCATTAATTTAGGCCAATTGGGAGAGTTTTTTAAGCAATTATATTGCAAGACACTTAAAGTTAAAGAGCTTGAAAATGGAAAAAGACATAGCATTGATTTTATAAAAGCTTGAACTATTATTCCCCTCATCGTTTTTTGATGTTATGGTTCATTTGACAATTTACTTACCATATGAAGCAAAACTTTGTGGACTAGTTTAATTTTGATGGATATTTTCGATTGAAAGGTAATTCATATTAAATTCAACAAGTTTTTTCTATTTTATTTGTTTATAACAATTCCTAAGTTTATAACTGTAATTATGTTCATGTTTTTATGCTCTCTTAAGCGTTATGTACGTAATAGAGCTCAACCAGAAGGGTCTATTGCAGAGGCTTATATAGAAAATGAATGCTTGACTTTTTGTTTAATGTACTTAACTAATGTGGAGACAAGTTTTAATAGACCAGAGCGTAACTTTGATTTTCATGAAGACAGTGGGTTGCCTATTTTCTACTAAAAAGTTAGGCTACTTGGTGTGGTTAAATATGTGGAGTTAACTAAAGACGAATTCGAAATCACCCATTGGTATATTTTGAACAATTGCGAGAAAGTCGATACATACATGGAGTACTATATTCCTTTTTTGTCATTGTCTTTTTTAAATAGAAAGTACAAAGACATAATTCGTAGCAAAGAGATTATTAATGTTGAAGAAATACGTAGGTATAAGTTTGTATCATGGTTTAGAAATCAAGTTTCATATTGATTACATATTATGAAAATATAAGAATATGTCTCATCCTCATATTTATTTTCAATTTGTCATATAGATGATACGGTTACATAACCATAACGTGCAAGAAGCGACAACAACATTATATAGTCTAGCATGTGAGCCTCATATTTGTGGGAAGAAATACACAGGTTGCATTGTTAATGGGGTGAGATTTTATATACAAGATCGAGATAGTCAAGTTAGAAGTCAAAATAGTGGGGTTGTCATTGAAGGATGACATGATGATGAAATCATTGACTTTTACAGTGTCATCTCTGAAATAATAGAGTTGCACTACATCAAGGATAAGAAGGTTGTTCTACTTAAATGCAAATGGTTTGATCTAACTAACATGAAAGTGAACGGGCATATTACTCGCATAAATGTTAGTAAGAAATGATATGATAATGATCCTTTTGCCCTTGTAAGTCAAGTTAAACAAGTTTTCTACATCAATGATACTGTATTGGGTAGCAATTGGAAGGTTGTTCAAAAGTTTCAACAAAGAAATGTCTTTTATTTTTGTGAAAGGGATATTGGTCAATTGGATGAGGATGTAGATGAAGTCTATCAAGATATTAGATTGGAGTTCAATAACGAAGGCATTCCAATAGAAGATACAGATATATCATCATTCCATAGGAGATATGTAGATCCTACCATTGTTTAACTAGATGAAGTCTAAGCCCATCTTATCTTACAAACAGAAGAAGACTATACTCAGGATGACTTAAATGACAATGACGATACTTTGCTTGAATAAATTAGTGATGAAGAATCCAACGATAATTTACTTAATGATGATGAGTTTCAAAATTTTGATCATGTTGATTGAATGTAAATAAATTGTTTGTATTGTTTAAAATTTTATGTTCACAATTGCCTTATGTTGTTGATGTTTTACTTATGTTAATTTACGATAACTAAATGCGTATTTTTAATGTTTCACTTATGTTTTAGTGGAATGTTATCCCGAATGTTTAGTATTTGACTACTGATCTCTTTATATTCATGTAGAATATTGATGTTTGAGTTAAGATTATGTGCTATGTTCATATTTCGTTTTACACAGGTCCAATATAATGGCAGCTGATAGAAACAAGGGAAAGAGGGTGGTAATGACCGAAGAAGTTCCTCCCACAAAACAACCAACTCAATCTGACCCCATCGTTCAATAACCAACAATTACATCATCGAATGAAGACAGTCAGCAACAACATTTAACAACATTGTCTGTTAATGCTGAGGGATCTTCAGGTCTGTTATTGTTAACCAAACATATTTACTTTAATACTGAAATTACTCGTTACATGTTTAGTGTGTTTTTCTTATTATGATATTTTTGTTTTTAGGTTCCAATACTGGCATTAGAAAACGAGCTAAAGGTATCACAAAAGGAGTTGAGTTGCGACAAATAAATGTTGCAATGAATAGCAAGTTGTTTGTGACCATGGACCCCACACAACGTCACCCTCTGAATAAGATCCAATCTGCAAAATTGTCTGGTGAGTTAGGTGTTGTTGTTAGGAATGAATTGCCTTGCCTTTAGCATGTCAAGTAGTTAAAGGAAGACAACTTGCTCCAAAATGCTTTGGACAAAGTTTTGGTAATATTTCAATTTATTTGATTATATGTATTGCGATTTAACTTATCAAAAACAGTAACTTAACTTATACGTGCTCTTCACAGATGAAGCTCAATATCGTTGATATCGACAAGCCTGAGATTTCAAGCTGTGTTAGTTCACTGTTGAAATAAAGGTTGTAGGATCATCTATATAGACTTCATAAATATTACCAGTCTTTCCCTTCCGATGAAGAGGCATGGACACATGTTCCAGAATGGGTGACTTTAGGAAATTGGAGTGAAATGTGTGATTATTGGGCCTCAACGAAGGTTCAGGTTTGTTTTTTTTCTCTTCATATTTCCTTCCATTAATTTTGTGTATACATTTCATAACTACTTCTCTTAATTTAGGAAAAGTGTGAGAATGCCAAGGTGAACAGAGCAAAAATGAAGACTGCTCATAGCACTGACTCTCAATCATTTGTTGTCGTCCGATAAGAATTTGTAAGTGTAACGTTTTCAACTTAGTATCCTATTTCTTAATACAATAAATTCTATTATCTTCTAATTTTTTAAGTTCATATAAGAGAGCCAAATATAAATCCAAGGAAAAGAGTGTGATAGGATCACACTCTACAAGCTAATACACTACAAAGAAGGTGAAGGCTGGACGTCTGAAGAGACACAAAATAATTATGTAAGTACAAACAAATTAATATTACAGTTTATTTTTCTATGTAATACTAAGTAATAATTTTTTAGTTAACTCAATTTTGCACTTTAAATTATATGACAAGATGTAGGAGCTTTTGCAGACATCATTGTCTAAGGGGAATTAGCACAATGTTGATGATATTTGCAACAATATCCTTGGTATAAGATCGGGGTATATCAATGGTCTTAGATATGGCTCTAAGCTTGTTGGTGCATGTTCATCACAACCAGCATATGTCACGACACTTTAAGAGGAGAACCAGACACTGAAGACTAAGTTAGAAGTTAGACCGTAATGTAAAATAAGTGAACAAGTTTAAAAAGATGGTCAGACAATTACTAGGCCCAAACTATGTCAGTAGTAGTGACGACGATGAAGAGTCTTAGTTTATATATGAACTGTAATTATTTTTTATATAAAATGCAATCCATTTTAATGTTTATTTTATTTCAATTTATTATTATTTAAAAATATGTCACCAACATTAATTATAAAATGTATCTAATTTATATTTCAAACTGTTTTAAAAATTGTAATATATTAAATTAAATTTGTTTTTAACAATTATAATAAAATTTTAATTTAAAATAAAATTTTTGTCACTAAAAAGTATTGGCTACCAAAATAAAATCATCACAAAATGTTATTACCTACGTTTATAAGAGCGTCTCTAAAAACATTTACCTACAATAAGAAATTAGTAGCTAAAACTATTCTGCGACAAAAACAAAATTGTCACTAAAAAGTATTAGCTACTAAAACAAAATCGTCACAAAATATTGTTACCTATGTTTACAAGAATGTCTCTAAAAATATTTACCTACAACAAACAATTAGTAGCTAAAACTATTATGCTATAAAAGAAAATCGTCAGTAAAAATAATTATCTACGACTACGCTTTAGTAGGTAAAAACTTTTATCTATGAAATATATACGTCACAAAATCTCATGTACAATGTTTTTCATTCTCGTTAGTTATATATTTTACTGACGAAATTATTATATATCTAAAACCTTTTTGCGACGATTTCAAAAAAACATCACGAATATTGTTTTGTTACCGAAATTCAGCGACTATTAACACGACGATTATTTTTCGTTGCAAATTAATATTTGCGACAATTTTTTAATATTTAGCGATATTTGGTTTCGTCGCCAATAGGCTTATCTGTTGTAGTGTCTTTCTCCGTTCTTATTTCTTATTTGTTACGGAAGCACTAAACACTAATCTTTAAAGGAAAATTAGTATTAATATAGCATGAGCTAAAATAAAAATGTTTTCACTTCTAAATTCGTCACCTTAAATTTGCGGTGTTGTTTTACCTTTTACAAAGTGATTTTATTTTAACATCCACATCATCAAAATAATGTTTAGATATATTGAGTTTTTTTTACTAATTTATATATATAAAGGTCATCGGATTCCAATATGAAATAAGATAGATGGTAAAACTTAGGTAATCTTTTAGGATTCATTTTACTTATGTCTGTGTACCAGTTTTAAACCCAAAAGTTTAAAAACTAGTAAAACATGGAAACTAGTGGTATGTGCTCATACTCATTTTGTTACCGATCTTTACTCTCGATCAGCAGGTATGTGCTCTTATAAGCACCTCACAAATAGGTGGAAGAAAGTAATTCAAGCTACTATTTAACTTATTCGTTTACAAAGTAGGAGAGGCTGTAAGAATCTTATCATTCATGTGTGAAAAAAAAAATCATCATAAGCCACAAATGAAGGCTTGTACATGGACAACTGAACTCTTCCTCTGATCATGTGTTTGCAAAAAAGCTGTATTGTGTAACGTCATTGACGATTAAGCGGACAGCAGAGATTGTGGTGGCTACTGTAAGCAGAGAAAAGGCAATGACGTTGAACCAATGCCATATCTTCTTCTCTATTCTTGCTGTATTTCCCTTTACCTGTGGCGACCAGATGAAAGAATATCAAACTATTTTCTTACTCTTCTAAGTAGACTGACACAATAATTAATATAAAAACTGTCCATTGGTTTTGCTGTCTGGGCTAGTAACTAATTACCTTGAGGAAAATCATGCTTGGAAAGACAAAGGTGAGAGTAACGAGAGAGAAAGATCCAATCAAGGTGACAAAGTCTCCCATGAAAGGAAAAGCTGCTGTGATGAAGGTGGTTACTGTATAGAAGATGGCACGAAGGAGCAACAGTCCCCTCACATTTTTGCTTGAGTGCAATTTCTCTTTCACGTCCAGGAACTTGGTATCAACTGCCTCATGAATCGGTGCAACGAACATCTGTTATATTTGTTTCACTTGGTTTCAGTTACAAACATAATAGATTTATGTGAACAATCAGAATTTATTGTGCAAAGATCATACCATCTGGGAGACTATAGATTGTAGAAACACTAGAGCGTTTATTAGAATCTTCACCCACTTAGGACCTGAAATCTGTTGTGGGAGGTACCATGAAACAGATGAACCATAAGCCCAGTATCCAACTACAGTCACACCATAATAAAAGAGGATTCCCACTGTGAACTGCATTAACAAAGCTTTCCTCATATTCTTCACTGCCGGCTGCCGCAAAGTTGACTGCACCACCAAGACCATAGCACCACTTCACATTTAGACCAAACATAAAATACATTTTATCAATTTATTACATACGCCGACATGTTCTTTATTTCTCTACCTGAACTTCTGGTAGCAACCCTCCGGAGTTGGCAGCGATGAGTGCTGAAATTGAAGCAAAAGCGTTGAACACTTTGCCCACTTGGCTTCCACCAACGTCGTAGCTCCTGCTTTTATTAGATCGTCCTGGCAGGTTATTGAGAGAGCAAGAGACGTGTAAGTGGTATACCAACAAGGATGAGGCTAAAAGTACTTGCGACTGGCAAAGGACAGTTAGTATCTACCATCATCAACGACCATAACCATAAGGAGGATGACATAAACCGAAGTCATAACAGCAGAGACCATCAACCAGGTCCTCATGGCCGACATTGTTGGGACTAGAAATGCGAATGAGAGGAAGGCCAGTCCAGCAAAGATGATGTAATATTGAAGCCTCCACGGAGAGTCACTGAAACTCAAATGCATTTCCTGTACGGGAAACAAAATGGAAAAGCATATCTATTATACAACCATTATTACACACCCTAAAGCGACGGATATATGCAAACAATTCTACCATAGTATGTGCAGGTAATTTGCTGATACCTTCAGTGCTCTTCCTCCGAGGAGAATGAAACCCATGTTGGAGAGGAAAAACGACGTAAATTGGCTAACATATGTGATGTAATAGAAATATTTCCCTGTATAAAGAAATAAAAAAAACAGTCTCCGTTATATCACGCACTTCGTTTGTATTTACGATTTGAGACTAAATGAAAGACGTAATAGATATTTACTCACCGAAGACAAACCCCATCAGGTCTCTGTACCTGATGAACCTCTTGCCTTCAATGAAATGAAACGCGGCTAATAGCCAGCTTGAATAGGCACTGTAGAGACCGATGGCAAGTAGGACTACGATACCCCATGTCCAACCTAAAGGCACCATTACGAGACTTGAATAACTCAGTATGTAACCACAGTTGAAACCTGTCATCAGCATGAATCCCGCTTGCTGCCAAGAATCTGCAGTCCCAAATTACATAAATTCAGGTCCCTTCAATATTCAATCATAAATATTACTAACAGAAACAAAGAAGTCTTTGAAAAAGGTATGAATATCAACACTGCAAAATCTTAGAAGTAAAGTCATAAAATCGCTACAAGAAAATACAGCTTTTATGCATGGATTTAGATGTTGGATGGTTGCACAAAAGAGTAATAAATGAAGCATGAGGCGTGTATATACCGTGTCCAATGGAATGCGCAGAAGTACTGACACCTTGCTTGTCAGGTCCACTAGGATCAACCTTAGCTGCACTAGCACTACCTTCTTCAATATTCATGAATGCTGCGTTCTTTAGCTCTCCTGCGGATTCCATCTCGATCTCAAGAGTTAGCTCTCTTCAGTTCTATTATAATGTCTTCTAAGTACGTATCCAAGACCTGGACATTGTTTCACTTATAGCAACTTGTAGGGACAATTCTGACCACATTTTTTTTCTTTTTTGTTTTTGTTTCTTAGCTATCTCTACGAATTAATCTTCCTGTTCGCTTAACCACTAGTCAATTAATGCATACAATGACACACTAAATTTGTATTATAGTAACCAACGCGTGAAACATAGTTTCCTAACTAAGAGAAAACAACAGTCAATAATTGTCATAGAACAGGCGTGTCAAGCTTCACCAATATACCTGCTGCCTACTCCGCGTCGATACCTATATTATGGTAAGTGGATCACATGGATCATATTTTGAAATATTCGATTAAAATATGAATTTCTTACATATAAATAGTCCTCCACTCCTCCCTTTAAAATAAAAATAATTATGAAATTCTACACCTTTCTCCAAAGATTTGACATTCTTATATGTTAATATTATTGCAAACAAATTAATTATAAGATCACTTTCAATTTAACATTCTCATCGTTGTCCCTAATCTACATTATAATGATTCAGAGTTCCTTAAGCCACACGAGAAAGTTTTCGTTTACTCATTAACGCTAAAAGTAGTATTTTGGCAGGTATAAAATTGTCATTGGATCATAACATCTCGTGTACGACACCCCAACAAATGTTAATAACAATAATGGACGTAGCCAAGTAAGAAAAGCATCCACAAATGTTTAGTTAGGTCATGCCGAGGAGTCAAGATTTTTTGTTTATTTTACTCTGATTGTATCATGTTTCATAAATCTCAGTCATTTATTTATGTAAATTTTGCATAAATAAATAGCTAAAATTTATAAGATAGGATAAAGACAAAATAAAATAGATAGAAGATCTATCCCAAGGTGAGTATGTGAAAGATTGTAGGTCCACTTCATGCACGTGAATGCCTTTTGGCATTAATCTCTTATCGGCAATCAACAGTGAAGCAAAGTCTCCAATCTACTCCGTGTCCATACCTATATTATGGAACGTGGATCACATGGTACTTGTCATAGAACAGGCGAGTCATACTTCACAATCTCAACTTCCATTTGAGCAACAAGACGAAAAATGATTAGGTAACTAAAAGGAATAGCACACAAAGTTCAATTAATTTTTCAAGTTCCTATATTTTGACTTTCTCCTATTTTTTGACATTAGAAACTTAGAAGAATTTCATGGTTAATTAACTAAAGTAGAAGTCAATATTAACTAAAGTAATTTAATTAATAATTTTAAAATAAGTACTTGCCAAATTAAGGTTACAAACGTATTATTTGAAGGAAATTTCTTTACCTAACCCTGCGTATGGTTACTGTCCGCACCCCTGCGGACAGTTGACAAGGACTTAAAAGTCCTGTCCGAAACGCTGTTTGGTTGTTGTCTGCGCGAAATTCAGTCCCGTCTTTAGTGGACAAAGACGGAAATTGCTGTCCAAGATAAAAGTGAGGTACCGAGACGCTGGTCCGTCGGACAGGAAGAAAAAAGTCGAAGCTAACCTCATTTTAACGTCTCCCACGAAGCCAAAACAACCGACTCCAGTGAACAACCCATTGAACAACCGCAGGTCACCTTCTTCGTGCGGCTTCATTGCAGACGCTAACACGGTATGATGTTTCTTTTCCTCTACATTCTTCTCTTCTATACACTGTGTATCGATCTTGGGCGGTGGAAAGTATTTTTGGTTGTGGGTCTGAGATCTTTGTCGTTCTTTCGCGCTGCTATGGTTAAAGCTTCCAATTTTTTTTCCAGATTTGGGTTGGGATTTCTGCTTACTTCTCCTTTTAACGTCTCCCACGAAACCTAAAACAAGTGACTCCAGTGTCTTCTTCTTCTTCTTCTCGATCATTCTTTTTCGAAACTTTCTCCTACTTTTTTTGGATCAAAATCTTGGGAAGTGAATTTGATTTAGGGATTTTTTTTGCGATGGATTGGGGCAACGTCACAACAGGGGATCTGGTGGACGCACTTTAGAGAAGTGGACTGGTCTTCACCTCCTCGACCTGTCTCGGAGTTCTTTTCGCGATTTACACTTCCTAAATCATCCGCCAAATGGAATAGTCGTCTCAAATGCAATCTCTACTAGTACGTTACGCTTATGTTATTCCTCTTGATCTAAGTGATTGTTATTGTATTTGATATTTGGGATGCTAATGAAAAGCTTCGTGCTTTCTTTCTATTTCTTTTCTCTAACAGCTACCGGACCAACTATTTTATCATGATCGTTCTCATTTTGGGTAAGTGAATCTTAGTTCAAGGAATTTTTTTGTGTGTTTTGTGGGTATTGTTAGTTTTATACTAATTTATTTGGGT
>JANKOE010000205.1:11687936-11700456 GCA_026284465.1 Erythroxylum citrifolium | reverse complement strand
GCTTTGATGAAGCCATGAATGATGAACACAAGAAGAAATGGAAAGAAGCCATGCAAGACGAAATGAAATCCTTGCATGAGAATAAAACATTCGAGCTGGTGAAGTTGCCAGAAGGCAAAAGAGCATTGAAGAATAAATGGGTGTTCAGAATCAAGCATGAAGAACACAACGACCATCCTCGATTCAAAGCAAGATTAGTGGTCAAAGGATTCAGCCAAAAGAAGGGTATGGACTTTGACAAGATATTTTCACTGGTGGTGAAAATGACATCCATACGCACAGTGCTAAAGATAACCACAAGTTTTAATCTGGAGGTTGAACAAATGGATGTCAAAACTGCCTTCCTACATGGGGATTTAGAAGAAGAGATATACATGGAGTAGCTAGAGAGTTTCATAAAAAAAGGGAAAGAAAACTATGTTTGTAGACTAAAGAAGAGTCTATATGGTCTAAAACAGACACCAAGACAGTGGTATAAGAAGTTCGAATCTGTTATGGGGGAGCAAGGCTATAAGAAGACTACTTCAGATCACTGTGTATTTGTGAAGAACTTCTCTGATGATGATTTTATTATTTTATTACTCTATGTGGATGATATGTTGGAATATTTCTAGAATCAACAATCTGAAGAAATAGTTGGATAAGTCTTTTTCCATGAAAGACTTGGGATCAACAAAGTAGATTCTTGGCATGCAAATTATCAGAGACAGAAACGTCCAGAAACTATGGTTGTCACAAAAGAAGACATTGATAAAGTACTTTAAAGATTCAAACTGGACAAAGCTAAAGCGGTTAGTTGTCCTCTTGCTAATCACTTTAAATTAAGTTCCAGAGAGTCCCCTTCTATAGATGAAGAAAAGGAAGAAATGGCCAGAATTTCATATGCTTCAGCAGTTGGAAGTTTGATGTATTTTATGGTTTGTACACGGCTAGATATTGCTCATGCAGTTGGAGCTGTGAGTCATTTCCTTTCAAATCCTGGAAAGGAACATTGGGCTGTAGTCAAGTGGATTCTTAAGTATCTTTGAGGGTCATCCAAAATATGCTTATGTTTTGGAAGAGCAAAACCTGTGTTAACTAGTTACACAGATGCAGATATGGCTGGAGATGTTGACTCGAGAAAGTCTACATCAGGTTGATTACTTTTGCAGAGGGAGCTGTGGCGTGGCAGTCAAAGTTACAGAAGTGTGTTGCACTTTCTACAACTGAAGCAGAGTTTATTGCAACAATGGAAGCATGTAAAGAGTTACTATGGATGAAGAAGTTCTTTAATGAACTTCGTATCAAGCAAGAACAATATCAGTTGGTATGTGACAGTTACAACGCTATTCACCTTGGTAAGAATGCCTCGTTTCATTTACAATCAAAACACATTGATATGAGATATCACTGAATCAGAGATGTGATGAAGACGAAACAATTGTTAGAAAAGATCCATACTGATGAAAATGGATCAGACATGTTAACCATGATTCTACCAAAAGGCAAGTTCGAGTGTTGTCGATCAGTAATAGGCTTGATAGAGCCCTCCATGTAATCGGGAGGGGGAGATTTGTTGGAGATGGGTCCCTCTCATATGGAGGGACTCCATCATTCTAACATTGCGGTATCGAAATCGGTGCCGCAATCGCAATTGTTGAAAATAAGCAAAAAGATAGCTGCAAGGCAGCTGTCTTACGCGGTGAAGTGCCTATATAAGACACTCCCTGCTTCAGAAAGAAACACAGAAAAATAGAGAGAAAACTAGAGCAAATCAAATGCTCTGAAGTTAGGAAAAATTTTCCTAAAGGGTTGGTGAGTGAAAAAATAGTGAGGTTAGTATTTTTAGGTTGGGAAACACCTTGTGAGCCACTATTTTGGTTTTATCTTTGTATACCTATTGTTTGTAATAGTAGAAGAAATATTCTGAGTTTTGTCCGTGAACGTAACCCAAAGTTAAGAGTGAACCACGTTAAATATTTTGTGTCCATTTTGCTCATTTTATTTTTTCTTTTCACAAAATATACCCGTTGCGCCCAACAATATGTAAGTTACAAAGATTCATTTATGGATTGAAGCAAGCTTCACGAAGTTGGATATTCGCTTCAACACAACAATCGCAAAGTTTGGTTTTATTAGATGCAAAGAAGAGTCATGCGTGTACAAGAAGGTTAACGAGAGCATATTTATTTTCCTAGTGCTGCATGTAGATGACATATTGCATAGGACTTCTCAATGCAGACAAAAAGGATTTAAAAAGTCAAGCACTTAGATGTGGCATGCTGTTGGATTAAGTTCATAATCTGCTGTGTTTATCACCGAAGGCCCTCCCAGGACTTCAAGATTGAACGCAATCCAAATAGAACTTATTGGTGAGTCCATAAAGCCGAAACCACCAAAGTATCCTTCTCACTTGCCAAGTTGACAGCGTATAGGATAAAAATGCTTGGTGAAAAGTAGCCAACAAACCCCATGGGAAAAAATACATCGTTCAAGAAATGAAACAAGCGAGGAAAGCATTGAAGCATGCCCAATCCCAGAAGTATCAGAAGCACAGCCAACTTTAAGGTAGGAGCCATTCACCTAGTTTCCTCTCCAATCACTGCTAAAAATGAGAGTGAAAAACGAGTAGGAACGCCACTTTCAGCCCAAACTAAAGGTGAGTTAGAAGCCATACGGCCAACAGATAAGTACAGTCTAAAGTCTAATCCAACCCCTTTTTTATCTTAATTCCTTCTCAATCAATTGAAATCATCATTTCAAATTAATTTGCACCTTACAGCTTATTCATTAAACACAGGTTACCAAAGCCATTTTCCAAACAAACTCGATGTGAGTGAAAAAAGAACAGGAAAGAAAGAAAGTTAAAAACACCGACGACAGTTGCAAGAAATTAGAGACCCAAAGCATAGCGATCTTAACCAAACATAGAATGCAAACTAGCAACAAAGAAACCGAAGTGTTGGAAATCCAACAAACAATGCAACCCAATTGAATTAGGCCCCACGCACACTTGATCAAATTAAACAAATTACGTTGTAGATGTAATAATCACAATGAAAAATTGGAGCTTCTTATTATATATTTATATATTTTACTGTCAACATAATTTAATTATCTATATATTCATATTATAATTTAATAATATAATCTTTAGTATATATATATTAGTTTAATAAAATTAAACCATGTCAATAATAATATAACAAAATATATGTACAAAAAGTGAAAAGGATTATTCAGTTTAGTCTGCAACCACTAACCTCAGTTGTTATAGTTACTTATTTCGGCTGCATACTATCTTCCTTTAAAAGTATTCTCACTTCTATTTATTAATTTGAGCAACTTAATATTTATTTAAATCAACTAAAATGCATAACAATCCTTAAATGAACATGCGTTGATGATTACAAAATGATGCACATCTATGCAATTAAATTCATGCCAGTGCCTCAAAAGTTTCCTATATAAAATTTAATATTGTAAATTATATGTAAATATTATATATATCCACTTATTATATATTACTACACTGATTTTGGGGGCCATAATAAAATCATTTATTCGTCATCTGACCTCTTAAACTTGTTTTTTTCATGAAAGACACCATCACTGCGAGATTGCCGGAAAGTAACACAACCAAGTGGAAGAAAAACTATCTTGTCTCTTTGAACTAAAATGTTGAATAAGCTTGGAGCTTGCAACGGCATCTGTGCAACAATGAATCAGCTCTAATGATATATACACTATGAGATATCTCAATCATTCAACAGAAGAATTTGGCTTGGGCTTATTATAGGCTTTCAGATATCATCATGGTTTCAACAGAACTGCTTTTGAGGCGTCCAGATGGTTAAGGCGGCAAGTTCCAATAAGATATTCCGGAAGTTCCTCTTCTGTATTTGCCTGTGTTAGAAACATCGCTATGTGAGATGGGTGAGGAGATACAGAGATAAACTGCACAAATGCACTGATACTGGTAAATTACATACACTAGCAACTCTCTCTTTTGGCCTACGATTATCAACAATGTTTCTCACCTGCGAACTTTTGCTATTTTTTTGATCTTTCATCGTTTTCTCTTCAACTCAATTGAAAGAAAAAACTGTAGTTTACCTGAATCAAAAATGCCATTTCAATGACCAAGTTGCTGAGATAACCAAGAACAAGACTGACCACACCCCTTGCAACCGTCGACGACCCAATGTCAACGCCAAGCTGAATGAATGACAAAATTATGCATTAGCAATCATTTTCCATTGACTGTCTCCCCTCAGTTTGGTTAGCTGATTGCATCTCATCAACTAAGGGATAAAAGCGGTAATTTTTTGGTCCAATTTCATTACTTTCCGTCCCATGCTGCTATCATATGATTATCTTATAAGATTACCTCTATGTAGTTCTTTCCAACAAAATAATTCATCTCCAGTGCTTGCCCAATCAGGCATGCTTTCTTTCCTACACTCTGCTTGACTATCCACGAACCCTGAAGAAAGCGGAAACCAAGTCACATAAAGCTAAAATTACAAGATTTTCAAAGATATTCATGACAAGAACAATGGTGCAAGTTAGCCATGAAAAAACATTTAGAAAACAAGCAAGGCCTTGAGTTCAAGAACTTAAAAACAAAGTTTAGGTGAAAAAAAAATACAGACTAAAGTACATCCAGAAAGAGAGGAAAGCAAGGAAACAAAGTAAACAGTCACTATATGTGAGCATTAAAAATCAACTACTAAAACCAAAAAGGCAGAAATAGAGAATTCCAGTCATTTTCCAATTAGAAAATGTATTATAAAATCAGTTACACTGCAGTATCTGCTTTAGGATTTCCTATAGCAGACTTCTCTTATTCTCTTTACTCTAAGAAAGATATTAGAGAAAATTATTTCATATATTGGATTTTTCTTGTTCTAGGCGTTTGACATTTTTATTTCCTTAACTTTCTAACGTTATAACTATTCAGATGACATGTTCTACAGAGTTTTAAGAATTGAATGTATTATTGGGTAATTTGTTCCCTAGTTTCTCTCTTAACCATAAGTTCTGCCTCTTGCTCTCTGTCATCTTGTTTTTCCAAATTTCTAAAGCTCTGTGTTCTTAAGCACAAGTGTGCTCTGTCAAATACTCGATGAATAAAAACAAAATTTATAGCATTTCTTTATTAGTCAACAGCGTAACTGAAATGTTAACTACAAAGTATGCATCTGATAGAGATGAAGTAAATAGACTGCACCCCAAACTACAGAACTGCAAAACCAGTATATGCACTAACCTTAGATATGTATGGTATGAGCTTAAACCTACAATTTCTAAATGCATCATCACCCTTGACAAAGCTCTCCAACAAGTGTGCTTCTTGCAATGGTGTTTTCATCATATAGTACAATGCGAGGCTATAGGTTGTGGAACCTGGGACCTGTTTGCCGACAAATGACCCAAAAGACGAGAATAGTAGTAAAATTATACAGGTCAAGTACCAGGAGAAGAAGCCTAGCAGTTACCTGTATGTTTATAATGAAAAAGAACTCTTCTCCTCCTTGTGCTGCATATTTCTGAAAGACAAAATTTTGCAGGTTTTTGTCGAATTACAAACATTATTCTGCAACTGGAGCAGTTACGAAATTGAATAAAGTTCAAACTTGAGAAAGACAACGATGTATAGCAACACCACCTGAACAATGCTCCCAGGACGGCCAGCTAGATCATCTTCTCGCTTGTCAGATCTTAACCAATCTGCAGCAACCATTTGCATCAGTGTACCTTTGGCCTTCACCTGGAAAGGAAATGACAGAACTATTGATATTTAATAATGGCCAGCACCTAGGACTACTTCCGTTTTTCTAGAAGCAATAGACCAATACTGTCAGAGCCAACGTATTTTCTTCTGAGCAACCTAGAATAATAACTCTAGCAGCTTAACACAGGACAACCCTCACATCCATAATTAGTCTCCTAAATCGGCTCATGTATACAGCTTGTTTGCATGTTAGATGCATAAGATTACCATCTGCGGACAGTGAGCAGGACAGGGATAATTAAACATTCAATCATTTCACTTGTCAAGTTTTCCTATTTCAGTTTTTATTTTACTACTTTGTACTGTTAAAGAAATCAGTCATCTCTATTCAGTTAATTCAAATTAAAAGTTAGATGAGATAATTCTATCAATCTTTCTACTGATCAAAATTTCACATTAAAGTTAATTTTCTTTTTTTGTTTAATCCTCCTGATAAAAATATAACAATAAATTCATGATCCAAGGACACTACTGTATGAAGTGAGATATTATGCAAGTTTAAGATAACGCTGATTTAAACACGAGTTTGACAGTTATGTTTCTTCTTCAATCAGTAATCAAGGTCAATATCCAATTGTATCCATACCTTATTCTGGTCTTGCAAGTAACTCTTTCCACGAATTAGAAAGCTGGAAGGATCAGCCATCCCCCAACTAGAAGGTAAAGTATAGGTTGGGTCTTTTGGAAGAGTGCTTCCATAGAAACAAGAAATACTGTCTTCTCTTGCCATCTCCTGTAAATCCACGTAACCCTTTTTCTGAACTGCAGCATACATTAGTTCCCAATGGTTAGAAAACACTAGGGAAAGCAAGCATAGTCTGACAGACAAGACTATGGTTTATGACCAGGATGTTCATCTTGTGTAATACCTGCAAGGTCATGCAATTTCTTAACAAAACCAGCAGCAGTAGATAATTTAGGTTGGCGTACATCCTGCAAAGCCATAAATGAGAAACAAAACAAGTAATACAAGAAACTGAGCTCAAAATTACCAAGATATAAATGGATAGTTGATGGCACCAGGCAACACCAACAGGAGCAGTTAAGGTGCGAAGTCGAAAAACTAAAACAGTGAGATATATAAATCCTATATCAGGATGTTAGCCATTAATAAAACTCTGTCCAGATAAGACTGAAGTTTGGATAACATATATGTGACAACTAGATACATAATTGAGCCACAAGCAAAGTGTGCATTCACAGATATTAAAAACATGTAGAAACAAATTTAGGAAGCAGTTCCTCTGCTCACCAATAACCCTCGTATGGATATGCTACTTTGATGTTAGCATGCTTATTGTACCCATATAGCTAATTAAATTATGATCAGAACCAGACCAGTTGAACAATTGCTTTGGAGATTATCAAAGATGTTCCTAGAGAAAAACCCAAACATGCCTTGTATGGGAGAGAATAAGGGAAAAGAAAAAGAAAGAAGACCAAGAAAAAGACAATTTGTTTACAATACCTGAGCATACATTTCCGGACTAAAATCATTATTCCACCCATTTTCTATTTGTTCATTATCTAATGGTTCTGGAACATCAAAAAACTCATCAGCAGGATCATTCAGGCCAACTAGGCTGGCATGTTCTGAAGGCGAATTGACAAATTCTTCACATGCATATTCATTGGCCTTCCCATCATTTGATGATATTTGAGCATCAATTCTATTTTCTTCTGCAATCTGATGCAACATAACACTGCTTGCCAACTCCCCCGAAGAGAAGTCACGAGGAAAGCTCCCTAGTTTTGCTCCAAACAATTCACGCAATGCTGAAAATCCACAAACTTATACTTATAATTCAAAATCCCGTAGCTTATTGTACACAATTAAAAAGAAGAAGAAGCAGCTCTTCCAAAAAAAAAAAAGAAGAAGAAGAAGAAGCAAACATCAAAACTCTAAATCTAGATCAAAAATTGAAGTCCACCAGAAATTCTTCCAAGCATTCGGATGGTTATAGATCGAGCTGCAGAAGTTCTTAGATATGATCTCCAGAATTTCCAGTCAATAGCAATCATATGCTTTACCACAGAACGTTTTCCTTTGTCCAAAGGAGATATGACATATCCTCCACCTGCAAGATTGTCCAAAGTTCCTTAACATCGATAGTGGATGAGAGTACATGAAATTCAACTAATTGGAACAAACTCTACTCCTAGATGGTGAAACTTATGCCTAGGGAAGAAGAGCACAACATATCTTTAAGGATTAATAACTAAAGTACCAAAACAATAAATGCCAATGCATGTCTGCTTTCAAATTATATTACGCGAATGCACAGACAGTTTGAAATGTTGAGATAGCATGTGATTCAAAGACTTTGAAATGTTGAGATAGCATGTGATCCAAATTTCAAGCATACATTACTTTTAAGGCAGGCACGAACATAGCCTCTTTGGGGTGGGCACTTCTTGTGAAACACAGAATGATAGAGAATAACTGCAGCAGTAAAAGCCCAGAAGTTATGTTCTTGTACAAAAAGATCTCTCATTAGTGTAATTTATGATATTGATACATGGGTCTCACTACCATATGTTCCATCATCTTCCCGCCTCCAATAACGACGTAACAGAAAATCTCTTCGCTTCATTCCCCTGTACAGTATAAGTTTTGCCCAAGATGGGTAAAATTAGAACCTCAAAAGGAATTGTTAAAAGCATATGTACAAAAGTGCATAAGTCTTGTTCTTACCAAGGTAACCAATCACTATATAACTGCTTGTGAATAATATCAGTATGACCATCGAGGTGCTCAACCACACTGCCTTTGTAGAAACAGAAATCCCATCTAGAACGCACAAGGTAAAGTTAACTTGGTAAAAGAATGTATTTTCTGAACAAAAATAAAACTAAGAATTCCTTTAAGAGAATAACTTCTAATTTTTCTTTTGGCACAGGCTGACAAATAATATGAAACATAACTAACATCAGAGCTGCAAAAATGTGGATCAAGTTCCTTCTATTTGGAACAATAGATTCCCCATGCTAAGTCAAGTCTAAATAATCTCTGCAAGTGCTTTCTAACAATAACTTTCCTGTTGTTTCTACTCTTTTCCATCCTGCTCATTCACAAAGTGAATGCATCATTTGCAAGATGGTCAAAAGACTTACTCCGATCTCGAGGGACCAAGGGACATAAGAGTTTGGAAAATAGCTTCTGAGGTCCCATCAACCACCCCCACTGCCATTATTGCAGGATGATCATCCCACTAACAAGAAAAGAAACAACATTACTCAAATGACTGTGATAAAAGGACCAAATATATAGAGGACAAGGGATGTGCCTACTTTTCTGTGAGAATCTCTATCTTTTGCTTCTTTAAAGAGTCTCAAGCCTACAAGCATCCATTTTGTTACATATGGAATTCAACATGCCTCAAACAGTTTATTTTAAAACGCTACAAACCATTATGGCACCCAAAGATGGTCCAGGATGATGGTGCAATTACATCAGTCACTTGATCTGTCTGTATGGATGAACAAAGAGTCCAGTCTATCGATTTTACCCGACTGGAACCACTCAATCTGACAGTGATTCAGGAAATATCAGAAAAGGAGCATTTTGAGCATCAAATAAGAGAAAAAAAATTTAAAAGGTCAACAGCTTTAAACAGTTGACATAATAATGAGAATATTTAAATTTTATTGGAATTTGCTGCAAGATCAGGTGGACAGGCAGAAAATTGAAGGTAGGCATGTTGCGTAAGTTTTTCTAGAGCAGTCCGACATATATGGGATCTGGTTATTATACCTAAAAGACTGCCAGCGGCTCTTTGAACAACCAGCAATGTTAGGACCACCCTGCAGATTTGCATAAGCTTTAGTCAATCTTATACATATAAATGTCAAATTAAAATCAATAATATAAGAAGTTCAACAACCTTTAAAGCTGTTTCCTGAAAAGACTGAATCCATCTTGCTGCCTCTTCAGGACTGGTTGCTCCCAGCTAAAATTATTTAGATTTCATAACATAGTCAGAAAGATTTAAAACAAAAAGAGAATCTTTTGATAAAGTAGTCAGCTTACCTTAAGTTGATCATTGTGATTAGAGGTATTATAAAGAGAAAATATGAAGAATACCTGCAAGTTTGACAAGACATTTAGAAACCATCGGTGTCTTAAACAAAACTGAATGTTTAACCTACAAAACAATGGTGAACATATAAAGCTTTCGTACTTTTCTGTGAATGTTCTCTCTTCCATTATCAGTTACCCGAATGCATGAATCAACAATGGCACTTCTAACAGGACCCTGAAAATAAAATAACATTCTCTTGCTCAGAAATGTATCACCAATTCTAAATCTTTCAGTAGATTCTCTCTCTACTGTACATTTGATCATTTGGTCTGAAATAATACATAATTATCCAGAATGGTTCTTCATCCAACTCACCAACGATTCTTTTGTTTTATTTCAGTTCTTAGTTCATTGTCCTCAATTATTAATAGGATACACGATGATATTATATGTTTTGTCCTTACAAGGTGATGACATAAACAATGCCAGCATGCAATAGCATATTGGAAAGCAAGTTTAGAGGCAATTTTCGCTTCAGGGCAAAGGTTCTTACCTAGATCCAACTCATTTGGCAAAACAAGAACCTCAACACCCCACCCAAAGATTGAAAAAGAAAAGAAAAGAGAAAAGTGGAAAAAAGAAAAGCGGTGGCTAAAGTGATATACACCTAGTAGCTGGACATGTAGACTACAGACCAACTGACGTTGACCGACAATACTAAAGGGAAAAAGAAAACATTCCTGACACTGGAAATATGTACAAATATCATTGATAAAATATCAGAAGGTGCTCTGCGATTCTATCGATTTTATGGTGACAACTTGAATAAAGCAAATCCAGCGTTTAAAGGGAAATACTGAATCCCAAGAAAAATTAAAGAGGAAAATTGAAAAAAAGAGAGAGAGTTAGTCGAACACACTTGTACTTTTATTAAGCCTATGTCCGAATGAAAGAAACGTTTGAAGATAGCGATCCTTGCATTAGTCTGATAAGCATGACAAGCAGGTCAAAGGAAAGACCAGAGGTTTAATAGCTTCATAAGTCATGACTATACAACCACCAAACAGTGAGCGAAATATAATGCTTAAATAATTGCAACCAAAAACTTCGGCGAACACTTGTTCTCTCGAGCAAAAACAAAACCGCACTAGTTACACACTCCGAAGCTATTGTTTAAAGGCGATGTTTAACACACAACAATATACTCTAAAAGCAAAATTCTGATAAGGTAAAAGAAGCGGGGGGGAAAAAGAAAACTAGACATAAAAAATAGTCCGAAATCAAGAAAGGATGTGTAAATTAAGAAAAACCCAATAGAAACAGAGACAGAGTTCAATGAAACAAAAATAGAAACATCACACTCAGAAACGATTTTAAATTCTTCAAAAGAAGCTCAGTGCATGGATCAGAACGCAACAGCAAAATCAACAAAGAAACGTACATGTTAAGATTCACAAAACGTAACAAGTCATTACAAAATGCATTTTAACCAAGCAATAGGCAAACACAAAGCGACAAAGCGAGACCTCATCTTTAGAAGTGGGAATAGACTTGAAGCTCTTGAGGACGTGATCTTCGAGAACAAAGTAGCGCTTTCTAGAGTACTGCAACCCAATCCGATTCGACCGTATCAGATACAACCACCCTTCCATTCGTTCTTCCTCTCGTATCGACGACGTCGTCTCCATCTCTTCTCTTCTTTAATACACAAAACCTAAATTTCCAAATAATCTCAAGCCAACCAAACAGACAAACACAATTCTCACTACACGACCAACACAAATCTATACAAAACCACCCATCAACATATCATCATCGTCAACACAAACACATATATGTATATACGTATATGTATGTGTGTTGCGAATGGAAGGTGAACGTGGGTAAAATGTAGGCAAATTTCGGGTTTTGATTTCTTATGTAATTGTGGTTTTGTTTGTGTCGTGTGCAATTTCCTAGATTCTTCTCGTTTTCTTTTTATTTCTCTCCGGTAAAGTAACTGATTTTCGATTGGGAGACGTGGGGAATGAGACAAAGATTGACAGGAGCGAATATTGGTTCATCCCTTCGATTTTACCGTTTTACCCTTGCTATTTTCAGAAGCCAATCAACCATGTACAACTGTCCCCTGCTTTGTCAGCGGTTTCGCGCTTCATTGCAAGCAGAGACGGCAACAGCCAACAGAGGCTGAGCTCGATTCGTCGTGCCCATAATTAAACGATGTCGTTTTTATTAACAATAAGTTTGACGGAAAATATATTGTTTGGAATTAGATTATTTAATATTTATGCATTAACAAACTCAAGGAGCAATCCGTTGGACTCGGAGGATGATGTTGTCCGATTCCAAATCCAAGCTAAGACTTTCGTATGAATATTCTTTTAACAAAAGGGGTGGGGTGGGGTGGGGGTCTCTTCTGTGTCAAAATACGATATGAAATTTAAGGGGTATGGTTAAGTGGTAGAGACTCATCCATCCTTAACTAAAGGTTAGGGGTTCAATCATTGACTTTGGATATGGAGCAGACTTAAATTCTTGGGCCAACTATCCCACCCCGTGAGGTGCCTACAAACCAACAAAGAGACTAGTCACTAGATCCGCCGGTAGATACCTTGGTCTAAGACAAAAAAAAACGATATAGTTTTAATTTCGATGTAAGTTAGATGGGCTTAGTCCACATGTTAAATATGTTGTAATCAGTTTTTTTTTTTGTCAGTTTAAA
>JANKOE010000205.1:11636937-11665445 GCA_026284465.1 Erythroxylum citrifolium | reverse complement strand
AAAACTTCAGATTATTTCATTGTTAAGTATTTATTATTAAATTAAATACTTTATAAGTTGTATTATTAATTAATGTTCTCTTTAAACAAATTATATTGGCAAATTAATATATTATGAACAAAGAATATTACGTAATATAAATCAATTATATATACAAAATAATATAACATTATTATACATTTATAACAAAAACATAACATTGAAATTAAAAAAGTTTCAAACCTGTTTTACCAACGGACGATTATTCCGTCAAGAATGTTCAACAGACTTACCGACGGAATAATGTCTGTCATTAAATTGGTTGATAATTACCTACGGAGCACCGACGGAAAATTATCCGTCGCTACATTTCACCGACGAAAATTCACTTAAAATATTCCGTCGTTAAATTATTTCTGACAAACAAGAACCGTTGTTAATACCGTTGCTAAAATACCGACGGACTATTATGGTCGGTAATTTCAACTACGGCACGTTTATCTACTGATTTCTTGGCCACCAAATTCCGTCGGTGATTTTAGTTACCGACATAAATTCCCAATTTACAGACTAAATTTTTCGTCCGTAATTAAGTTTTTTCTTGTAGTGGAAGTAGAATCAGTAAAACTCTTGTTTGCTTTTAACGACTAAATTCATTATATATATATATTTAAAAATGTGAAACTAACACACAGTAGATTTTGTTTATATGATCTAGAGCAGCAAATAACCTATCTAAAACATATGAGGATAAGTAGTAGTAGAAAACACTATGTTTGTTCCTAATTTACCATAAAAAACTATCTAAAAATAACTTAGTATCCCGTTCACTCATGTAGTCATATTACTTCCTTAAATAATAAGTCAACAAGGTTGTTCACATCATTAGTTTTTATCATAAGGAATAAAGTGAACTATCTTAAAGAACCTATCAACTACCATAAATATATGAGTTCTATCCTTTTTCTGACCTATATAATCTTATAAAAAATCCATAGAGATATCCACCCATAATTTATGACATACAATTAAAGACTTAAATACTTTTTTTTGGGTAAAACCTATATATTTAGCCTCTCTATAAATAATGCACTTACTACTACTCCATCTAATTCATAATAAATGTCGTTTTAAAAAAACACACGCTTATTAATGCACTTACTACTACTCATTCTGATTCATAATAAGTGTCGTTTTAGAAAAACGCACGCTTATTAAGAAAGCTAATGAAATTATAGATATATCCTTATTAATTAGCATGTGAGAGAAATTGCATACTATTAAATTGCCTTGAAATTGTGATCTGTGTAATTAAGATAAGAGAGAGATTAAAGGTTAATTTTAGAAGTAAAATTATAAACATGCATACAAAGTCAAGAATGACACTTATTTTGAATAATTAAAATGTATCTAAAACGACACTTTAACTTTCAACCTTAGAAGCTAAATAGCTTCCTTTTTTAGCTGTAAAACGTTAACTTGTTATATTTATAAATGTTTTGAAGCATTTAAGTGTATTTCTTAAATTAGAATTTATGAATCTAAATTATCTCAACTCAAAAATTAGCTGAAATTTGAATTTAAGATACCTCAATTAAAAAATTGGCTACAAAAGATTTAGCGGTTTTGTCTTCTCAATGTTAAGTAATAATTTAATTCTGATTTTTTTAAATTTAGCTTATTAAATATTTGAATATATTATAATTAATTTGCAATTTGTCATTAAGGTGGACATTATATTAGCATTTTAAATCAAAACATTAATATTAAATGATATTGTTTATATTTGTGTTTCTCCTTTTTCATTTTTAGATTATTTATTATTTATAAAAAAATATAATTACATTAATAAATAATTTAACTTTTATAATTGTAATTTTCATATACTTTTCCATAAGTAATGTAATAATTGTTGGATTTGTGTTTTTGTAGAAGTTCACATAAGTTTAATGATAATATGACTAAATCAAATAATTGAAGTTACTCAATTTATAAACTACATAAGCATTTTCCTTTATTATAAAAATTCTTTGATTCTATTAAACATGTCTTGATAATTAAATAATAATAATAATAATTTGATAATTAAATAATATCGTAAATAGTTGGATGTGTTTGGTTGGTTGTTTATAAATAGGTTGGTAGTATTAGATTACTACATTTACCATTATTTTAATTCCTATAAAAAATTTGTTAAAAAATCACTAACATTAATTAAATTAAAAAATATTAAAAATATTTGAGTTAATAGTTTAGACCTTTATCTAGTTGCTTGACAAAATAATATTCAATCATTTACACAACTTGCATAATAGGATAATATTTGATTTGGTGAACTTAGAATATAATTATATTTTCTCCTAAGTATGTTAATTTCTTGTATTTTTAGAAATTAGTATTTCTCTATCATTAAAATTTGCTCTTTGTTTTTTCATTTTAGTATAGGATATTAAATTTTACTATTTATTTTTTCCCCTGTCACATATATAATACCATTGATATATCTTTGTGATATAATGTCAAACTATTGGTATTCTGTTGTACTTGCATACTTCTTCCAGTTCCATATAAATGCTTTTATTCTTTTTCTAGTTCAATTGTGTTATAATTAGTTTATATTATGTTGTCTAGAAAGCAATTATCTGGAAGTGAAAAAAGGGAGAAAAAAAACAAGTAGAACAATTAATAGACTCCCAAAAAGGAGCAATTAATAAATTTATTAAAAGAATAAACTCCTCTAGTGAGAATATTAAGGAATTAGGGGAAGGTAGTTTTGAATAATATAAAGAAAACTTAAGTGATGAGATTCATATTCATGAGGATATTAGAAATTTGAGTGAGCATGATCATGTACCAAATTCATCTACTTTAGAAAATTTAAGGGCAGATGAGCCACTAGTCCCTACATTGGATATTTGTGATTCTAGAAATTAGGATAATTTCTTATTATTATAGAAATTTGAGTAATGGAGAGATTAGCGATAGAAAATAGTTGGTTTACTCTAAACATATAGATAAAGTATATTATTTTTACTGTAAGTTGTTCAAATCTAATAGCAAACAAAATGCACTAGCAAATGATGGATTTAGAGATTGGAAGCATCTAAGTGAGAGACTAAAAAAACATGAGAATTGCATTGAGCATATGACTAATATGAGACTTTGGAATGAATTAAGA
Source organism: Erythroxylum citrifolium (assembly GCA_026284465.1). NCBI lineage: Eukaryota > Viridiplantae > Streptophyta > Magnoliopsida > Malpighiales > Erythroxylaceae > Erythroxylum > Erythroxylum citrifolium. The sequence continues at coordinate 11,662,288 of JANKOE010000205.1, read as the reverse complement.
GTAAGATTGAGTAAAAATCAAACTGTTAATAAAGATTTGCATCAATGAATTGAAAAGGAGAAAGAATGTTGGAGACAATTTTTGATAAGAATAGTTTATGTTGTGAAATATCTTGCTAAATATAATTTGGCTTTTCAAGGATCCAATGAGAAACTTTACCAAGATAGTAATGGTAACTTTTTAGGATTGATTGAGATGATTGCTGAATTTGATGTAGTAATGCAAGATCATGTTAGACGTATTCAAAATCATGAAATTCATCATCATTATCTTGGTCACAAAATTCAAAATGAGTTGATTTTTCTATTGGCCCATAGTGTTAGAAATTCTATCATAGAGATCATTAAAAATGTGAAATACTTTTCTATTATTCTTGATTATACCTCATATTTGAGCCATCAATAACAAATGAATTTGTTAGTATGATGTATGAATATGTCAAATAAGAAAAATAAAAATAAAGGAGTACTTTTTAGAGTTCTTAAAGGTAGATGACATATATGGATTGGAACTTTTCAATGAATTATTGAATACATTTAAGTCTCTTGATCTTAATGTTTATAATGTAAAGAGTCAAGGTTATGATAATGGTTCTAATATGAAGGAAAAACACTAAGGGGTTCAAGAGCGATTATTTGAAATAAATCCGAGAGCATTACATATGCCATGTGCTTGTATAATCTTAATCTTACTCTTAGTGATATGGCACATTATTGTGTTAAAGTTGTTTCATTTTTTGAGTTATGCAATGCATATATGCATTATTTTCAAGTTCTCCTAAAAGGTGAAAGGTTTTACTTGATAATGTTTTAGGCGTAACCATGAAATCATTGTCTAACACTCGTTGGGAGAGTTGAATAAAAAGTATTAAAGCTATTAGATTTCAAGCTCCTCAAATAAGATTGGCTTTGATGGAATTATCTAGATCTTATGATGATGCTAAGTCAAAAAGTGAGGCGGAAAGTTTGGTTAGTGTATTTGAGAGTTTTGAGTTTGTACTTGGCATGGTTATTTGGTATGATGTTTTATTCACTATTAACATGGTGAGTAAAAAGTTGCAATCTAAATCTTTTTTTTTTGGGTAAATCAGGAATAAGATTAAATTGCAATCTAAATCTATGTGCATTAATGCTACCATAAAGCATTTACATGGTGTGATGGTATTTTTTGAGAAATATAGAGATGAAGAGTTTGGCTCTAGTATGAATATTGTCAAAATTCTTACACATGAGATGAATGTAGAGCCTACATTTCCAACTAAATGTTGTATTATTAAGAAAAGACAATTTGATGAAACTGATCACAATGAAGAAAGACAATTAGTTGGGAATTCTTTCAGAGTTAATTCCTTTCTAGTTACTGTGGATATGGAAATTGCTTCGTTGAAGAATAGATTTGAGCAATTAATGAAATTTCAAAATATTTTTGAATTCTTATTTGATTCAAAGAAATTGAGGTCGTTGGATTATAACAAATTAAGAAAATGTTGCACTAATTTTACAACAACTTTTTCTAATGATAATGTATCATATGTCAATTTAGATGATCTTTTTTGTGTGAATTAAAAGCGTTGCAAATGATTTTACCAAATGAGTTAATGTTATTAGTTAAAATTTTTAGAATTTGTTAAAACAGCAGATTTTTAGCCAAATGCTTTAATTGCTTATTGAATTCTACTAACTATACCTATGATTATAGCATTAGCTGAAAGAAGATTTTCAAAGTTAAAATTATTGAAAACCTACTTGAGGTCATCAATATCAAAAGAAAGGTGGAATGATTTAGCTATTTTATGTATCGAGAAGAATATGTTGGACAATATCGATTTTGGTAATATTATTAATGATTTTGCATATAAAAATGTACAGAAAAATTTGTTTTTCATAAATCATGATCATCTGTGTGTTTATTAATACAATTCTCTTAGTGTTTTACTGTTTAATATTGATGTTCAATTGTTGCTATTGCTATTTTGTTACTAATGTTACTATTTTTAATGATTTTGTTGTTATTGACATTTGTAAGATATTATTAGCTGACTTTATGATCATTTAATATTTTGTTAAGCATGTGGATTTATAAATTGGGTTACTTATGTATGTATCTTAAATTTTAATAATGAAATTATGCTTTTAAAATTTACATGTTTGTATATTCTTAATTTTTTAGGACCTTTTTTTTAACTTTTAACTTTAGCCGAGGCCTATAAAACGTTATAAAGGGCCGATCCCAGTCTTCAACTTTTAGTGTTAAATTATACTTAGTTAAGTTGTTTTCTATCATCATGAGCTCACTATATTGATGAGCCATTTTCAGGCACATTACGTCAGAAGTATTTACGAATTGTAAAAACAATTAGCTGTACGCGAATAGCAAAAGGGAATACTCATCAGAATTGGAGGACCATGATTTTATTCTCATACTATATAGGAAGATGGCTGACTATCTACGTCAGAACAGAAACAGGAATAAGAACGCTTGTTCTAACTTTCCTCCTCTTGTTGATGAGAATTTAGGAAACAAAAAGAGCAAGAAAGAACCAAACGTTGGCATTGAAGAGAATAGTCAAAGAGCTTCCAATTTTGATGTTAATCTGTCTAGTTCACATAAATGATGGGGATTGGACGACCAAAAAAAAAAAAAAGAACAATTTGGTCATCTAACATTAGTCCGTTGAATTTGGCCTCCTCTTCTTCACCTTGAGATCTTTTTTGGTGAGTAACCTAACAGTTAAGCTTCCCAGCTCAGCTTTGAAGCAACAATTTCATGCTTTGGAGAATACTCCTGAAACCAAAACATTTTAACGTTTGTCATAAACTTGAGAGTTGAAAGGGCAAGGAAGAAACAGGCTATTTATGTACACCTACCTCCATTTTCTTCACCAGCTCTCTTGGGGTAGGAGCTGATACAATGATATGGCGTGCACTTGGCTTGATAAAACCTTCCTCTATTGCTTTGTCAATGAACGACAACAGTGCGTTGTAATATCCATCCACATTCAGCAATCCCACCTGCAAATAATCAAACTGATTAACCATTTGCGTATTTGCAAATGTGGGAGGAGAAGGATAAACGTTCTTTACTGGCTTGTTATGGATGCCAAGTTGGGCCCAAGTTATAACTTCAAGGAGCTCTTCCAGGGTCCCATAGCCACCTGCATACACAATTAGTTCTAGTTAAGATTTTTCTTTCTTCTCAAAAGGTCACCATGATCAAGAATCGCTTGGGCCTTGAGGTCCAATTTGACAAAGCACATGCAATTGGGCTGGCCACACTGCTATTGCAGCCCTACTAACCTGTTTAAAAATATATACATTAACTCATCCCGGCTGAAACCATACTGTAGAATGCGATCTCTCTGTGTTCCGGTTGACTTTAATGTGGAAAATATATGGTTATGATCGAGTATCACATGACAAAGGACTGGTATCATATATAATGGACCACTTGTGAAAGGAGGACTACTCAGAAGCCTAATCTTCAGTGTCAGAGGATGAAGACCAGTGGCTAGGGTTTCAAGGGTTACTCCCTAATCGGGGATATTCTGGTGATGACCAATCCCAGGAAGTCCTTTTGAGTTTTCATTTTTCTCTCAGATTTTGTCTACAAGTCCTTTGTAGTTGTAGCATAAAGCAGGTGCTCTTCTTGGCTAACTTATGCCGTTTCAGCGTCAGTTCACATGATACACGTTTCTGACACAAACGGGTAAAACATTTGAGAACCGCTCGTCAACCTAAACCACTTCCCAATTCCCATGTAACTTGGAAATGTACGTACTTGTTTGAGTGGTAAGCATCTCTATATTTATACATGGCAAATGTTTCCCAAATGATTTGTTCAATAGTTCTCTCATGGTGAAACTAGGGGATTGTTTGTCATCTCTAAGCCATTTTTAACTTCTTTTGGTCTTCAAGCATCAAGTTTCAGACTGAAGAGCTCACTCTTGTAAGGGTAGAAAGAAAATCGCAGTTCATATTGACCAACCTGGTAGTGCAATGAAGGCATCAGACTGTCTAGCCATCTCAGCCTTCCTTTGGTGCATATCAGCAACTGCCTTCACTTCCCCTACTGTTTCTCCCGTTATCTGCAAATTACAGTGCCCAAGGTCCGAGGTCAATACAAAACAATGCACAAAGAGACACCAAGAGTGCCTTCCACACACACACACACTCATAGAGAGAGAGAGAGAAGCAGAGAAGCAATGATGAGGGTAGCAGGAGTGGTGGGCTCAAACAAAAGTCATAAAAAAAGAAAAAAGAAAGATGACTATATTACAAACAGAAAAGCGACAATATCCACACCTTCTGATCCTAATGCGTTACTTTTAACAACTGCAACATACAAGGAAAACAAAAAGACTGTGACCTGAAATATCTGACTTATCATAAGAATCTTGGCAAGTGGGTGTATAAAACGTACCGGAGAGGAACAAAAAGTTGAAAACCCAGATGCAAAAACCATGGTAGAAGGTCCAACTTAGAAGTTAGATGACCCAATAAAATCCAACTCTTTTCAATGAAGGGTAGAAAATAATGTATAAAATTAGCTATCATAGAAGATTTGAGAAAAGGAAACGGCCAAGAAAAAGAAGGAGGAACTATTTTAAAAAGAAGCAAATAGTTATCTATCAATCTCTGTCTCGCACATGTACTCAGAGACACGAACACACACGTCTCAAGCTTGATGCGTATGTTCATATTAGAAATGGCACAATAAGAAGCTCTGAGTAATTGACAGGTCGTTCTGGATAAAGTTAAAAAAATAAACTTTTATTTTTGTTTATTTTTAGCTCTTATAAAAAAAAAAGGAAGTAAATAAAACAAGGTTAAAAATAAATTTTATTTTTTTCGTTTTATTTTTTATAAAAGTGAAAATGAGCCTTATTTTAGAGTTTACGAGAATGGCCTGGGCGGGCGCCAAGGGAGCATACCTCTCTGGGCATGAGTGTCTTGGGAATAATTCTGCAGACAAAACCAAGATAAAAGTCGGTCACTGGGAAGAAGATAAAAATTCTCTTCCTAGTCAATTGTCAAAACGACAAAATAAAGAAGCTTAGAAATGAAAATCATTGATGTCGTACCCAATCACATGGCGGCCGCCATCATAAACAGCTTGAGAAACCGACCCCATCAATCCAACACTACCTCCACCATATACAAGGTCAATATTTCTCGACACCTTGAAGAAAAATAAGCACTCTTATGTCAAACAGTTTTTAATTTGTGTAGCCATGAACGAACATTTACTACCTTAAAAGCATGGACAAGGAAATGAACCATGATGCACAAAATGCCAATTTATTGAAACACTAGAACGTTCACGTGTTCACTCTTTGCAATGGGTTTGATGTCAAATGCATCTCAGAGACAGAGAAATGACATTTGTTGAATATTGAAACCAAGTTTGGAGTTGAATACTGAAAGCAGATGGAGTTTTTCATCAAATTCTTCAACCATGAGTTCCAATTCCTAGAACCCACGTATGCAATGTAATAAGACCCATGAATGGGATCATCAATTACGGATTTTATAACGAAACAAGCTTCGTAAAAGAAGGCAATAAAGAAATAACAGAACCAGAAACAACTCGGACGACTCAGAAATCAATAACTGAAACAGAGCCGAAACAGAGGAACCGGAGCAGGAAGGCAAAACGAAAATACAAGTTCTAGCGACAGTACAGACATTAAAGGAGCACTGAAAGAAGTTTAACAACTGCTAGAAAGAAAGGAAAACTGAAACTTTTACGGAAATCAGAAAATTGGAAGAAGAGAAACAGAGATTTAAATCACATATAAAAGCCAGCAGCCAGAAATAGAGAAGCATTCATACCAGTTCTCTTCCGAGCTCAACAGCAGCCTCTTTGTAGCTGTTCTTTTTTCCTGGACTACTTCCACAAAACACACAAATTCTCTTGAATTTGGATTGTTTCATTGCCATCTCCATCTTTCTCTGTCCCTCTCTGTATCACGAACCAAGAGCTTATCTTCAATTTGTTCAAGTGACCCACCAGAGCTTGACAAAGTTTTGGGAGTGGATTCGTGCATATATATAACCAGAGAGCACCAGCGTACATATTAGCACGCGTAAAAATTCCATACCCCGTAGTCCACACTTTAAGGACAGTGACGCAGTCTTTCGCCTCACCTCCACTTGCTGCTTAGCAAACTCGTCACCCAATTAGATTTTTCTTGAAGGCCACTCACCCATTTGCTTGGAAAGACGAGGCTAAACTTAAATGTTCTAATTAAGCTCTAATTTCACATTGTCTATAATTAACTGTCACGTTCGAGTCTGCTAACTGAAAACAGACAAGTTTTCCAAGTTAATCATGGGATTATATTGATTTCTTTGGTTCATAATAAACTAGCAATCAAGGTCAATTTTGGAATTGGCTTGTCTGAAAAGAGAAATGTATTCCGGTGAGTAATGATAGTTTTATCAAGAGTTGTGTTTAAGTCCATGCATGATACTTCATGTTTTCCTTCTTTATGCAGGCGGCTTCCTTCCCTTTTCTTCTTTTCGGTGGCCTTCTCTTTGCATTTGCATGTTAGTCATAGGTTGTTTAAAAAAACTGAGAAATGTGGCTTCAAATACAGTAATATACTGCTCCGTGAAACATGTTTATTTGATTATATTGGTATAATAAGAGTATGATGACCCTTTGCCTTTACTTGAATGAATCGGCTCAAACCACATTGTGAACCCATGTTTATTGAACTTTCTTTCTTGACTGACAATCAAACTTATATACGGTGAACCGACTCTGAACTATTAAAATATAAACTTTTAACTTTATAACTGGATCTTTCGTCGAAATTTCTGTAATATCTGATCAAAGTTGTACCATTTTTCCTTGCAGAGATTGATGAATTTAACAATGCTACATAAAATATTGGCCATATCAGACTAAAAGTGGAAGAGGACAAGTTGAGCAGAGTAGATAAAGAGGGGATGAGGGGACAGACGGTGCCTGAGGACCCATCTTACATGTACCCTCAACAAGCCTTTTATTACAAGACATACTTGTTGTATCCATAGGAAACACTAAATATTTTCATTACACCATATAACAAACAAAACTTCCTTCCTTCGTTCCCCACATTCTCCAATCCCTGCTCCATCAAACTTGCTGTCCCACTCACTACCCTCTCCTTTCCACTACTTTACCTTATTCTTTAATCTCCATGCATTGATTTTCCGTAATTAACTTTTTGCACCTTCTTCTTCATTAATTAAACTCTTTACCATCCATTTACGTTATATGTAGTGTAAGCCAACCATTGTTACTTTTTAGTAGCCAAACTCAAACCTCTGCTTGGTTTTCCTTACGTGACATTGACATTTAGCTTTCTTTGAAGAAGGTATGCTATGTCTTGGTTGTAACCTAACCGTGCAAGCACTGTATTATGGGCTTATATATGCTGAATTAAATGTTAAAACTGAGCATCTGATACAAGTATTTTTGGTGCATGAACTACGATGGGTTTGTATTGAATTTGTTGATTCATCTTTGCTCAGGTAATTTGTAAGTTTGTTGAACAAAATGAGACATTGAAGCTTTAAGAGCAATGGTGGGGGATGACTGCTCCAGCTTTTTGATGCAGTAATGTCATACATGTAGCCCTACCAGCTCCCGACCTTGCCCTTTATTAACCTCTCTTCCCAATGCACCAAATGAGCTTTCACCCCATAACTTGCAGAGGTGCAATTGTAATTAATATTTCTTATTTTTCTTCTCTCATTTGCTTTTCACCACCATATTTACGCTACAAAAATAAGTTCCGTAAAGATCATGTTAACAATCTTAGGACAGTATTGCTTTGCCCATTAGCACAATCAAAATTGCAGACATGTCCTCTTCTCTGCAGAGTTCAGATCTTCTGAATATTATGGTGTCTTATTGTGTCCAATAAATTTCAGTCATTTATTTATGTAGATCTTACAAAATAAATGGCTGAGATTACATGAGACAGAATAAGACAGAGTAATATTGGACAGAGGATCTGAACTCGTATCTGGAACATGCATGTTAGTCGGACGTCCGGTGGACTCTACAATTAAATTCAAGTTTTAACTAATTTTCCGAGAAACGATTGCCAGAGTCCTTTCCTTTGTTGGTACGCGTTTGGATAGGATAAACTTGAGGAGATACCCTTATCTGACACGTGAACTCCCCAGGGACCAAGCGATAGGCATAGATATGTGCCATTTTTCTGGTGGATGATGGCTTTGCGAAAGAAAAACCACATTATTAGTGGCCATGTACAATTTCCTTTTCATCAAAATAAGCCAATTATAACACGACACATGCTAAAGGTCGTGGACAAATTGACTTGTCCAAAGCTTTAGGTACTATGTATGATGGATGTACCATCGGAACTCAGATGTTTTGTGGGAGCAACGCCCTCGCAGTTTGGATTAAGAGGCACTTGGCCTTGTTTCACCAAATATGACGATTATCCGTCCATTCACTGCCATTCTATTGTGTACTTATATAGAAATGTAAGGATTGTTATGCTCAGCTTTTTATTCGAAAAGATGTGTTGCACTAGTTTATGTATCGTGGGGAGGCTTTTACAATCATTTCCTTTTTCTTTATAACGCTTTCGCCTTCCATTTTTCCTCTTAGCTTTCTTCTCAGGATTTGCCAAGTCACTGGCAAAGAAAAGTCGAATAATTGAAACCATTCTTATAGCTTATTTTCAGTCTCTCTACCTCACCGAAGTCGAAGCTTGATAAGCATCAGAATCATAAATATTGTCTAAGTGGGAAGCTGGAAGCAAATGGTTGAGCCTTCCTGCAGCGTCAAGCTCCTGGGGTTAACCATATGCATGATCTGCTGGTCTGGTCCCACATTTGTGCTAATGACACAATTTGAGTTCCACTTATGAATTGGTGGAAATCCTACAAGGATATAATTGATCCATTTCCACTATCCTTGGTTTATGATGATAATAAACCTTTTTGGCATTGTGGGTGTGTGTTCTACGATATGCCCATTTTAACCTACTCATGCACCAGTCTATGTATAACTCTTTCAGATCAGCTCTTGTCTCTCCTACCTTAAGGAACACCTGATCCCACCACGCATATCCTTTTCTTTTAACTGATCAAATCCACCTCCTGCCTCACTTGGATGTATATGATGCTATTTTGCCAACGTTTATGACTGCTGCCGCGTCTACCAAACCCCACACCAAACTATATCTGTCACATGCACCTTCTTTCTCATCCTAATTATGAGGAATTTTAATTTGTTCTGCCCATCTGAAAGCCAGTTCCGTTTGTATAGAGAACTAGTAAAGTAGGAGCCAACCAATTTAACTTTTTTGAAACAAAAATTAAATATCTTTTTACATTAGATATAAGAAAATAATTTTATTTAATAAAAAAAACATTCCTTATGGCGTGCATTTATTGGGGCTTTCGTTAAGTAATAGAAACTATTTTATAGGGGGTGCTTGTTTTGGGGTAATGGGGAAAAATCTATGGGTATGGAATGAAAACCCTTGTTTGGTATCAACATGGGTAACACTTTCATTCCCCCATTTTCAGCAATACTTCATACTTGCGGATTACTAGAGGAATGAGATTCATTTTTGGCTATACTCCATTCTCATTCCTTACTATATTTATTCCTATTCTTATTTCCATTCCTTTCTGTGAACCAAGCGCCCTAAATTAAGTTTTGAGGAGATAAGGCAGACATCTCTCCTTTCAACGACAATGAAGCAAGTTGAAGGAAATATTCCTGCTGAAAACGAGACCAATGTTGTATGCTTTACTGATGTTCATTGGTCATGGTTAGTCAATTCCCTTTTTTTTTTCCTCTATTCCATATGTGAAAGTAGCTTTCTTTTCCTTTCTTTTTCTGCCACCGCCATTCATAAGTACACATCTACTTGCCTTTTCTACCTCTACAAACGATGAGAGCTTATGAAGTTCTAATCATCACATACTTGGATGACGCATTATAACTTCTAATAATTAATGCAGCTAATGGCATATGACTCTTAACTAATTAGTTCTATTAATTAATACAAAAGTAATGTCTTTTAGTAATTAAACACACAAAGAAAATATTATTAGAATGTAACTTACATTTGATTGTTGATTTTGCAACATATATAATTAATTAAATGTACTATTTTTCTTCATATATTTTGTTAATTATATTTGATATTTTAACATTAATGGTAAATTTTTTGAAATAATTACAGTATAATTGAAACTACAATGAAATCATAATTTTGAAGTTTAATTTGTATTTATGTATTATTCTTAAATCTTTCATATTTGTAGTTTAATCAAGATAATATCTTGATAAAAAATTAAAACTAACACACATTATGTTTCTTTCCTAAAAAATGTAATTGATGTCATAAATTAAAATGTGAAAAATACTTAAATAAATATGTGAGTGTTTATTAGAAATAATAAATATACAGATCTAACTCAATTATATATGAGGATCCCAAATAGATATTACTGAATTTGTGAATTTTCTTATTATCATAGTTATATAATTGATTCTTATACTTAAGATTATCAAAGCATCTCACGTAAAAAGTATTTTCAAATATTAATTATAAATCAGTGGTTAATTAATAAGAAAGAACCTAATTGAATTTAAAAGAGTAGAATCTAAATTCATAATCTATGTCTAATTGAAATATTGGATGGTGAAAAAGTTAAATTATATATCATGATTATGGACAAGTTGAATAAAACCATTTTGATATTTTGAATATTTGGATAGTTATGATAAGTTGCTAGACATCAATCTTAATCTATAGTAATAAATTGTTTAAAGACAAATTAAAAGAAGTTTTAATTTTTTATTTTAGTTATAAATTATAGTTATAATTTATAATCGTTGACAACATGTTAAAAACTCAATAGGTCACATATAAAAGAACAATTAAAAAGAAATTTAATTTAAATTAAGTTAAACTTAATTGTAAAGTTTGAGAGATTTAAGAATCAAATATTTGATATTTGATTTTATTAAAATTAAAATTATAATTATAATTAGTGTTAGACTTTATATATAATTAGAAAGTTGAATTTTATGAAGAAAGAAAATCTATTATTTTCTCTACAGTTAAAGGTTGGACATGTTGATAGCTTGTGGTTAATGGTTCAAGAAAAAAAAATTTATACAAGAATTTGAATTATGTACGTCTCAAACTTTTTATTTATGATTCATACTATTTTATTTGATCAAAATATTATAAAAGTTATTTTTCATTGTGTTTGTGATTGGACTATAGTAAGATCTAATCTTGATGTTTTCAATATTGTCATATATCATTTAAAATGTGAGAGAATAACCTAAAAATAATATGGTGGAAACATATAAACATATCTTAGTTGAACATTTTTGTATCTTAATTAATAAAATAAATAATTATCAATCGTTTTTAAGTGTTCAAAGAACCATTTTGTAATTAAAAATACGGATTGACTCTTTTGAAGGAATAGCAATGTATATGTTTTATAGTTTACTACTATTTCTTAAAAAACTTCGTGTCAGTACTATCAATTCAATCAAGTAGTAATCAAACTGGTTTCATGACTATAAAATCACCTCCATAAATTCAAAAAGAGAAAGAAATATAGGAACCAAGTAATCCACAACAAACTATTATCTCATCAAAAAGTTAGAAAAGGAAATGCCAATTTGTTTTCATTTAGTGAATATTTAAATCTGATATCCAACTTAAATTTAATGACTCAAAACATGAGTGCAGTTGAGTCTGAATAATCTGACACTTTCAGATATTAAAATCTCCATAAATGGATCAAAATAAAAAACCAAAGCTAATTGCAGTAAAGTACTCTCAATGGTTCATTAGCAAACAGACATACGTATGAAAAAAAAAGAGGTGAAGGGATATATGGGAAGACAACGTGACATATTCTGGGCGCTTTCGGTAAAGAGTCCTTTCCGCAAAGCATACAACCCTTCAGTCCCTACAATAAAATAGATAGTGTAGACATGTACTCTTGAGGCTGAGGAATATTCTTTCGACGGGGTGACGCTGTTGGTACAGTTATATTAGTTATAGTGGAAAAGCCATAGCCCCAAAGAACTCTTATTAACTACTTTTTCAAGTTTTTTGATTCTCTTTGGAATCTGGTATACATGTATATACAATTTGCCTATAGGAAAAGTAGAGCATCAACAGCCAAATGTCTGGTGATTTTCAACTTTTGACAAACAAGGTCTTTTAATTTTTCTAACAAAAGTGACCACCGACTTCTGTTTTGTCTATTAACGATCGAGGAACGGATATCACGTTATTTTCAGCCTCTGTATCTCTCGTATGTTCATATTCAAGTCACTTTCTTCCAGTTTCAACATCATTATGTTAACTTTCAACCATATCACAGTCAAATGAATAAAGAAGTATGAATATTAATTATAAAGGAGTGGGAGAATTTGCAAACGTATTTGGTGTAGAAAGGGCTTGTCGGCTGCATGAGAGTGTTGACGCGTTGTTTTTGGTAATGAAATGCCCTGTGCATGCGGATAGTGAGTAGAGCTTTGAATCTTGATTCTTTATTATAAATAGAGTATTATATATATGTGTGTGTGGTAAATTAAATTCGTAAATAACGGATAATCATTTATTGGCTACGTTTTATTTTTAGTTTTCTTTTATTGGTGGGTTTATCGCCATATAACTATGCCTCAGTAAAGAAAAATGAAAAAGAGATGGCAGTTTTACTAGTATATGTTGTTTATTGCAATAATGATTAATTGATTTTTTTTATTTCTCAAAATGTTTCGATTATTTTTACTTGGTAATTAAAAAGATTTTTTGATTGATGCTTGAGGTCCAAAAACTTGAACTAAAATGGCAAGTCATGAACTCCCAAATCCCATTACGTCACTAGTTAGTATCAGTGAGTTAGGGTTCACTGTATATTTCTGCTAAATGTGAAGGCTAATGTTTTATCCAGTTCGCTGGTTTACGATAAGGATTATCATTTGTTTGATATTCAAAGTTATGATATTAAATTTTCCAATGATATTAAATCATTTTCTTACCTTTAATGGTTATGACCAATAATTCCTTTATTTCTTAACCCAAAAGAGAAACTTTGTCTATTAGATAAGAGTAGCCTCATTCTTGTTTTTCATGATAAACCCATCATTAATATGTGCAAACTAATTTGATCATAAACGTATTGAATGGAGGGTGCACTGATATAACCGTCTTTTTTTTTTTAGTCTTAGACCAGGGTATCCACCTGCGAATCTAGTGACTAATCCCCTCGCTGGTTTGTAGGCACCTCACTGGGTGGGACAGCTGGCCCAAGGATTTAAGGCTGCTCCATACTCAAAGTCAAGGATCGAACTCCTGACCTTTAGTTAAGGATGGATGAGTCCCTGCCACTCAATCACATCCCTTGGGTTGATATAACCGTCTTTATGTAATAACTTCTATCATGAATTGAATTATGATTATACAAACTACGCACCATAACAACATAGTCTAAGAAAAGAAGAAGAATTTCATACTTACTGAAGACTCAGTGATCATAAGAACATGTGTCATAAGAACACGAGACACGACAATATGAGCATAAATTACAAATTATTAGTCTACAAATCATTTTATTGATGAAATAGATATGTACCCACACACACACACATATATAGTTGCCATTGAACTAAGTCATGTAAATTACAGGGGAAATTGCCCCTTCATGTCTAGGATTCTTAAACTTATCCCATTGACCACCTTCAAATCTAGGGAATTAAACCACAATACCAATAAGAGTACTTGTATATGTAGTAGCTTCATGTGAATGACAATGAACTCATCTTTACTTATTGCTTGTATCAGGATTGAAGCGCCAAGTTAAATTCTTTTTATATATAAAACACACTTAATTTTTGTACATAAGAAAATTAAATATATGGTAAAAAGAGAAGTTTGGAAGAACGAATGATACGATATAGCTGAATAGTGATGTCCTCTTTAAAGTCCTGATTTAAATGGGAAAAAGTCCATTTTGCATAAGTAAAATTTAAAACGAAAAAAATTTAACATGGTTCAAATTCGTATGCTACAACTATATGAAGCCGATAGCTTTAGTTGGCCATAATCTTATTGGTCAATCCACTACTAAAGATCTAAAATTCTATTTTTATGCATCATGAATAGCTCAATAACTGTATATAGTTCTAAAGATATGAAACTCCAAAAGTGCTTGATTCATTTCTTCCCTCCCTTTTAATTAGAGCATAAAAAACACTGAAGAAAGTGATTATATACTTATGCTGCTAGTATGTTGGCGTTGTACTTCCATAAGATTGTGAAACATGGTAGTTTGTGGAATACATGAGCAACTTTGGAGAACAATGGGTATCGTGGAGGAATAAACTTTGATGGGTTATTCTTATTTTTCATTTTGCGGAAAATGCATTTAAGTTTGCAATGAAGTGGTGAGAAAGAGAAAAGAAAAAACCCTAGTTCGATGCTCATTTACCTTATGGCTTGCTTTCTTACAGAAACTCCCAACCCGAGATAAACTTACTTTCCTCTACATTCCTAACCACTGCTCTCTGTGCCTTAGAGCAAATGAATCTATTGATCATCTTTTTTTTGACTACCCTTTTTCTAAAGCTATTTGGGCTCATTGCTTTTCCTATTTTAACTTGCCCAGCTTGAACTTGTCTTCCCTTTCCACTATTCTTCCCTGGTTCTTAACTGTTCCCCAATTCAGAGCTTCAGTCAGCACTCTCTTTCCTCTACTCCTTTCCACCACTGTTTACCACATTTGGACCGAATGTAATGCCAGAATCTTCAGGAATGAAGCCTTGGCTGAGGAGCGCGTGCTTGCAAGAGTTATCTCCCATGTTAGGGAACTGCTCAGCCTACACACTGAGAGGAGGTAATTTGTGTTTATTCCTTTCTTTTTACATACTTGTTTTTTCAGGTCCCAGCTTTCGAGGTGCTATTCGGAGAGTCCCAGTTTGCCATGCCAACCCTTGGCGGTGCAGTGCATTTCAGCTTGGCCATTCAGGGGCTATGCCTATGCAGTTCTTTATTTTGGCTTCCGCCTTTGCCTTTGGTTGTTAGCTCGGGATTGGTTTGTTTTAGTTTGTCTTCTACTTGCCTTTGTTTGCTCGTGCTTTGGTGTAATCTGTAAGTGTTGTTGTTCTTTTGTTGGGTGATTTTTGGGTGCTTCTTCCTGTGCTGCAGCGTTTCTTTTATTTGTTTGGGCGCCCTGAGGCTCTTCTAGTTTAGCTTTATCAGCTTTGTTTGTGAACGTTTACTGTACATATTTGTTTTTTAATTTAATTTATTTCTCTGATTTACCAAAAAAAAAAAAACCTTAGTAGTTGCACAATCAGATGATGTCCCAATGCTGGAATAACGACCACTGCATTGATGATTGCTAGATGATGATATCACTTTTTTACAAAGCCACTAACTGTAATTATCCTCTCTCTTTTTTTTTTTGGGTTACATGTAATTATCCTCTTTGCATGATAAGCATGCCAACTTCATTGATTGTCTTCTTGACCTTCGATCCTATATATATAAATATTTTAGAGCAACCAGAAACATAAATTTCGAACGATATATAAGTTGCTAATCCAGGTGTACGCCTACTGTTTGTCGGGAAGGTCATTTGTGTGTGGACTGCAAATACATGTGTATATGAACTTTTGAGAAAGATGATGTTGGATATTTTGTCGATAGCATATAGTGTTAGACAGTTGAGTCAGAATTGCATGAAGCAGAAATCTTTCTTTTGGTGTTTTTTCTTTGCCACTTCAGAGATTTGATATTTATGTTGGTCATATACACAAAACAAAATAAACATAATGGGATAGCATGATCATCCTCTGCTGGTGGATATCTCCACATATGGGCTCCCTTTATTGTTCCAATCATCACTTTTTTGTCCCCAAAAAATAAAAAGGAGACACTGCTCGATAACTGATCTCAGATGTGTCTCTGTTTTATTCTCTCAATTTGTGCTTGTATAGTTCTAATTACGGAACTGAAAAACGACGTATCATGTTATAATAGAGACTTAAGGTTTGTTCGATGAGGTATGTAAACTTAAAGGAAACAAAATAAGTATCTTTGTTAATAATTTAAGAAGAGATCAAGGATTTTGAAATCCAACTTTTAATCATGTCTATCCCCTTTCCTAAGTGCTTACTCTACAGAATCTGATGTTTTTTGTATAAATAATATTGGTGCACCCACACATGATAACGATCAAGTAATCTTGGAATATTAAATTTTCAGGTCAAAATTCATACTGTATCATCATGTTCCACCATTTCTGTTGGTCGCAGAACAGTCAGTTTTGCGATGATTCTGTAAAAAGCATTTTCAAAAACAATTTCAAAGCTTTAAGAAAAATTTTCCTTGGTCACGGATTTAAGTTGAATTTTGTGATACTAATGACTTACAAGATCTATGCATGTTCAGGTTTTACTCATACAAATCTTCAGAGAAGCTACGAGTAATTTACCACTAATTACCATGTATAATGATGATACCATATCGTGCTACAAATGACATATTTGAAAGTTGGTTCGAGCAATCCATAAAGTCTTCCCTTCAGTTTGGATTACTTGGAGACTTTCCGTTAATTTTAATAAAGAGAGGATTAGGTCTGTTACTTAATTTTAATAAAGAGAGGATTAGGTCACAAGCCATCTTTTGCTTTGATTCACAAGGTTCTTTGCCCCTTTCGTTGGGTAACTAATTTCAACGGTCAAGGGCATAATGACGGTCTAGAGAGATTTGTTCCAATGTCTATGGCTTTATTAACCAAACTTGATGATTGTCTTCTCCAATGCTAACATAATTACTAAGGAAACACCTAACTGATCCAGAAGGTTAAATCATGAGTACTTTCTTTAAATCATCGTTTTTCTACTTCTTCTCTTCATTGAATCGCTTAATTTAGCTGTAAGAACTAAGAATTCGATAAAGTGTATTATAAGCTGTTATTATAATATTTGGAAACAGAACTAATAAGCCAGGCCAAGAGTCAAAGTGGGTCCAAGCAGGAATGACTAAACCCCCACCAATAGGATTGGTGGCTTAACAAGTGGACCCATGAGTTTTGGACTATCCCTTGCAAAAAGAAGCTGATGTTGCATACGAATGTGGGACTCTGACTAAGTTATTGGGTCGCTTTCCACTGATGTTGCTCCTCTTTTTGAGGTAATTTCATGTTTCACTCAATTAGTTTGTCCAGCACTCTTTAGCTAACATTGAGCAAAACAACCTTCTCCACAAAGTGACAGGCCATTTCCCTTTGTTAAAAGTGCCCTTATGTTCTTACGCTCTTTCACTCTCTTATTCTTTTGTTTTAAGCAAAATGTAAATTTCAATAAAAATATATTTGCAACTCTTTCTAATTCTCTCCTAGATTTCCAACCCTCCTATATGTAAATTAATAAAGGAATGGACATTAAAATGTAAAACTAATTTACTCTTTTGTAATTTTTTGATAGTTAAATTGCGTCTTATATAAATGTACGGCTTATAATAATAACTAAGACAATTTACTTATTAATGTTTATATTAAATAGTAATTAATAAATATTTAATTTAATTTTCCATATACTAATTCAAAAAATTAGTAGAATACTCTTAAACAAAATTTGTCTTCTTTTTTATACAAAATTTTGAAGTTCTTGAGATCCAAATTCATGACTTCTGTTGAAGAAGATTCTTTGAGAGCCCTCCCTTCATCATTCAGACCACTTCTCTCGAGGCATGATTTAGTAGAGTTCGTACCACTACATTTCCTGTTTTGTATGAATTAGAACTTAACAACAATTATGGTCTAAAATCGCATCTTTCAAATCAAAATGGAGTCTTAACATTAGTGTATGATGGATCAAAAAGAAGAGAATCCGAGGCTAAAAATGCTCTAATTTCAGTTTTCTTTTTAGTTAATGTAGAACTGACAAATGTTCTGTAACACGTAACAGTACCTTAGTTACGTATCACAGATCAAACGTGAAAGAGCAAGAAATGAACAAATGCGGAAAATACTTGATTTCGATCTTCATAACTTCAAACGAGCTTTTCGAAGCTGAAACGAACGTGAATTCACCGCTGCCTTCACGAGAATTGCTTTCCGGGACATGGGTAAGGTCTTTCTATAATTTTTTGAAAACGTAAACTCTTTTAACGGGTCAGAAAATCCTTATGCCTACGATTGATATATGAGCAATTACAAGAGACCTTAACCTTTTTATATAGCTTTCATATTAGGCTTTCCCATCACAGGCCCGATATGGGTCCAGTCCACACTGATTAAGATCAATTTTTCACACGGACTTCGACCTATTGATTTAAATAATTTATTGGGTCACTTTATTATCTTTATCTGGATTAAATTACGTAACTTAACCAATAAGTTATTAAAATGCAATTAATAGTTCTCCAACTTTATGAGATAAAACAAAATTGCCCAACATTCTTCCCCTTGGACAAGCATTATTAATTGTAGTTTTGACTCTAGTTTAAAACAATTTAAAAACTTAGTTAAGCCATGCTACTGAATTAGTTGACTGAGTTTAAAACAAAACATTTGATTTAAAGATAACAAAAGTCCATCATTCCCTGCTGCAAGGCTTTCGATACCGAAAAGTATCAAATATATGTGTCTTGTGCGAAACAGATTCAATACAATCACATATACCTAATACCTCATTAACATGAATGATAAAATGGAGTGTGGCAAATTAAGATGATATCTTTATGATCTAAATTATATCATCTTCGTTTATAGGTCTCGATTTCTCCAACTTTATGCTAAATCACATATGCTAAACTGCATTAGAGAAATCCTGTTTTCTCTCACCAAATGTTAAACAACATTAGAGAAAACTTGTTTGCTCTCACCTATGCTAAACTTAGAGAAAACCTTGATATTCTCCAATTGAATGTTAAACTGCATTAGAGAACCTTTATGAGATTAAAAACTTATATCCCCTATGTCATGTCAAACTATATGAATATTTGTATAAAACTGTACGTCTCTTAATGACATAAGCTCAAGGTCAATCTGTATATATGCCCAATGGCCTTTAAATGCTTAAGATTGACACAAATCTTAAAACTTTCATACGTATTATAATAATGTATGATAACACATATTACTGAAAATAAATGATGATCATCTTTATTAATAAACCATCATACTATCATAATACATTAAAATGTACAAATGTACATGGAGCAAACATAACGATCTCCTAACTAACAGTGTCTAAGGACGTCAAAACACCCATACTGTATACTTGTGTCACAAACACAAGTGGGAAAAGTCCTTTAGTTAAAGGATCGACTATCATTTCCTTAATCCTTAAATGCTCCAACCCTTAATGTCACCTTTTTGTATCAACATCTTTATGGCCAAATAATTGACCTTTAAATGCTAAGACCCTATGATATTCTTTGTTGATATTAAACAATACAATAAGAAGATTACTACAGTACAACCAAATGGGTCTAGCCACTAAATCAACCACAGACAACTTAGAAATTAAGTTTCTGAGCTAAACCGTCTGTGAAACAGCATCATAGTATGCACTTTGCATGCATGATTGAGGAAGTCACCCGTGTCTACTTGACACTCTTCCTCGACATTGTACCATCTACAAACTTAAAATATGTAACCTTAAGTGAACTTTTGATCATTCGAACACATAGCTAAATTTGAATATAAATGTCCTACGAGGTTTAGTCTGTTGATTTTGCTATATGTCAACATATAATCCTTAGTTCCTTTAAGTATCTAAACACTCGCTTGACTGCATTCCAATGGTCTACACCTAGATTAACCATATATTGACCAAACAATCAAACAGTAAATGCAATGTCTCCCTAGTACATAACCAAGTATACATCAGACTATCAATCATACTAGTATACGGAACATTCCTACATAACCAAGTATACATCAGGCTATCAATGATACTAGTATACAGAACATTCCTCATAACCACTCTTTTTACTTTATTATTTGGATATTGTGCCAAAGATTATGTCTCACTATGAGAGAAAGGAGCTACGATAGGTTTACTATTAACCGTAAACCTTTGTAACACATACTTAATGTATGCACTCTGTGAGAGACCTGATGAGTGTTGAGATCTATCTTGGTGAATTTGAATACTTAGGACAAAAGATGATACACCAAGGTCCTTTATGTCAAAGTTCTTGACCAAAAGTTGCTTAACCTTATACAACATAGTTAAGTAATTTGATGCGAGCAATATATCATCAACATGCAGTAATAGGAAGATAACTTTGCTCCCCCTGACCTTATAGTTCAAGCATCTTTTAACTTTATTTTTCATGAAACCGAAAGAGGTCAAAACCTCATCAAATATAAGGTATCACTTTCGGGAGGTTTAAAGTAAACCATATATTGATTTGTATAATACGCAAACCATGCCAGTTCCATTTGGATCAGAAACCCTTTAGGTTGTTTCATACAGACCTCTTTATAAGGGTTTATTTGGAGAAGCAATTTTAACAACCATCTGATATAACTCTTTATCATCATGAGCTACAATTATTATAATCACTGAAAATGTATCCTACGAGGATACAAGAGAAATGGTAACATTAAAGTTTAACCTTTTTTCCTGAGTGAACCATTAGGCAACCGAGCCAACCTATAAACCGCTGAACTTTATCCCAAAATCCTTTAGGTCTTGAACTTCATTTACAATTGATGGGTTTACAGTTCTGCTGCAAATTAACTAGCTCCCTAACCTTACTATGCTTCATGGATTGCATCTCGTCATTCATTGCATCCCACCACACATTCGTATTGGGTCCAGAAATAGCTTCTGTAAAAGTAACTGGATTCAAAACATGTCTAATATCATAGTCCTGTACACCTAATAAACTATGTAATTAAATGGGATAGCAGGTCGTCTCACTTTGGTAGATTTATCTAACTGCATTAGATCTTGTACTCCCTATACAGTTATGGATTCCTGTTCCTATACAGGCACGGTACAGAGACCTAGGTCCACGAGATCTAACTGTATGAGTAGCGGATACATGATAATTGTAGTATCTGCCTTGCTATCATCCGAAGGGTCAAAGGGTATACCATCATCATAGACATTATACTCCAGAAACTTAGCTGTTTGTGATTCCACTATTCCAGTCCCCCTTATATACAGTAAAAGTTGTAGCCTTAAAATGGACGAGGTATCTTACTAAATAGCAATGAGCGGAACGAGCATGCAATCTTTTTTTATAAGGATTATACTATCTTAGTAGGGTAGTCTCATACATGAATGTGTGCAAGGTTAAGTTTCCAAACTTCTAGATAATCAAGTAGAATGGCCCTGTTCAGCATCGACTTCTTCAAGTCCTTTAGGGTGCAGTTATGTCTTTCGGCAAAATACCATTTTGCTCAGGACTACTCAGCATAGTGAATTAAGCCACTATTCTAACTGATTCCAAATATCTAGTAAACGAGCCTTTTAAAGTCCTAAAACACCATACTTGTCATGATATTCTCCCCTACGGTCAAATCTAACTATCTTGATGAATTTTTCCAATTGGTTCTTAACCTTCAGTCTTTAAACAAAAACACATAACTGTAATGGGAATAATCATCATCAAATGTCATAATATATTTAGAATTACACAATGCAACTATATAAGGTCTATCGATATCTTTATGTATCTGACTCAAAAAGTCAAAAGCATGAGTTGACCTCAATATGCTTATTAGTCAACTTACCCCTACAACAGTCAGCACATGCTCCTAAATCATTATAATCTAGAATTGAGAAATGTTTTCCTTGATCAATTTTTCAACTCTAGCTCTGAAAATGTGGCTTAAACTTTTATGCCACACCATGTATGACTTCTCATTCATCAGGGTTCTTCTTTTCATAACTTATTTAGCAATATACGAAGAAGCATATATTTGATTGCGGGGTAAGACACATTTTGTACAAACCATATGACAAGAAAGTTGTACTATTATGTTTTTCATTAAACAACAACTGTACAACAAAAGCATTAAATACAAAACATTAACCTCTTTGTACAAAATTGATCAAAAGATCACGTATAAAATGTGCCATGTAAAGCCCAAATGAACCTTACAAAAAAGTTCAGTACATATATTCCCCATAGACATTACTTCTACTTCTTCATTGTTGTGAACCGTCAGTTTCTCCTTCCCTTTATTTGGCTTTATTTTGGATATGAACCTCTGCATATTTAGGCTAAAGCATTGAAGTTTGGCTTTATTTGGCTTGAGTTTCTCCTCCTCAGCAATGTAGTGGGCTATCAAACCATTGAAGTCCTATTCCTCATCCATCGAATAATATGTCATAACCAGATTACCAAACTTAGAAGCGAGTTTGTTCAGAGTCTGGTGAACAATAAAGACATCAGAAAGAGGAATGTTCAACATCTTCAATTTACTGTGAAAATCAATCATTCTTGATATGTACTCCACTACTCCCCCTTCTTCCGTATACCTCATGAAGAATAATTCTTTCATTAAGGCACTTTTCTCAACATTAGGTGAGACTGTGTACCACTAGGAGACATTACCAAGAAACTCCTTCGCTATGTTAGTGTTCGAAAGTCCCCTAAGCAGATGGTCAGGTATGGATCTCTTAATGGTCATCAGACATAATCTATTAGACCGATCCTAGACTTCATAGGCTGCTTTATGAACTCTCGAGCTTATGGATGTAGGTGGAGATGACCTATCCGTCCATATGGTCATATCGACCTCAGCTATCTCCATCCACTTCTTGTATTGAAACCGGACAGAGTTTCAATGGTGACACTGATTTTGTTGACCGAAAAGATGACTTCAAAATGATAATGCTTAAATCAGCACAAATGTAAAACAACAACGATACTCAAAGTCATTAAATAGTATCTTTATTGAAAATCAGGTCACACATATTATGAAACACTTGTGGGCTGAATACATAATATATACAACTAGACCTCCACATAAAAGCGATTATAGTACAAACTATCAACTCTCATGACGCTACCATCTGTGGGCGAATAGATCATTTAAGCAACAACTTTCCTCTATCTAATGCCTTTATGCACATTTCAAAATCTCGTGTAAGGTCAACACTTGTGGGTAGAATAATCAAACATGAGACCAGAGACATCCCCTAACGTGTAAGCAGAACAATTCAAAATACTGACTCAAAAGGCTACTATGGTGACTACATCCTCATCAGCACTCAAAAAGTCCACAAACACAAGGGATACATTTTCCTATTATCCTCACATTTTTTATAGGCACATGGTATGTGATAATGTAACATCAATGAATGTAAAAATCCAAATGCGCAGTCTCATGGTCATACACTTGTGCTGAAGACATCCTCAAAAAACTTCATTTGAGACTTTCGCAAAGGAAAAATCTCAATAAAGTGACTATCGTGCATCACCGGATACTGAACCAACCACCCAAGACACGATAACCTTATGCATCTCCCTTATGGCAAGTTCGTTGCACGAAAATCTACTAAAAAATGGGTTTAGAATGTCTTAATTCTTTTTCTGAGTAACTATCATGTGATCCCAAACACTGAATATAAGACCCGAGATATGAAAACTTGACTCCCTCATGTGATGTCCAAAGCATGAAAATTACTTGAAATCGGATTCAGAACGCCTTAATTCCTTTTTCCTGGAGTTAAAATTTAATTTATTATTAATGTAATAAATCCAGAAAAATAAAAAATTCTACTTTATGAATTTTCGGATCTGGAAATTGACCCGAAACACCCTAGGACACCCTTACAAGAAATCTGATATTTTTTTTGTATTTTTTTAAATTACTGTAGTTGCTGACATCAACATGACATCAGCAATGCGTCAGCGCACTGTAGTGCTGACGTCATCCACTAATGTCAGTTGCGAGTGATCACACGTGCCGTCTAACAACGCTTCTCAACGGTGATTGGCGCTAGCGCGCCCATGCGCACTTATTCGATGGTAAATTATCTAGATCAAATTGCGTAATTACGTAACTTAATCAATAAGTTATTGAAAAAACTGAAAAATACAATTAATTATTGTACAATTTTATAAAATAGGACAAAATTGTCCAACATGTCAACCATTACCCAGAGGCCAGAGTACTTTTCAACGTAATTGATTGCCACAAATCTTTTCTCAAGTATCATATTATAAATAGGCTTGAATTTTGGAATCAGCTTTTACCTTAAACTTTAACCATTTCACTCCCAATTCAAAAGAAAAATAGAAAGACAAACCAAATGAGTTTCCTTTTCCAATTTTTTTTCCCGACCGTCAAGGATGTTTTAGACTAAACTTTTTTAGGCTGTCATTAGTAAATAGGAGATCAATTCAAGAGACCACTCATATTCTTAATCTTTAGACAAGCAAAGATGAAAGTTCAGCAGTTGAACACCAATTAAAGTTAAGACTAGCTACCTACCCAAAGGCATGCAAATCGAAGCTTCTTTTGCAAATCTCCATAATTCTTTTGTCCGCTTTGCTGGAAAAGGAGAAAAAGAATAATTGGTGCCTTTAAAGGATTTGAAGTTTAGGCAAAAGATAAAGAAATTTATTCTTACAAATGGCAACTAAAAACAAAACAACATTGATGTCCTAGTAAAAGTATTGTCGAACCCTGTTAAAGAAGCGCAGTCAAAGATTATGGGCTCCGAAAGTTTTGCCAACGGAGACTTTTTCGAACTCACTTTTCCCCTGTTATTTTTCTATGGTATAATCCACGTCACAGGTTAAAAAAGATGAGGCTATTTTTAACATTTTCAATTTTTGTCTATAGGATAAAAATTTTCGTACCTCAATTTTAAGAGGGACAAAAAATTTTGTTTTCAGTAAATAAACAATCCGAAAGACAGAACTTTTGTGTCCTCATCATTCGTCCTTGAGGGCGAGAACGGTAACCAAACACACTCTAATGCTGTGTTTGGTTGCCGTCCTCGGACGCGAGGACGGCGGACAAGGACAAAAAGTTTTGTCCTTCGACGTGTTTGCTTACCGAGGACAGAAATTTGTGTTCCGTCCGCAGAGGACGAAGACAGAAGTTTCTGTTCTTCTCAAAACATAGGTACGAAAATTCTTGTCCGATGGACAATAATTGGAAATGTCCAAAATAGCCTCATCTTTCTAAACATAACACCAATAATAATATTAATTAATATTATTAATTACTATTATTAATTAATTATATTAATTAATATTAATATTATTAATTAATATTATTAATATTATTAATTAATATTAATTATTAATATTATTAATCATTTAAATTAATAATAAGTAATAATA
>JANKOE010000205.1:11576449-11588867 GCA_026284465.1 Erythroxylum citrifolium | reverse complement strand
TATGGGTATCTAAGTCCTCCTCAGGAACTAAAAGTGGATAGGAACTAACAAATTCAGTAGGTAGAGGGTACTATTGGCTAAGAGGATTGCCATGGCAGCATTTCAAAAGGGACACATGAAATTGATCGCCAACCGTATCATCGTAATTGTCAGTGTGCACTTCAACTTAGGATCTCCTACAATGCTGTTTTGCACCTTAATAAACTAAGTTGAGTAACAACCATGTCTACTCATTGTATCTTCTCTTGTTTACTCAAAATATTGGGCAACTTTAGAAGGACTGTGTTCCTTCACTACTAAATGTGGACAGAGAACATCGTCCCTAGTTACAAAGCCTGTGTTTCACTTTATTGTTTCGAAAATGATTTCTAGTTGTAGGTTATGCTTCCACTAAGTCGACCGTTGAGTTTGCCTCTCCTAATGTTGTTAATAGAGTTGTTTTGCCACTGCCCGAAGCTCCTAACATAGTCAGCATTTCTCCTGGTGAAACAACGCCTGTCACTCCCTTGAAGATCTCTTTATTTCCCTTTGCACATAACTGTGATCTTTTGTTAAGTCTAACCTTATAGAGAACATCCTGAAACTGTACAGTTGGAACCCATACCATTAGTATAAACAATGTTGAACATTGTGTTAATTTTTTTTTGCTTTTATTCATTAATTAGACTTGGAACTACATGTCAATAACTTGAATCTTCAATTGATAATATATCTTTTTTTTCTTTTTATGACTATTTTTGCATACAATTGGTCATCCCTGTGATGCTTACACACATGTGTACATACCAGTTTATTTCTTTTATAATTATTTTGGGAGGAGTAAAAGGTAGTTATAATGTTTTAGCCTTGTCTTCATAAGTTGAATACACATGGGACTTGGCATGGTGCTTGATGAATATATACTAGCAATTGATATTCCTCACATTTCACTACCAGACCACAAAAACACCCAAACCAGCAATCACATAATCTAGCTAAACATAATCCCAGAAATTTATGCCTGACTTAAACCGTAACACTAATTTTCATAAAAAAGAGAAGAGGTAGAGAGAGGTCATACTATTCAGTGACGTCTTCAAGGACCATGTTGACATAGACATCAAAACCCTTAAGAGTACCGGTTCTTTGTCTCCTTTCATTATGACCCATATCTTCGATCCTATGCACCTATCAATCAAGTCTGCACCAACCTAGAAATACAAAAGGATTTCAAGCTTTCTTCAACATTAGGTTTTCTGGAGAAAAAAATCAGATTCAACGAAATGAGAAAAAATAAAATTTAAGACACAGAACCTGAGGGAAGGAGCTGCGACGGATTGCTTGCCATGGAATCCAAAAAGAAGGAAACTTTTTCTTGTTGTGGATGGCCAGCGGCTTCGTCTACTGTGGTGGTTGTTTTGACGGCGGGTTTGGTTAGGATTGGAGGACAACGAAGAGTAGAGCGAGAGAGAGGTTATGCGGTTTGGGTGTTTTAATTAAATTGTTATTGCTGTTGAGATTTTACTGAAAAATTGGACATTTCATGCAAGTAAATTAATAAGAATGGCAATAGATTGTTTCTGGCTTTATGCTGATGCAGGGAGGCTTACTTTTCAAGCAAATTCAAAGGGAAGGGATGTAGCGTTCACAGCGGCAGTCCTGAAAACTGAAATTGAAAGCTATTCACTATTCTTTAGGTAAAATAGAGTGCATAACATAATTTCCACACAATCTGCACACATGGGTGAGGTAAATGAGTGTATCTGTATGTGTAGGTGTACATGCATTGATGCGTGTAGGAACTTAAAGTTCCATCCTGAATTGATTCAAATGCAACTTCCACCATCTAAAGAATTTGACATTTGTCAAGATCGTAACAACTTCATATAATAGAAGAACCATTCTTCTCAATGGGAAGATGCATATTCTATGAACTGGCCACGATGATCAATGGATATGGTGTTGGTCAATAACAAGAGAAAGAGAAACAATAATGGATTAGATAAATTTTTACAAGCTCTTACAAGGCACCAAAGGCATGCAGCGTCATAATTAAAGACCGACATTTGCATCCCAAACAACACGTATAGCTTAATGCAAGGTAAGTAACCGCAGCTGCTTCAATGTCTTCATAGTTGATCAATTAAAACCCACTTACATAACAAGACCAGATGTTATCTTAGTTTCCTTTTTGGATTCATAATCAAATTCAAGTAATAACGATTTTTTAAAAAACCCACCAATTCAATTGGATCGGCCAATTGCTAGAAATTGAGTGAGATATGGGCAATGAAAGCAACTCACACACTCACAATATCCACAAACACCCACCGAGGAGTGAGACTTCACACACCTAACCAAGAAAACTCGATTATTCCATCTATAATTACCAAAAAGATATTAAACCATTGCGTACTTTCCTTCAAAAAGCTGTACGAGGAATCAAGAAAAAGAAGAGGAACCACATACAGGCAGGACGGCACTGGTGGAAGCCACGGCCGTCGGGTCGGACCCAATCGGCATCAGAGTCGGAGAAGACGGGTTGATGGGGTTTTCGGGTTGGAGACGGAGAGTAGGTTGTCGGAGGCGCACCATGTTTGGAGGCCATTCCCTGCAAGTGAAAACCGGGTTTCGACACACTCCCTCTTGTCAAAAAAGACGACGAGTAAGGTCACTACTCACCCGTCGTTTCTTTTATTTATAAACCTAAAAAGGTAAAATGAATATTACATTTTATGGAATTTTAAATATTATATAAGTTATTCTGATTTATATCATTAATAAAATTTCTTATTATTAGGAATGATCTAAATAATCATCTTATTAAGATATGTATACTATTTTCAATTTTATAAAAAAGAATACATCAAATTGAGGCAATCCTTAATTATCATAAATGTTCTCAATATTTATATTAAAAAATTAATATTAACTTACTTGAATTAATCAATTATTATTTTAAAAATTATTAACAAAAATATCTTAAAGAATAAATACAATCAAATTTAAGTGAAGTAACAATCATAAATTACTTCAAGTTATTTAAAGATGAAGTTTATTTCCCTAAACCTACAATTTGTAATTTAAAAGTCAATTATAATATACTTTTGCTTCTAATTGGAATTATATCATTGTTGCGATTATTGAATAAATATAACTAATTTTATTTTTAACACTTTTACGCATTTTCATACCTAGTAATGGTCCTGAATTTATTTTATTTTAAAATATGGATAAACGGATTATACATGTTGAATTTCAATGCCCTCAAGGGGTGTGACTCGATGGTTGAGAGCAGAGCTTGGCTTCGGTTAGATCCCAGGTTCGATTCTATGCTGGCCTTTCTTATAAGAGCCTGAGGCAGCCGAGATTTTACTTGTAGATAGAGAACTAGTTAAGCCTTTATAGAGGTGTGCCCGCTTGACCCGTTTATAGAGTTTTCTCGAATTAAAAAAAATTGGATTACAATATTATTTTTGGGATTAATTTACTGATACTTAAAAGTTTGAATGACGAATAGGTGCAGTTAAGGTCGAAAGCATAACATGATGAAGTATTGCCGGCATAGGAAAAAAACCAAAATCCGGATGCTGCTAAAGTTGAATCCAAAGGCAAGGGACAAAATGTCTAAATCTTTTGCCTTTCACTAGTAAACAAATTGTAACTTTATTTGGAGGCTTTGCACATGAAGAAGTGTTTGTTAAACCAATACCCTTGTCATTGATTGAGTTTGTAGCTACCACTGGAGTCATTCAACCAGAGATAGTTCCTGCCCTTCTCTTCAAGGAACATATGAAAAGTAGAAAATATAACATTTTTGCCATGCGAGCTAGACTATAACGTGTCTTCAGGATACATCACAAACTAATCGAAAAGTTGCAAGTGCAATCTGGGCTTCTGAGTTCTGATCCAAGCTCAAAAGGCAAATAAACGAGAATCCAATTCACAGGTACTTGGGCATCGAGTAACAAATGAAGAATCAAACCTTTTAAATTTGGTCACATAATTTTTTTGAGGCAGATCCGAAGATATAGACGTCAATTGACTTACCTAAGTACTCTCTCACATACACAAAACTCACAAAGATCCCTCAAATCACATCGAATACTTCACAGAGGTGGAGGACCAGGCTCAAAAAGCGGAGGACAGCAGCTTCTAAATAAACCACAGCAGCACAGAAACCATAAACTACAAAAACAGATGCAATGACGGATATCATTTGTTGTTTAATTTTATTGGAAGAAAAAGAGAAAGTGCAGTCACCCACTTACCAGCAAGCCAAACAACCACCGCCAGGGGGCGGAGCCGAGTCGAGCAGGGGTGCACTTGATGGTGGAGGAGGAGGGTCCATTGGTGCTTCACAACAGTACTATCAACTTCTGTGCACGCAAATGTTATAGAAAGAGACATACTGGTCAAATTTGTGTAACATCCTTTCTTCGTGGTCATAGCATCACCTACCATTCAAAAGGGAAGTTTTCAAGATTGCAAAGATGAAGGACAGCCAACTACCAATCACATACTAAAAGGTCCAAGTTCAGGAACATAGTTGCATCCGGCTAACAACTACTTTCACTGATGAGTCTTCCCTTGCTTACAATACCAGAATAAACAGCTCAAACAAACCTCATCTCCCAAGTTGTCTACTCTGGATTCTGTAGTCCATGAAATTCGTTAGATATTGACAGATATTTGTTAAATTTCAGGCTGCCTACAGCCTACAGACATATTTTTAGACCCCTAAACTCTCCGTTTTAATTCCTTTCTTCAAATCCTTCCTACCAAAGTATTTTTGAGAAAATTAACCAAATTAGAGTAGGTTTGCAATTAAATAAGATTGAAGGAATAGCGATGAAAAAAATAAACATACAAATTTTACATAAAAATTCCAAATAAATTAAGGTAAAAATTACCGACAAGAAGAAGAATCTTTACTATGAAATTTAGAAGTTATAACTTTTCTCTATTTTACAAAGAGAAACACTCAACTCTCTAAAAAAATAGGAGAACAACTCTCTAAACTGTGGAGAGCAAAGTGAAGAAGATAGACTTCTGGGCATAATTCTAAAACCGATGCATTTACAGTTATGGACAAATTGTTCACAACTACCATCTTTTTTTTCCCCCTTCTTTCTTCTTCATGCTTTTCCTGACTTTGTGCAAATGACTGCCTTCCTTCTTGACTTTGGTGCAGTCGGTTGCCACAATCTCCCACTTGAATATTTAATTGATAATTAATCAGATCTTCGCACAATTCATTCTTCTTTGCCATTTTCATGTTGCTTATGTCTTCATCAAGCCGCAAGAAGATCAACATCAAAGTTTGATCCCTCGTAACACAATGCAACATCTAAGGTTCCTTTAATGTATATAAGGACCCTCTTTATAGCATTATAATGCTCTCTACCAGGATACGCCATGAACCGACTAACTACTCCTACTGCATGTGCAATGTCTGGCTTTGTATAAATCATATCGAATATTAAGCTTCTCAGTGCTGATGCACACGGTACTCGAAACATCTTCATCCTCTCATCTTCACTGTTAGGACTCATGTTGGAGGATAACTTCAAGTTAACAAGACGTGGGGTAGGCATTAGCTTACAATCTTGCATGTTAAATCGTAGCAAGATCTTCTTCAGATAATTCTTTTGAGAAAGTCAAATCTTCCTATTATTTTTGCTTTGGTGAATTTGCATCCCTATAATCTTGTTTGCTAGTCCCAAGTCCTTCATTTCAAATTCCCCGTGCCTTTAATTCTATAATAAGATCTTTGTTGAGGCCTGTTACCAACGTATCGTCAACATACAACAGCAAGATGGTGAAGTCATTTCACCAAACCTCTGGAAATATGCACAAGGGTATGCATTTAGTTTGTTGTATCCAAGGCTTATAATGAAGGAATCAAATTTTTGTACCAACACCTCGACGCTGCTTTAGACCATATAGAGATTTTTCAACTTGCAAACTAAGTTCTCTTTTCCTGTTTCTTCAAAACCTCATGGTTGGAGCATATAAATCTATTCTTCAAGATTTATATGAAGAAAAGTAATCTTTACCTCTAACTACTTTAGATATAAATCAAACCTAACACATATTACCGAGACTATTCGAACCGTAGTAAAAAAAATTTCATTGAGATCAATCCCTTTCTTCTAAGCATATCCTTTCACCACCAATCTTGCACTATACCGCTCCACCTGATCATCGTCATTTTGCTTGATCTTATAGATCCATTTGTTGTCAATGGCCTTCCTTCCTTATGGTAATGGCACAAGTTCCCAAGTCTTATTCTTATAAAGAGCTTCAATTTCTTCCTGCATTGCGGTTATCCATTGAGATGCATCTGAACTATTCATTGCCCGCTAGAGAGTTGATGACTTCCCATCCTCAATGAAAAGATAGTATGCAACATTGCCCTCCATAATATAGTTTGAATGCCAATCTAGACGCCTTTTTGGAAAATTTGATTGATGAGTCTCTGAAGCTTTAGACTCTATTGGTTCTTGTACCTCGTGTTATGATGTTGCTTTAGAAGAATCCGTCTGAGAATCCTTTTCCTCGTAAACAACAGTAATTTCTTAATCTTCCTTTGATGTGCGATCATCATCTCCTTTCTTTTTTAGCTCATCTATAAAGATTACATTCCTGCTGATGATAAGCTTATGGGCAGTGAGATCCTATAGACGATACCTATTCACTCCATCAGCATACCCCAATAATAAGCATTTCCTGGATTTTGGATCCAGCTTCGTAGTTTCTTAGGGATTATACATCCCGTACATAGGACTTCTGAATAAATGGCAGTTTGAATAATCAACTGACTTATTAGTTCACATCTCCATCGGTGTCTTCAACTCAATTGTAGTTGATGGGGCCCGATTTACCATATAACAAGCGGTACTGACTGCTTCTGCCCAGAACGTCTTGTCTAAGCTTGCAGTTGCCAATATAACTCTGGTTCTCTCTAACAGAGTTATGTTCATCTGCTCTGCCACTCCATTCTACTGAGGAGTGTTTGTCGTTGTGAACTACCTTTGATGCCTTCTTTTACAAAATTGATCAAATTCATTGCTAGTATATTCTCCTCTATTATTTGTCCTCAAACACTTGATCTTCTTTCTAAATTCAAGTTCTACCCGCGCTTTGTAAACCTTGAGGATTAGAAACACATCTGTCTTCCTCTTGATTGGATACACCTAACATCTCTTGGAATAATCGTCAGTGAAGGGCACAAAGTACTTCCCTCCTCCCATGGACAGAATTGGTGCTTTCCATACATTAGAGTGAACAATTCTATAACTGATTGGCTTCTAGAATTTGATATGTTAAACTTCAACCGATGTTGTTTGCTTATAACAAAATGCTCGCAGAAAGGCAAAGATAACTTTGTGATCCCTGGAAGTAGCTTTTGCTCAGCAAGAATCTTCATTCCCTGTTCAGACATATGTTCAAGTTTCTGATGCCATATCATTGCATTTGAATATCCTGAAACAACTTATACTTTTGCCTCTTGCAAAGTCTCTCCCTTCAACAAATACAAATTTGTAGTTATCTTTTCTCCCTTTATAAGTACAAGTATGCCTTGAATTATTTTCATGATCTTGTTTTCAATTTTAACCTTGTAACTAAGATCATCCAGTTGTCCTAAAGACAACAAGTTCTTCTTTAGGCTTTCCACATGCTGCACTCCTTAGATGGTACGAATTGTACCATTATACAACTTCAGTTTGATGGTTCTTACACCAATGATCTTTAAGTCATGATCATTGCAACTGTACACAGATCCTCTTGAGACAGGTTTATAATGATAGAACCATTCCCTTCGAGAGGTTATGTGAAAAGTAACTCCCGAGTCAAAAAGTCATACACCAACAAATCTTTTTCAACTTTCTTTTGTTGTCAATGCCTCACAACACATGGCATTACAATCTTCAGAAGTGCTCACCAAATTTTCTTAAGGAGTGGAATTTATCTTATTCTGATAGTCCTTCTTTATGTAACCCTTTTTACCATAGTTGTAGCATCTTAAATTCTTCTTACTTCTTAACTTTCCCTTACCATCATTATAGTGCTCACTTTGGCCACGTTCCATTGATCTCCCTCTCATCACTGTCAATGCCTTTGCTTGTTGTGCAGTTACTTACCTGTCTTCCTTATTCTTACTATAGTTTTCTTCTTCAAGAATAACTGTTGCAAAATCAACGAAGACTAGGTGGTCTGCACGAACATTATTTGTTAAATTGATGATGAGTTGATCATACAAATCTGGTAGACTTTGAAGTAGAAGTTCAACACGTTCTTGAGACTCTATTTTATGATCTAATGATATGAGTTTGGAAAATAGAGTATTCAAGGTGTTGATGTGCTCTATCACTGAAGTAGATTCTGACATCCGAAGAGTGTACAATTTTCTCTTAAGGAAAATCTTATAGTGGAGTGATTTGGCTTTGTGCAACTTAGTGAGATGACCCCATATCTCCTTTGCCATTTTCTTCTCCTCTAAGCTTGACAACTCCACATCTGTTAATGCCAGATGAAGATTTGCAATAACATTCCCGTCCATCTCATTCCACTTATTATCATCTGTGAATATTGTTGGCCTTTGTTGATGGCTGCTAGGTAGTTATCTTTTCTCAAGACAGCCTTCATTTTCAACTTCCACAATGAGAAATTACTCCCATTCAACTTCTCAATCTCAACTTTTGCCTCTATTGCTTCTATCACGAACAAAACTTAGCTCCCATTATTTTACATGAATAATACTCGTATATATGAATAGTATTGTATATGAGAATCGTACCCCAGTTGCTACAGTGACAGCTGCATTTGTGAATAGTAGAAAATGCATGCTATAGTTGCCAACTTTCTTAATTAATGTTTTACTATTCAGCAACTTTCATCGTCTTTACCTGAGAACCGAACAAATTGGGCCAAAAACTTTGTCGTAATTTTCTTACAAGCTTTGATGCCACTTGATGAGAAAAATGACTGGATTAGAGCAGGTTCGCAACAAAATAAGATTGAAGGAATAGTAATGAAGAAATAAACACAAATATTTTACATGAAAAACTCCCAGACAAATTAGGGTAAAAACTACGGGCAAGAAGAATAAGCTTCAATGTAAAATTTAGGAGTTATAACCTCTCTCTATTTTACAAAGAGAAACACTTAACTCTCTTAAGAAATAGAAGAAACACTCTCTAAATTGTGAAGATTAAATTGAAGAAGAGAGACTTCTGAGATAATTCTAAATCCATTTGGGAAGGTCTATTTATAGGCCTCCTAGACATGTTTACAGCTGTGGACAGATTGTCTATAAGTACCATCTTTTTTTCCCCTTCTTTCATCTTACTGGTTTTCCTGACTTTATGTAGTCGACTGCCTTCTTTCTTGACTTTGATGCAGTCATTAGCAACCCTTCTTGACTTTGGTGCAGTCGACAGCAACAAGCATTACCACCTAGCAATTCCTGGTTATATCTGTCAATGAAATCCAAATGCTATCCCGTAATTAGATGTATATTTCTTTTATAAAAAACCAATTATATGATTGTTTTTAAAAAGTGATCAGCGATGTTAAATAAAAAATTATTTTATAAAAATAATAGTATATTATTTTTATATTAATAACATTAATATTTACTAATTACCAAACATTAACACTTAAGTGCAAGAAGCAAAAGGTAGAACCTTACTTAGAGTCAAAACCTTATTTAGACAATGAACAAAGAATAGTATCAAAACTCTCTGCTTCTTTAAAGGGAAATCAGTAACATCAAACCATGAACACAAGAATCAAATAGTTTTGGGTATAGTAAACTCATTAGAAACAGTAGCTACTTATAGTAAATACACTGTGTGTTGGGAAACCGGGCTAGGATCCAATCCTGACTGTAGCGGAATAATTACGAAACTTTTTCGCAACCTTTGATTCCCAAAAGCCAAGATCGCTTTAATTCTATAAAATGATTAACACAAATTATAATAAAGCAGAAACTTAATTGGTACCTTATTTCGAAGCTTGATCATTATCTTGTCGTATCCCTCGAACTGTTTCTAAAACTAATCCGTCTCATCCATCGTAGCCGCACAAATGTCTAGCCTCTAATGATGTCCACATAATGAGTTGAGAGAACTATGTAACTCTTACAGAGAGGGTTAAGTAAGAAGTGCCAGCTCTTTAGAACTTAAGCCTATTTATAATAAGTTTTGGACGTTTTAGTAATTTAATTGAAATTAACTTATAATTTCAATTAAACTTTAATTAAAATTACAAATAATTCTAATTAAATACCAATTATGCCCAAATAAGATTCAATATCTTATATTGATTCTTATTTATTAAGTATCTCATATTTAATCATAAGTTTCTCAAACTTTGCAATCAAGTCCAATTTGATTAAATTAACTTTGCTCTCGTCAACCTATTCTATACGTGAGACCCATTAAGTTCCTAAATATATTAGCAATGATTATAAATTATAATTATAATTCATAATTAGAATTAGGTAAATTAAAGCTCTTTTTAATTTATCTTTAATTCTGTAATTAAGCAATTTATAATTATAAATCAAGATTGGCATCTAGTAACGCATCATGACCACCCAAATATTTAGGAATGTCAAAGTAGTTTTGACTAATCTTTCCATGCATGATTTTTCCATATACTTCAATCATTTCATCATACAATGTTCCGATTAGACATAGAGTATGAAATTAATGTCTATTGTAGTTTAAGTCCAATCATATTAGTTTTCTGCTATTAGTTATTGATTCAATTAATGACATTTGTAAACTATTTATAAAATGTCATTCCACCTTGGCTAAGGATTTCCCAAATCAATACCAATCGAGAATAACAGAACATTCTCCCTAATTACTTTAGGGTAATGAATCATATCTTGATCACCTAACTACCTCCATATAGTTCATGCTACATCCAATGACTACCAATTAAATGACCCATGATTAAATAGATCATAAATAGTATCAAAACATAGTAATCTTTATACAAGAAAACTTTGGTGATCTCAAGTCAAAGGATCACTTTTACAATCATCTGAATGAGAATTCCATAGATATACAAGTAATGTTCCAAATGGATTTCTCATGTCAAGTCTATTCAGTGAACTTGTTCTCTAACAAGCAACCACACATTTGTTTAAGTATCTCTATACTTTAGCCTATGAGATCGACTACTTCCTTTATAAGGAAAAAATAAAGTGTGATAGTCTTTTTACATTCTATTAATGTCCAGTCTTAATAAAATAATGACTAGGAATAATATAGGGATAATACATAAATGCAATATGAATCTCATAATTATAATCTCATTATAATTTCAATTGCAATGTACAATTATCCTATGGACTTTATCATATACATTTAATCATATACAAGATAAACAATTTCTTTAAATAATTTGTCACTAATCTACAACTAAAGCGATTGGTTGTAGGGTATAAATCAACACTGTGATCAACATCTAAAGGTTTGATATCAACTTTTCCTAGGTGAGGCTCAATTTTTGGACTACTGATTGGAACATCAGCATGATACACCACTTTCGTTACTAAATTTGCTTTTCCAGCTGTAACACACCACTCTTATAGGGCATAATTTCAAACGTATTAACGATATTCGAGAACATACTCTACGAGGATGGCACGTTATAATAGACAAATCAAATCATTGCAAAACTTTTCTCAAACACAAACACATATTTAGTTGTTAGTAAACATTAGGCCAATTTCATTATCGTACATATTCAATCATAAATGTCATTACACTTTACAATTCACAGGTATATTGCTCAATTTTACGGAATACAATGTTTAATACAAAATAACTGAAAATAAATGCAGGTGCAGACTGATCCCGACCACTAGCTCATATTTAATGCAGTGACTATACTCCAATTGGCCTAATTGGATATCTTCTCTGATCCTGAAAAGCCACAATGAAATGTTAGTGAGTTTTGCGAACTCAGCAGAGTAATCATCCTCGATGGTTCACTCTTATCATACAACACACAACAAATCATGTTATTATGTAATTCACATCAACTTGACCTTTGTTAAGTAATATCACATAGCACCTGATCACATTTGTCATATTTCAAAAACAAAATTCAAACATTTCAACATTTCAGTACAATTTTGCAGAACATACACATTGACAAATTATCACATATTTTATACACAAAGTTCTCAAAACTTTGCAGTCATTCAATTTATTTAGATCATATGTGTATGCAATGTTATGAGACTCGATTTCATTTATTTTGTTGTTGTAATTGTGTGCCTTTTTTACTGTCCCGTATCCGTTATGGATACCAGGCTCTTTCATACTGTCCCTTATTGTTGGACCCCAAACCTGTTATTTAATTTGAAGCATGATTTTTAATTTTTGTGGACTTGTTAGATCAGTCATTGGAA
>JANKOE010000205.1:11490809-11503277 GCA_026284465.1 Erythroxylum citrifolium | reverse complement strand
ATTACAATTAATATTTTAGCAATAGGTTCGAAATAAAACAATCAAAATAATCTATCAAGATCATTAATTCCAAAACCCATTAAAATCAATACCAACAACACAACAATCCGAAAATAAATCACAAATTTAAAACGACAAAAATAGCTTAACCGTGACTTGGCGTTGATATCTCCGTTGAACCGGTGTCGGGAAGTTAGCCTATTATCTTCCTTTTTATGCTCCAAAGATGAGTCATAAATTTATTGCAATGATAATGCTCACGGTGGAACAACTAAAAATCTCTGGCAGCTCCAAGTCTCCCGCACTCTATGCTTTGTTTCTGTGTCTCCGGTACTGTTTGAATCGACTGGTAACTATCTTCCTTTATGTCCTGCGTGCTCTGCCTCAAAACCCTGGCTCCCCCCTGTTACTGCTGCTTTAATGTTCCAACCATTTAAAAACCCATATCTTCCAACGTTCCGCATGCATCCCTGCTCCATATTTTCTTGGGATTCAGCTCTGCTTCTTAGGTCTGTGCCGACCTCCCTGAGGCTCTCTTGCGTGATTTTCTGCATCAATTTGTAGCATCTATGTGCAGCACCAATTTGTCTTTTCCGCTTGTGTGTTGCGGCTGCCCTGGATGAAATGCTTGGCCGACTCTTGTATTTGCCACACTGCTCCTTTGTTGTTACCCAATTAAATGCTTCTCATATTCTTCTGGTCCCACTGTCACATGTGACCTTTGTTGTCGTGACTTGCCATTGGAGTCTCCTTTTAAGCTGCTCACGTTCCAGCTTTGTCAAATCA
Source organism: Erythroxylum citrifolium (assembly GCA_026284465.1). NCBI lineage: Eukaryota > Viridiplantae > Streptophyta > Magnoliopsida > Malpighiales > Erythroxylaceae > Erythroxylum > Erythroxylum citrifolium. The sequence goes on along the minus strand of JANKOE010000205.1, from coordinate 11,502,491 downwards.
CCACTTGGTCTACTAACTGTTGCTTCCTCCACGCTACAGCCCTCAAAGTCACGCCCCTACCTATTCAAATCCCTCATTTGGTTTAATTCTCTGGCTTCCGCACCAATTAACCCATCTATTGTTCCTCTTTTGTCGTGTGTGCTGCACCCATTTGTTCATTGGTCCACGTTATATGCTCCTCCCAAAATCAACGCCACTACCTTGGTCCCTCATTTGCGTGTCATCTACTGCCAGCTTCTAATTCCATTCACGTCAATTCCTTTGATTTTTAATTGCTTGTGTATCTTATCTCCTGTACAATGATGGGACAATTAAGTTGCAAACTTTTAAACCCTTGCTTTGCTCCATACGTTTGCTCTCCACTGTGCGTTGATTGTTTGGAGGGCTGTCTCCTTTATCTCACACGATTTGCGTGATAACATGCGTTTTCTCTGCTTTGTTTAATTGCTTTTCTGTGCGTTGTATCCCTTGTAGCATGCTTGATCACTTTTAATCCTCACTGTTGCTGATTTTAAATAACGCAGCTCACAATTTAAATTCCCCTAGCCAATTAATTTGTAGCAAACCTCCAGCTAGCTGTCCTCGATTGCTTGCCTCCACTTTAATCTCATTTAAATGTCCAACCTACTGTAGCTGATTTGCGTGTGTATTAGCTTGGACTTCGCTGCACACTTTAAGATTTAATCCTCACTGTGACGCCACGTTAGCTACTCATTTTTTTAAAATCCTCCACTGCATTTTGAATCACGCATGCGTCCTCTCTTGTGCTTGGTCACCTGCTGACTCTCCAATTGTGTTCTTTCCTCTACGCTAACCTCAATAGCCTATTCCTTTTGCTGTTGCTTGCTTTGCCAGATGCCACGCTATCCTCCATTAATTGGACCATTTAATTGCCGCACCTAAGTAACTAATGCGTTGATTCCACCTGTATAAGACCATTAAAAACTCAACACCTAAAACCCTCTCATGTGTTAAAATCCCAACGCACGACTCTTTAGCACAAAAATTATTTTCATTTTTTTGTAAATAAATAATTGTGTTCCAATTTTCTTTTGGCTTTAGAAAAATTTGCCATTTTGTTCTCAAAAATTTATCAACAAATCCAGCTTAACAGTCAACATAAATTGAACACAATTTGAGCATTTTATCTTAAAAGTGGATTGAAATCACATATAAATGTATAGAAAAATATGAGAAAATTCAATCCTATCAGCCCTTGTGCTTCGGATGTGTATAAGATTGAATTGAAATCTCCACAGATAAGCCACAGATTGGAGATGCTTTTGCTGATAGATTTAAGATTATTCCATAAGCATCTTCTCTAAAATTTTAAGTTGCTTGGATATATAAATGATAAGGTCAAATTGATATGCTCCTACATAAAAAATAAATTAAGATGCATAGCTTTTTCGGTCAAGTCCAATAAGTCTACCTTGAGTTCATCCTACCAAGAGCATGATGGTTATGATTTGTAAACATGTTTTAATGGGAACCAAAAAACTCCAACTTGGCTGGATTTTCTATTCTGATTTTGGTTTCAAGTAATCCAATGATGAGAGGTTTCTCCTCCAAAACAAAGTCCCTTAGAGCTGAAAGCTTAGTGGGACAATTTATTCCTCTAACATGTCATATGATGATAAACATATTAAAAGATTTGGTTTATGGAGCCTTTCCCTTTGCCCCTTTTGGATCTCCTTCTCTCCATAGTATGGAATTTGACATTTTCTTCAGCCTCTTTGGTACCTTTAGTACTAATATGGTTGTAAAGAAATATGAGGTATTAGGGATATTAATGCTCACAATTGGCAACTCTTCTATAAAGTTGATTATATTTTCTAAAGTAACTGTCATGGCTACGGGTTTAGGAGTTCATCTATCAGATTTGCAACTGTTACATCTGATATTTCTAAAATTTCCTTTTCTGCTTTGTGTGATATATTGTGATCCTTCAGTACATGGTTGTGTGCTTCATTATAATCTTTCTACAGCTCATTATTTTCAACATCTATATTGACAAATATTGTGGAAGGCTCGGGGATTAGCAATGAGTTAGTATTGTCCTATGTGGCTATTATTTCTATATTTGGGATAAAAGGATTTGGATTCTCTATAGATGCTAGAGGTTGAGACGCATCTGCAGGCCCCATGACTTTTTGATAGCTACCTTTTTTTGAAGGTTTTTTCTGGTGGGTTTCCACGTCTTGCCTTGGTTTTTAGAAGGTGGCTTCCAATGGTAAGAAATGGCTATAGTGTCTGCCTATAGTTTGTCATCTTCTCCCAATCTCATGATTAGGATTTTGTCAAGGAGCTCCTTTGAAAGATCCACTTTGATGCAAATCCTAGCATAACCTACGTGTTTCTTCTTTGCAGTCTGTTCATCCATACACAGCGGTTGGCCAATATAGCTTACTAATGGACTTAAACCTTGTGTTGTCCAGTATTCAAGGGGGACATTGTGGAAGTTAATACAAAGTGGGATACTTTGGATCTTAAAGGTTTCTAGTTTTAATTTTGTCTACCAAGTTTGTAAGAAGATAGGGTGATTACTAAGGTGCCATAGGCCTTCTTCCAAGATTTTTTGAGCTTTTGAAGTGGAAGAGAAGGTGAAAAGGAGTAGGTTATTTTCGCAGAGTAAGACATCCATCAATCCTCGAGTTTTTCAGGGTTTGCTGGCCTATTAAGGTACTAAGGGAAAGGGTGGTCGTTTGTTAAAAAAGAAACCAACAATGGTGGATTCCCAGTTTTGTGCTCCTTCCTGCAAGACTTCAAGATCAAGGTAAACAACTAATTTGCCATCCATTTCTATGGGTGGTGAATAGGCCAAGATTAAAGGGGTTTGTTCTCCAACTACTTGCTTCCAAGATTTCCAAATAGGAGCATCCAAAGAAGATGGTATGTCTGGAGCATTGAGAATAGAGGTAGTGGTGGAGGTAGGGGTGGGAAGGTGAGAGGATAAAGGTGGAAAGTCAGATGGGGAGGGTTAAGTTGTGTGGTTCATCATGGGGGCTGAAGCATGAAATGGGAAAGTTGTAGCTTTTGGGATTGGTCCGTCAAAAAACTGTTATGAAAAAAGTAGTAAAGAAATGAGGTGGGAGTGTGGTGAGGTATAGGAATGTCTGAGTTAACTTGGAGGAGAAGTAGTGCGGATGGAGCAAAATGCAAAGTGAGTTGTGAATATGTAGAATGAAGTTTGTAGTGAAGAAGGAAGAATGACTGGGAGCAATGGTGAATGGAGTTAGTGTATAAGGAAGAAGGGGAAATCAGACATATCTGTTGCTATCTCTAGTTAGAAATTGGAGTCTCTCTCTCATTAAAGCCACTTTGGTAAAATCCAAATTACCTTACAGACTATTGTTACTATGATAATTCTTTATAATTTCAATGCCTCAGTGTTACTACTAACATAGAATAGAAAGTATTCAAACATAAGAGAGGAATCAATTACAAGTATTCAAGAGTAGATATGACTTTATTTAAGTCAATAATTCTCCCTTGTATTGCAGTTTCTCTTACAATGTGAGGAACCCTGATCCTCTTTTTGTACGTGTCATCCCTTAATGACAAAGTATGTAAAATTTAAACCGGACCCAATTATCAACTTTTATTAAAAATAGTTTATTAAAATATTATTTTTATTATTTATAATAAAATTAACTACAGATAACCACCAAAACAGGCTTTTTCTTTCTACCGATGATCTCAAAATTTACTCATTTAAATACCAAATCGAACTTAGTACCCAATCCCATCTTTCTTTCCATTCTACCCCTATCTCTCAAATAAAACAAAATAGAAAGGAAAACTTTAAGTAAACAAAAAGTGTCCATTGTGATAGAAATATGGATGGATGTAGGATTTCCAGGCAGTTATCTAAGGGCTCTGGTTTGATTGATTGAAGTTATCAAAAGTTTGATGGGTTGCCAACCTCCAATTTCCGAGATCGGTTCACCATGTCAACCATAGATGAGGTTTGATATGCTTGTAAACGGCTTGAACTATCACTGGAATCACCTCGAGCTGTTGCTCTCTGCAAGGAGTGTGAGCTCATGCCTGATAGGACATAGGCCCTTCCAGATGTCTCATACATTTGGCGATCTGACATCCTTCGCTGCATCTCCCTCAACTCGTCACACAGTGCAGTAGACAATATGTCACCGGCCTTTGCAGAGACAGTTTCAGATACTTCCTCAAGACACATGCCCAGGACGGATACTGCACTTGACAGATCTCCACTTTCAGCCGCAACCCTGGCCTCAGCCATTGCCTCGGCTGCCCTCATTCTGTTCTGCTGTCTATCCACTCGTATCGACACAACCTGCTCTATGGTCTCGTCAGGCCTTTGGATCCTAACTTCACTAGCTCCTTCCACAGCAACCCTACCATTATTTGTGATAGGGTCTCTGTAAGTACATTTAACACTCAGCAATGCCATCTCATTGCTGTACTCTTCAGTTGGAATATCAAGAGTGACCAGGAAATCCCTTTCTTCTTCGGCATACAGGTATCCAACATCAATATGCCCGACTCTAGAATCAGCCGTCCTATAATTTGCATAGCTACCTGCTTTTATTGAACTAATTCGCAAACTTGGGTCAACACATTCAACTTGGACCTGTACCTCCTGCGCAACAATGCTCAACAACCCTCCAATGCACTGTGCAAAGGCATCTTGAATCACATTCTCAGCTTCTATGAAGGAAAAAGTGCCTCCAGATAACTCGGCGATTGAATGCATTGCATCGGCATCATGGTCTGCACCAAATCCAAATGCATGCACAGGAATCTGAAAGCGTGTACCATCATTCTGACAAAGTGACAGGGGGAGAAGAGTATCCCTGTGATTATCTTTTCCATCAGAAAACAGAATAATATTAGCCACTGGACTCTTCAACTTGCGTTCCATAATCACCTTTGCTCCTTTTCTCAGGCCTTCAGCAATATCTGTTGAGCCATCAGATGTCAGGGAATTAACAGCTCGCAATGCTTCATATTTTCCATTCTCAGTCATGTGATGAAGTGGAAAGAGGCGACGTGCCGTGGATGAAAATGAAATGACAGAAAGTCGGTCAAAAGGAGCAAGGTTCTGTATCACAAATCCCATTGCTCTTTTTAGTAAAACAAGCTTTGTTCCTCCCATGCTACCACTAACATCAAGGACTGTCACAAGGTCAATGGGAGCTCGAGAATCTCGAGAGAATGTTGGAATTTCATGATTTCTGCTATTGTGTCTTCCACTTGGATTGGGGGCCTTAAGATGAAGTAGGACATTGAAATTATCATATGAGGTTGATTTACTGACAGCCGTAACTTCTGGATATGTTTCAACCGCTATTTTTTCAATGGAGTTCCTACAACAAACATCTTTTACGGGGATAGGTGTTCCATTAGAAGCAAACTCGTAACACTGGTCTAAAATTTCATCATCGTCAAAAATGGCTGGTTCACGGGCATGATATCCTGATGAAACCAGTCGATTCCTTCCTAAAATGGGCGTCAGGGCGTCATCTCTAGACCAACCTGCTGAATTGATTCTTAGCCTTCCACAGGAGATATCAGAACCTGAGTTTTGGAAAGGGACTTCTTGCCACTTTGCTCTGCAAATCGGACAAAGTCGATTCCCATGCTTTACGCTGGAGGTAATGCAATGAAAGTGAAAGGTGTGAGAGCATTCTGCGGTGAAGATGGCTTGGCCTTGTCCTGGTTTTATGGTAGTGAGGCATATAGCACAAATCTTCTGCATTAATTCGATGAGGAAAGCCAGTAAGAGTAGAACATAATGCAACAGTACAAAACAGATGTATCAAAAAGACTCGATGAAAGTTAAAATCTTCTTAATATACAAGTAAATTATCAACCAATATAGACTTTATATGCATACTTCACCCTCATGGGATTCTTACCATCTCATCCTAAGTTATTCGGAGGACAGAAGGTTAGATGATAATTCAATAGGCTAAGTCATCCAGTTGCATAGAGAGACACATAACGCAACATGACTTCATCAAAGTTGTTACGAATCAAACATTTTGACATGTCCAATAAGAAAAAAGTTTCAAAATATTTTAATTTAATTGACATTTTGACAATTTGGACTTCACAAATTTTATGACATAAGTTTCTAGAAATTTTGATCTAATATGCAGTACATTTAGATAACATTAATTAAAAACTTTATTTTCTCTAATTACTGAACCTAAAAAAAAGAAGCTTAATTTTGAATTTAACAACCTTTTAAAACTTTAATAATTCAATTCCAAAAATTATTTTCATGATATGATATATTTATTAAATATTACGTAAATATAGACACGTTAATAAAACTAATATTTTAATCGAAATTATTGAAATTCTGTTGATCACTTAATTAAAAAAATAAAAGTTTAGTAACTAAATTATCTAAAAAATTGAACTTATTTTATGATTAATCATCCCTTAAATCTATGTATAAATGTTATACACCCTAATTCCAGCAATTCAATCACGCTTTTCCGAGAAATGTGTAAATTAAAGTTTCCCTGCGTCACATAATGCCTATCCCTTGGTCTCTAGTTATCGAGAATGACACCTAGAAAGATCAAGTAGAACAGAACGCTTGGGCAACATATCCTGCAAAGATTTTTCAGAGAAGAAAGCTTGTACGCATCCCAGCAAATCAGCCCCAATCAGAAGTCAATGGTCGGCAGTCAAAGAATGATCAAAGACAGCCTCTTACGTAATTAAGGGGACTTTTCAAAAGCAAAGGGTTAGAACCTTAAACTAACTAATAGAGAAACGATCCAAGAACAATAATTGAGATAAAGAAACACAAACTTCATCAGAATAAGTTAAACAAATAAAATTGCTTCAGAAAGTTGTTTCTTTTTATTATGTTATTTTGTACTTCTTTTAGTCCCCAACTTTTTCTTTGTTGAATTACACTATGCAAAGGCTTTTTAAAATTAGCATAAAAGCAGAGAGACAGGGGGGGATGGATTATGGATATGACTAAACTATGGAATAGGAAGGTGGTATGCTGACAATAAAAAGCACTTTTTTCATCAAAGGGAGTAGAGCAACAGCAACACTGGACGGTGGTGGCGTGAGAATGTTTTGTAACGAGCCAAATCCATAAATGATCCTCCAAAGGGACTAGTCACTTTAACATCAACCAGAAGGGGACGTCTCAACTTCATGGAGATAGTTTCACATTTACCCGTGAACCAATGGCTCATCTTCTCATCTAAAAATATTCAGAATCACACCCCACGCCTACCATACCCGACTTTGACGAGCACCTTGAAACTAGTCAGATTAGATGCTAAAAACAAAAGTTAGGCAAGAACAAGAATTGACATTAACGCCTTCTTTGATTACCAGACACATATGATCATTTTTTAATGCAAGAACCAATTTTTGCTTCGGGATTCAGTCTCATTGACCATTACTGGAAAACAAAGAAATAGTAACCAATTGTACCAACTGACGTGGTTAAATAACCTATTAAAACATCTACCTACACAAACTACGCATCGATATCCAGAATCTGAAATGGGAATATGTCTCTTTCCGTTTCTATCAACCTTCAAGCAAATAACATCACAATTTAAAGCAAGTAACGACAGAAGGTCCAAGCAAGACTGGAAAACTTCCATATTACCAAGAAGCAAGATAATCACATTAATCCAAAATTTAACATAAACAGAACAACATTACCACCCCAACATCAGAATACACACGTTCACACACGTATATGTTATATCACACATATATATCACCTTAGAGGGGGATTTGAGCCCGGATTTGGAACAACGGAGGCCAGAAGAGGAAGGAGTAGGAGTAGAGGAGCTAGCAGAGAAGCGAGGCAGAGGAGGAGAAGAATCATCTTCAGAAGTAGAAGGAACATCGAAACAGTTTTTTAAACCAAGCAAAAGCTTTGCCTTTCTCCATTTGCTTCCCATCTTTTTCATATCCATCGTATCTGAGAATAGAAAGGCAAAACTAAATATAAAAAAAAAACCCTAGCAGCCTCTCTCAATCTTGATCTCTTTTCTCGTACCTAAGAAACTGTCTGGTCCATGAACACGATCAGTTGTATCACGAAACTGTGATCTCTGTGTCTGCAACCGCTAGAGAGATATCACGTATATATGCTTAAAAGTTAAAGTTACCAACAAAACAGGGATGACGTGTCTTCTAGTAAGTAATTCCATATTTTGAATAGAAGACAAAATGTTACATCTTTAAAAGTTCATCAAGGACAATAAAATTCAATTTTTTTAAAGTTATGAGATTAATATATTGACGATAATCCACGTAAGAATTTGATTGCATGAAAAAAGCAGACAGTAGACTCAATCGGTTAATCACGGTAATGTTAATTAATTCCAACCACTTTCCATTTTAGGAGTGGTATCATTTACAATCATTCAATCAATAAATTCATCTATGGAGCTTCACGAAATATATGCTCAGATACCTTTACGGCTACTAACACGGAATTGTAGTTAGTGGAATGGGTTTGAATTGAATCACTCTAACTTCTTTTAAGCCCTCACGTTTTTGTTACTTCTGGTATTGTCAGCTATCCTTGTGCGTTCTTGTTCCGATCTTTCATATCCCTTTCCAACCCTTATGCCAAATTACTCTCTTATGCCCATAATTTTTGTCATATCTGGTTACCTCAGATTGTTGTTTATATCACCATTGATTGACACGGAAAATTATTCATCTTGACCATTTTTTCTATTTTATTATAAAAAAATAAGAATTCTTATGGAGTATAAGGTTGGTCTGGTTTCGTAGTTGACGAGAACTAATATTGCTACTAACTTTAGTACATACCATCCACTTGTTTATCTTCCTTAATGATGGATGCTCTATTTTCCAATAGATTGAAAAATCTCAATCTCATGCTTGAGTGAAACAGGGAGGAATATAGCCAGAGGCCAGGAAAAGTCTTTATCATATAGTCAAAAATATCTCGAGGACGGAATGGGCAATGTTTACGTTTAAAAAGTAAATACAATTAAGTCTTTATTACCAAAATAAAATAAAAATAAGTCTGAGCAAAGCAGGCTACATTTAGCTTAAATCACATTTTGATAAACAAGTTGGTTTCCTTAGCATTAGTTAAAGCTCTTCATTCATGCACTCTACTAAGCGAATCAGGGATTTGTAGGTATAGGTCATTTTCTGTCGTTGTTACAACTTTCAAACGCTCCAAGCTGACCATGTCATCATCAATCTTCTTGGTTTGAATACTGCTTTGTCTTGTCATGGTACGATTTTATTTCTACGTATTCTAAACATCAGTGAATAAAGAGCTATAAATAAAATATCAAACAGAGGCTTTAAAGCAAAATTTCACCCATTGAACTATTTCTGTCATACCATGCTTTTTTTTTTTTGAATTTTAAGATATTATAAAAATCTAAAGGAACAATGTTTACAATGTACAAGAAAGCAAACCTATACAGGTAACACAAAAGGAGAAAGTAGCGCGTAAGCCGCTAACACAGAAGCCACTGCCTCATGGACATCAAGAGAAAATAAAAAACATGGTTACCAACATCAGGCCACAACTAGAGCTGCCAACATCTTCGCAAAGCCAAACACAAGCGGTCTTGCATCCCATGCCCAATTATGGCCTCCCTAATCAAATTAATAATGCAATCAGCTAGCTCATACTTGTTCCTCTCTATGTGCTTGTAGAGACGCCTATTTCTCTCCCGCCAGATGTGGTAGAGAACCATCTGGAAAGAGGTTTGGAGAATGAGACAATCTTGCCCCCCCTTGACAGACAGCTTGAATAACTTCCGTTAGTACAGTGGTCCACTCATAGGTAAAGTTCAAGCTACTTATCAGATACATAATACGATTCCACACAGCCTTGGTATATTCGCATTCAAAGAACAAATGATTTCGAGTTTCATTGACTAACTTACACAACACACATATAGGGTCATAATTTCCAAACCACCTGTCTTTTGTGCTCAATCGGTTTTTAATAGTCAGCCATAAGAAAAAAGCAACTTTGGGGCATAATACCTGTTTCCAAATGAGCGCAGACCACGAAACCTCCTCAGTCACCCTTTGCCCGATGATACGAGCAGAAGAGGTTGTGAAGGCCCCATTGTGAGAGAGAGTCCAAAGCTTTTGGTCAGGAGAGTTATGGAGGGAGATACCATGAAGATAACTAGTAAGGAGATAACCGAACTTGTATCTATGTAAGCGGTCGCTCTCCCGAACAACCCATGCCAAAGAGGCATTGTGTGGAATTCGGGTACGAATTCTATTTAGTTCAGTTCTCATCCAAAGAGGGCTCAACATATGCCAATTATCAAACCAAAAATTAATGTCTTTCCCATCCCCAATTCTACTTCGAATGAAAGGGTAAATCAACTCACGCAAGTTCAGCAAGCTTTTGAATATCCAAGAGTGTTCATACCTCATTTGGATTTATCATTGTGTGGAATTATGTCATACCATGCTGCTTCTGTTAATATCTCTGTTGTATATTATCCCGCAATATTTTTGCTTTATTTAACTAATCTAGCTTTTACTATTTTGGTTTAGCCTTAACGTTTAAACCTATTAACATTGAAGTTGATCTTTTAGCACATTAAGAATTAAAAGCATAAATTTATTTTCTTTAATCAATATTTATCGCGATTTATGAATCAAGCGGAATTCTTATTTGTCTATTATATAACATACTTAAATTGATCAATTCCTATTATATCATGCAAATTTCCCATTTTAAATAATTTATCTTCTTTTCTATATGTACAAACGATCACTTATTTCACTATAGTTCTGCCTGAACTTGATGGGGCTGGACGTTGCTGCTTGAATCCATGATCCTGACTGACTTCAGCTAAAGAACACCTGCAAAACAAATAAGGCACGCCGGAGGTTGATTGTCGGCAGGCCCCTCCGACGCTCAAGTTAGTCCTTTTGAGAGGGTTTTGGTTGCTAAGAACATAGAAAATTAGGGTTGTAATGTCGTACCTGTATCATGGCTAAATAGTACCTTATATATGGAATAGCTGCTAGGTTTAGGTCTTTACGTTTGCATGGGAGATTATCACCTACGACTGGGTCGTCGATGCCTGGGCCTGGGATTGGGCCTTGTATGACCGACCTACCCATACTATTTTTTTTGTCAAACAGAAAAGGAAACCTTTACCCATGCATGGTTTTATATTATATTATATTATATATATATATATATTTAAGAATAATAATATATTTATTGAAAAAAATAAGTACACTGGCAGTTAGAATTAGATGGAGACTACAAACTTGGGATCATATTGCTAGAGACAAGATGGAAGCAAAAAGTCGTATGATGGAGGCCCATCAAGCCAAGCGTTAGAAAATGTTACTAATATGGGCCTCAATCCAACAAGTAGTGATGAAGAAGGCATGGTCGTAAAAGAAGAACTTGAAGAGGGGCCTAATCTTATTTTGAAGCTGCAAATTTTATTAAAGCCCTTTGGAGTTTGCCCAGGCCTTGATTTGTAAAGCTCAAAACCAACCATTTGAAAGCAATGTTCTGAATACCGTACCGGACTTAGTACCGGATTGGGCTCTGGAACGGAACTGTACCGGTACCGGTCGGTATCGATACCGTTTCGGGATATTATAAAATAGTCCCTAAACTTTTTAAAAATTGCAAAATAGTCCATATTGATACATTAT
>JANKOE010000205.1:11422375-11439325 GCA_026284465.1 Erythroxylum citrifolium | reverse complement strand
ACTTGTTCAAGTGAAGGTCTTGATGAAATTTTGGCTGATTTCTTGACTAATTGGGATGCTTATTGGTGTAGAAATGGAATTGGAATGATAGGAGTAGAGTTAGGTGTAAAAGCTGGAAAATTGAATGTGTATATGTTTCAATGTTTTGATCATAACTTTTTATATGGTTATGCTATTGAGATGAGGTTTAGCTTAAATTAAACTTAAGAAGTTTGGCTAAGATTCTTATGAAGGAAGTCCTGTTAAATTGTGGCTTGAAGAGTGCTGAATTTTGCCTTGAAAGTAAGTTATATGTGCAGCATGAACAGTAATACGAAATTTGTGACCTGAAACTTTGATGAATTTTTCTAAGTTAATTTAGGTTAAATTTGCTTAATTGGTCATAATGAAAGTTGAAGAGTTTCTTGCTAGCTTTCAATCGCCACTAAGTATGACATTTTTCGATTTTTAGGTTGAGAGTTATGCCCTGTTGACTTTTAGATGTTAATGTACATTGTGCTGGAAAATGTTTCTACGTATAGGTTTTGTGATTACTGTGCTTTGAAGTCAATTCTGGACTGTTATGGTTTAAATTAGCTCAAGTGATCTTATGGAAAGTTGTAGAGGAATGTCTTAGCTTTGTAATAAGGTATAATATGCTAATTTTGGATGTAGGGATTGTAAGTTATGAATTTGGAAAGTTTGGGTATGGTTTAGGTAATATGTTGATTTAACAATCCTTAACAGGGCAACCACAATCATGGGAGATTTTGACCTAGTTAAGGGTGAAATTTGCTTTTAAGCCCTTCATGAGAATTGTAGCATTTTTCTGATCTTTTTATTGATATAAAGTATGGAATTTTTGGAAAATGGTATAGGAAGTTATGATTTTTGGAAAATTGTGTTACTGTTGAGGATGACACTTATATAGGCAGAAACTTTGAATGAGAAATTGATTTGTTTATAAGTTGATTTTGCTTCCAAGCTGTTCATGAAAGTTGTAGAATATCTTTTGATCTTTCTTTTGATATAAAGCTTGGAATTTTTGGCAAAGGGAATGGAAAGATATGATTTTTGAAAACTGTTGGACTGTTTTGAATGTTCATGTGAAGGCAGTAACTTTGAGTGCATTTTTGACACCCTTATAGGTGAAATTAGTTTTCAAGCCCTTTATGAAACTTGTAGGGTTTTCTGTGATCTTTCCAACGAGACCTCATTTGTGATTTTTGGACACTTATGTAAAATGATAGGGTTTGGGAAAGGAGAAAAGGTTTAAGTGAAAAAAAAAGGAAAAGGCGGAAGCTCGCTCCTCGTGAGGGCGACGCGAGGGCGAGGACGTTGAAGCGTCCTCCCGAGGGCGAGGACGCGCTCGCACTGGGCTGAGTGCTTTTCATTTTTTTTAATTTTTGTTAATTATTGTGGTCCAATTTCATTCTTTTGTGAATAACTTTTCCGTCCGACATCCGATTGACCTGATTCTCGAGGCATCAGATTCGTGGAATATTTAATTTTATTTTTATGTGAAATTGAGAATTTTTAGAGATGAAATTGACGTGGATTGGTTAGGTCAAAGTGAGGGGATCGGGTAATTATTTTTCTGTTCCATGTTTTATCAATTTTTAGACCTACAGAAGTCCGAATTGAATGATTTTGGTGTCTTTGGATTTCTAAAATTTAGAGGAAAATTGTTGTGATGAGAATTTTGGGAATAATGCTGGGAATGTCACGAACATCCATTGTACACATTCTAATTGCTACATGTGCATTATTAAATATTTTTGATTGTGCATTTGGTAATGTTTATATATTTTGACTTTTATAGAGGCACGTTTAGAACGTCAACCCACCGACATTGCCGATACTTCCAGGCATTAGCTCGGAAGCTACTGGTGAGTGATTTAGACGGTTCCTCAATTATTATTTTGCTTATCATTCTATGGTGGATAATGGTGGGATTGTGTTCTGATTATGGGTTCCGGACAGAAGGTCCGATGTATTGGGAAGCTATGACATAGAAGTGTTACTTGTTTGTGATTCTGTGAACCATTTGTTTAAGATGTGATAATTTGTGACATATGCATTGATTGTGACATATATACTGATTCATTGTGACATGTGCATTCCATGCATGAATGCATGATCAGATAATGACAGTTGTGACCGGAGCAGCCACCGAGAGCTAAAAGCTCAATGTAATTGGGCCTCGAGCCCACAGTTTTCAGAGCCTCAGGCTCAACGATTAATGCGCCCATATTGGAACAGCTTAGGCACTCGGTCACAACACCGTAAGAAATTGGAAAATTGTCACATACGCATTTCATATGCATTTGATTGAGTGAAAGGAAAAAATGCCTTATACTTATGTGATAACAATCATGTGGTACTTCTGAATGTGAATTTATGAAATAACTGTGATGTGCTTGAGTGTTGCATGAATTGAGTGAACCATCAATGATGGTTACCTCACTGAGTTCGCAAACTTACCCAAAATTGCAAATTATTTTTCAGGACCGAGAGTAGACTCCTAGCTCCAAAGGGACTTTTCCTTCTGTATAAATCGTGTTGGCAAGAGAAGTTATGGCTCACAAGTCGGTCAGCTGGGACTTTTGGGATGACCTAGTTAGGACTGATGTTTTGTCCTTGTTATATAGCCGTTTGTACTAGGTTTTTGGAGTGATGTACAGACAGTAAATAATGACAGTTGTATAAATTTCTGATTTTGATGAAATGCAATGAGGAAAATTTTGGTTTCAAAAAGTTTGTGATTTTATACTGATGTTTTATTATTATGATGCCATGTGAAGTACAGTAGTGATCATTCGTAGCTCACCCTTATAGTAGGATATGTATCGGTACGGCCTACGGGCACCCCGGTGTGTACCCTGCGGTAAGGGGGCGCTACATGGAGTCTGGGCATGGACACGAATAAAGGTTCGATAGACAAATTTTCACTGTGGGTCCACTTCCACAACCTGCCCATGGAACTATGGACGCTCTATGAGCCATATGGCGAGCTCCTTAGGTAAACCGCTAGTCTTAAATTCTCAAACACTACATATGGAGATGGGTATGTTGTGTTTTGGTGTTTTTGTTTGTTGTTTTGTTTGGCTATGCAAAAGTGTGTATTGAGATACCTAAGTTAGTGATCCTTCTGAATAATCTTTCGGTGATGAGTATGGGAGATAAGGGTGCAATGGATATGAAGACTATACAACTGTCTTACCCTTGGAAACCAAACACCAACAAACAATGGCAACAGTCTAGGAGGATCTTTCAATTGGAGACTACTACAAAGATACCAACACATAATCTTCTAAAATAGAGTACCATTACGACTACTGCTCAACCTGCTAACGTTGTTGCAAAGGCACCTGCAATCTGTGTTGTGGATGCCAATAAGAGAATTGAAAGCCCACATAGTGATACTCCATTAGGGTAGAGCCAAATTTCTAATAGGCTGACCATTAGTAATGATGAATTGGAAACTACAAAGGCAATAGCAACAGAAACAGAATCTGATTCTTTGGTAGAAATAAGCATGCTTGCGACAAATGTGGAGATACTAACGAAGTTGTTGCAGGGTGGGACATCTGAGGTTGTTACAGATAGCCTTCTTGTAGAGGGATGGAACTATTAGTGTTGTTACGGGTGTGCTTAATGGTGTTGTGGATGTAGTTACTGGTGATGAAGACAATGGTAATCAACTAGTTGATTTGAGGACTGAGCAAGTTATCACACATATTTCCTAGGGAAAGACAACTCTTGACAATTTCAGTGCATACAATGTGGAGAATCTAGATAGTGGTGTGAATGATTTCACCTCCCAATATTTGGAGCATTGTCAGATGGATTGGACTAACATGCTGGCTCTAGTTGTATTTGTTGGCCAAACTGAGAATCAAGGGATAAGGGATATCGAACAAACAAAGGGCTATGATACGCTACTAGCTATTGCCCATATCCTAGACATCCTTGGTGATTTTTGCATGCAATCCAAATCTGCAAAAAAGAAACATGCTAGGAAGAGAAAGCAAAATCCCAAATATCAGAAATGGTGAATGAGCTTTCTCATAAAGATGAAACTTCAGTAGTACTTATAACTATTTCTTGTTGTAGTCTATTATGCAGATAGTCATACTTTCTTCCTTAGGGAATTTTTATTCTTGGGTCATATTGCAATATGATGGTAGGCTTAAAGTTTTGAATTCGTTGTAACGTCGATTTAGTTCAACTACAATCACAATTCTCTTTTTCATTTTTCAAAAAACTATCAAAATTAGATTGATAATTTCTAAAAGCCACTAGCAAATAATCCTTATTCTTTGAAAAAAAGAAAACAAAACCCAGCAGGTATAAGTAGAAAATGATTTGAAGATCAATGCGTAATATATAACTGAATCAAACTCTTCCCTTTTTTCATATGTTTCTCCGTTAAGTTACTTTTACCTGGAAGTGAGGAAGATGGTTTCACTATGCACTTTTTCTTTTATAATCTTATTACTGTACATTATGTACTGTTATGTTGTTTGATCATTTGAAATCTGTGTCTTTGAAGGCATTAGATACATAGCATTCTTTGATATTAAGAAACGAACAAAGGAAAGGAGGAAAAGGGGCCAATCACAAAGATGGTATCGATAAAAAAACAAGCTCTTTCAACTTGCTTACAAACTATATTATAAATTATGTGCATAATTAGATGCTGCCGGCCAACTATTTGGAACCTTTTAATCTGCTGATGCTAGCAATAGTGGCAGATAACAACTCCAACAGAATAAGGTAATGATTTCTCAAAGCATTTCGAGATGCCCCTTGGAATATGTATGGAATTCGATCAAGAATTACAACCAGTTATCAACTTGCTTAGAGGGGCATTCTTGTATAGGTATCCTCTGACAAGTTCAGAATTTTTAGGACATAATATTAGTTTTATCAGATCACCTAGAGCTGTATGCAAATTATCTATGAGTCATGACAGGACTTTGGTTTTATATACTTTTGTGCTTCAATGCAATTAATGGTCAACAATGCTACGATCCGTCAGGCTGTTGGACAAATAGCAGTGATCCAGGTTCAAGATACACTTGCAAATCCAGTAAGGATTCATGCAACACATTCATCGTTTATAGGGCGAATCGACATTTCAGGACTATCCAAAACGTTTCTCAATTGTTTGAAGTAGATGCTGTCGAGCTACTTCACCTCAACAAGCTTACATCTCAGTGGGACATACTTGAAACAGGTAGGGAAGTATTTGTTCCCATAAAATGTTCTTGCATAGGCCAGTTTTTCCAGAGGAGTTTCAACTATGTTGTCCCTGAAAGCAAAACTCTCCCAGAAGTTGCATGTATTGACTTTGAAGCATTACTTAAATCAAATGCTATTGCTCAGGAGAACCCAACTCAAGAAAATGATGTCAAGGGTGGTACTGAACTTCATGTGCCTTTGAAATGTGCTTGTCCTGGTAATTTTAGCTCTGATACAGGTGTTAGATACCTTGTCACATACCCTTTGATAGAAGGAGATAGACTTGATACACTTAGCAAAAGGTTTGGAATCTCACAGACGCAGTTTTTGGAAGTTAATGGTCTAGGTCCTTGGGCTACTGTTTACCCAAACACAACTCTTTTAGTTCCTCTGGAAGCAGAACCAACCATCAGTTTTTCCATCCCATGGTCTCCATCTCCGATTCCTAGTTTTCTTCCCACGGAGACAGTAGAAACATCAGCCCGTGAACAGTTGAGGAATCTGTATATTGCTGGGTCAGTTGTTGGGTTTGCTCTGTTAATTGCAGCATTGGTTGCGTGTGGATTGTACGTAAAGGCCTTACATAGTAGGAAGATTCAGAACTTATCATCCTTCAATACTAGAAGCTCTCCTGTTTCGTTATCACCGAACAGGAGTTCACCTAGATCAGGTCAAACTGGTAGAAGCTCCACTCCTTCCTGTTTATCTCCTGATCTTCTTGTGGGGATCAAGTACTCCTTGAAGAATTATAGTGTAGAGGATCTAAGGAGAGCAACGAGTAATTTCAGTGAAGAAGTTAAAATAGGAGAGCAGTACTATAAGGGTTTGTTTGATAATGTTGAGATTATGATCAAACAGATGAGGTTTGAAGAAACTCGTCGGGCCATTGACGTACACTCCAAAATCAATCACGTCAATATTGTGAACTTGCTTGGTGTTTGCTATGGTGAGAACGATTTTTCTTGGTCTTACCTATTGTTTGAGCTGCCTGGAAATGGCTGCTTAAGGGATTGTTTGTCAAATTCATGCAATTCTCTTCGATGGAGAAGGAGAACCCGAATGGCATTTGATATAGCTACTGGTCTGCACTATCTACATTACTGCATTTTCCCTCCCTATGCTCACATGAGGATCAATAGTAGAAACATATTTGTGACAACAGATTGGAGGGCAAAGCTGACAATCATAAGAATCAATCCTGCAAATGGATGTTCAAAAGATCAAGAGTCCTCGGCGAATTTCAATGGAGGGATGGCACCAGAATGCTATCCCAATGGATCGGTTTCAGAGAAGATAGACATTTTTGCATTTGGAGTTGTGTTGCTTGAGCTGATCTCAGGACGAAAGGATACTGATGGCAAAACATTCAAAGAGTCCATTGCATTTCTGAGAGGAAGAGCAAGTGAAGGTGGCTGTTTTGAGCAGTTAAAGAGCTTTGTGGATCCACGTCTGAAGGAGGAATACCCACTTGCAGAGGCCTTATGTTTAGCCGTTTTAGCGATGGCATGTGTAGAGGATGATCCTCAGCACAGGCCATCTATGGATGATATTCTTAAAGTCCTCGGAAGAATGGTATGATTACCCATTGTCAAGAAGCAAGTTTATTTTCCAAACGTTGCTGTCTTATCTTAAATTGTACAAAACATTGTAACTCTTTTCAGCATTGGGAGTAAACGGATCCTGATGCTTCATCTTCATATTCCAAATTTTAAGAACAACAACATTAAAGGATTACAGTGACAGCTTGAGAACATGACTCGATCCTTCCAAACAATCTACCTCAAAAGACAAAAAGATGACAACTGGTGTCACTGTAGAATTCAGAGTTAACTATCAATCTATGAGTTTATTCGACATTCTTAATGACTTTTTCCTATTGGACACAAGGAAAATCAGCGAAGGACGTAACCTGGCGGTTGCCATTTGCATTGATTTCATATCCATGTCTCTCTCTATATATAAATTTGCAGATAGAATTAATAACCCATATATTTAAGATGGCCATATATATAAATACATGAAAATGTTACGAAGTACTAAAAATTTTTATACATCAATTGAATATTATTAAAACTTTAACATATTATGTCAGCTAATTCTAACATATATATTTAACAGTAATATACGTTACAATAACATATAAACTAAATGCAAAAGTAAACGAAATACCTCCGGTCATTGTTGTTTGTGCTTGAAGAATCTACATTTTGAAACTCTTCTAAGCTCTCAATTCCCAGTTCAATAGTGTAGATTTTCAAAAGAGACAAGAAGCCTAGGGATACTACAATGTACAAGAAAAGCCTATATAAATGTGCTCCCATCAAATAAAACCAGGACATTCATACCCATTAAATTCACAACGTTAGATCACCTTAAACCAGAATATGAATGTTTCTCAATTGGGATATAAACGTTTCTTGACATTCATACCCACTAAATTCATAACATTGGATCACCATTTATGAGTATTAGCGCCTGTTTGGTTCAGCTTTTGGAAGCTCCAAAAGTACTTTTTTCTACGCAAAAGTTATTTTTAAGAAAAAGTGAGTGTTTGGCTGTATACTTCAAAAGCACTTTTAAAGTAGAAGTAACTTTTTTAAAAGCTGAAATACAGCTTTTTTCAAAAGCTCAAATTTGGAGCTTTTCAAAAAAGCCCAAAATTTAGCTTTTTTGGGTAGATTTTTATGTTTAAAATTTCCGACGTTTACGTTTATAACATCTCTCTTCTCTTTGCTTATGCTCTGCGTCCAATCTTTTAATCCCTTCGTTCTCTTCTTTACGGCTCACTATACCTTCTTCCTTGCATAGCCAAATCTGCCAGAGATCCAGAGGTAATTTTTCTCTCCATCGTTGCTTCCATTTCTTTTGATTCGTGGGTTTCTTCTAGTTGATTGGTGGGTTCCTTCCCTAATCTAATCTTTTGATTCGTGGTTTCCTTTCCTAATCTATTCAACTATAAGGCTCTTCTTAGAATCCCGAACTCAACAAGGTGATGCAAGTGTTAGTTGATTTTGTGCTTATTTAAACTGTATATGACAGTCTTTACTGCTGCGGGCGCTTTGCTGTTGTTACTTGTGCATGTCAAACTCTTTGTGTGGATATAAGTAATATTGGGCCAGTCTGTTTCTTTCTTGTTATGGAGAATTAAAATGGGAAACTAACTTGTTATCATCAACACAGGCATTTTAAGTGTTGAAGTCTAAGGGTTTTGTTGTATATATATCATTCTAGTCTTGAAGGAAGCCTTTGTATAGGTGGGTTGATGTACAAGCCTTTAAGCTAAGTGAATCTTTGAATACATTATTGGGGGTTGAATTATTAGCATACAAGCATTAATCATAGTTACAACTGGATAACTTACGGAGAAGCAGGAAGTGCACAAATAGCAATTGGTTCTGGCCTCAAGTCTTATGGAATAACGAAGGTGAGTTAGGTGAAGAACATTATATTCTCAAATGTTAACTTCATTTAAAGTTGTTAGTGTTGTTTCAGTGTATTTCTCCATAACATCTGTTTTTTATTGTCTTGTTTATTACAGGGAGCTTGTGTTAGTTTATATTTTGTCAACAGACCAGAGTGGGTCATCATTGATCACGCTTGCTCTGCATACTCTTACATATCAATTCCCTTATATGACACCCTTGGTTTGTAAACAATCAATAAGACATCTATTAGAATCCCTTCCTTTGTTTATATGTCAAAATCTATTACTATTTTCACATCAGGATATGAACATTTCTCACAATTTATGTATAACCAATTATAACTTAGTTAAATCTTTAATAAATTCTTTCAAGAGTACATAATATCTATAAATAATTTGTGGAGATTCCTCAATTTTATATTTTAATTATGAGTTTCACAAAAAAAAGACCTATAAATTTATAATTTTAAAAGTTACAAGTAGTAAGTTGGATTAATTATTAGAAAAGAAATCACTTTAACAACATAAGAAGCTTGCTCTCCATGTAACTCCTCCAATACTCTCAAATTAGGTTTCAAATAAGCGACCTTCTGCTTTACACTGCTCTCGCATGGTGGCGGAGCCTTTAACCTTACCGGAGGGTCTCCCTCCTACCGCCCAGGCATCCATGGGCTGGGTTTAGCCTTCCTTTCGAAAGTCAACTTTCCTGCTCTCTCTAGAGAAGCACTCCTTGGCTCATTAGCTAGCAAGAAACTCAAAAAACCAAATGTGGTTGGGACAATTTCGATTGACTTGCAAGGTGAGGGGGCTTGGCAAAACAAGTTACACACTCAACATCATAAAGGTACCCTTAAATATTATCAAAAATTTTTAAACGATGGAATATTAATGCCTCCGATTGAGCTCCTAAGGGTTGAGGCACAAGCTGTTGGAGTTATGTGAATATAATGTCCTGGAAAGCAAGTGTGTTTACATGTAACTTAATCTTCTTCCGGTTACAGTTTTGTAATGAAAATATTTATTATTAATAAAACAAAAGAGTTTGGTTTTATTTGTATAAGCGCAATATAACTAGTCATAAGGAACCAAGATTCTTTTGTTAATAATATACATATACGTGAAGATGTATGAGAAGCATGTATATTATTAGAATCTAAATTAATTGATTCACAGTTGAACAATCCAGTTAGTCGCTTGGTTATGGTTTAGACTGTAGTGTTGCGATTTATCTCCATGTAAGTAAAGGAATTTACTTCAAGGGAATGATGAATTTCACATCATGATGTAGTTGACTATCGATAATGGCACTATTAGATGAATATGAAATCAAGTATGCTTTCAAGAATAAAATAGGTCGTTACTTTAGTCTTAAAACATACATTTTAGCATTTGCTTATTATGCACCACAATCTTGATGAGTGGTGAACTCATATGTGTTTCATTATAATTCTTGATATGATCAGAATGCATTTTTACAGAGTATTAATCCAGTGTATGTATGTTGGAATTATTAATTGAAGCATGTATCAGGGAACATTCACTCAAATAAAGAGTTTATAGTAATATCATCACTTCTAGATGTTTTATGGAGATTGGTAATTAAACTGGTGCTAGGAGTTTGATAGACTAGCTACCCATCAAGTCTTAACACCAAGATGAGATCTTATGTGTTAATCACCATATAGAGTAAAACGGGAGATCTAGAAAGAAAAACCAATATAAGGGCAAAATGGTAATTTTACCCTTTATTGTGCGGATGGCTATAATATGGTTCATATTAGAGTATGCAATTGAACATATTATTTGAAACATGTGTTCTAATAATATTTAGTAATTCAAGAGTTCAACTAATTGTTTTTAGTGGAATGACATTTAGTTAATAAGATGGAATTAATTCTAAGGAGATTAAATTAATTCCGGGCTTATTGGAGCTTGAATTATATAAGTCTAATTAGATTCTCCATTTAGCTTCTAGGAAGGTTATCAAGCAAAGTAAGAAATACAAATAGAGGTTTTAAAGCCCCCCATGATTGAATGTTGGGCTTACTTTAATTAATTGTTAATTAGAAGCCCATATGAACATGTAGAAATGGGCTAAACTTTGGTTTAATTTGATTAATTAAATTAAAACAAAGTTATTAAAGATAAAAGGAGGTGGATTTTTAGTTTTAATGGGGTAAATGTGCAGCTACACATTTAACATTAGTTGGCTATACTTAAGATGGTTTTTAACGTGCTTTATCATCATTAAATGGAGTAATGATCTTATCATTAAATGGTTTAATGGTGGTATTTTAATGATAGCATGTAACCTATTAGCAATTGTTGGATTAAAGAAGAAAGAGGTGCATTTGATGAATCATCTTCCTTCTTTCATCACCAAAAATAAAAAATGAGATGTGTTTTTTAGGTTATTGGTCTTTTCATATTGCCATCTTAAAACAAATGGGAAAAGTCTCATCTATTGGCTTCTTTATGATTGATTCAGGAAGGAATTGATTCAGGAAGGAAGTGATGCATTGGATGCACTTCACTTCTTCCTTTAAGGCTTACCGAAATTATGAGAGAAAATACAAGTGGTTGTTGAATTTTTGTCTATCTCTCTCCTGTCTTGCATATGAGAGCCGAAAATTGCATGAGAGGTGTCTCATCATTGGCTTCTTTCTTCTAAGGCAAAATCTCTTCAAGTTTTCTTCTCCTTTCCCACCAAAGGATCTTGTTAACCAAGTTGTCCAAGAAAAACAAGTGGTTGATTGGATTGGTCAAGGATACAATATCTAGAAGAGGATACAATAATGAGAAGAAGATACATCACTTAGGAGAGGAAACATTGCCGAGGATAGGATAGCACAGCAAGGAGATAAAGTTATAGCAAAAGGGTCAGTAATAATTTTCATCTTGTGTTTGTGCAAATTTTTTTCCTTTATCCCATATCATGTATGGCTATGCATGTTGATTTGGTTATATTGCTTCCATTGCAATTTTGATTTTTAAAAAGTTTTGAAATCTACTGTTTTATCCAAGTCGTGCATGCTTTATTTTTCCGATCCAACAGTGTAAAGTTTTTGAAATGAAATTAACTGGTGTTTAGGTTTTAAAGGGATTTCGGAAATAAGAAAATAAAATGAAACTAGACTAATAAAAATAAGTTAAAGAAAACATACGAAAAATGATAAAAGTGGGGAATTCGGTAGGGACCTAGTTATTTGGTACAATTCCGGCCTACACCATAATTAAACATATTTTCTTGATTTGTTATTCTCTAACCTCTCCTAGCAACTATTAATCGTGTGTTAATTTTCCCTTAGGTTTTGTTTAGTCAAGATACGATCATTAATTAAACCTAACCACCGAATAACCTAGGATACAATCTAGATTTAATTAAGATGTAGCATTATGAATTAGGAAAACCAATTAATCAAGGCAACAACTACATACGATTCGTCATTTAACTTAGGTTATATTATCCCTAATGATTAGGAAGCATTAGTCGCTACACATGAATTTCAACATAACAATTACGGATTGCATCAAAATTCTAGCAATGGGTTTGCAAATAAACGATTCAATGAAACATAAGATAACATAATTAATTTCTAATAAGAGAAAGAAACCAAAAAAACAAAAAAAACACTTAACTTGAGTCATCAGCGTCGATGTCACCTCCGACCCGATGTCAGGAACTTAGCCTTCTATAGGTCTCTCTAAACAAAATGCTTTAGCCCTCCAAAAATGATCCCAATCGAAGACCCCTGTAGTGCCTCCACTCCTCTCTTCTGTCATAAGCTTCTTTCTACTATTCACTGATGTGATAAATTAACTTTTTGGTCCACATCTACTATTCACGTCTTATTTAAAAGCCTCCTCTATGTTATGTTATTGTGCATTTTAAGCCAAAAAAACATCCCATGTCTTGAAATGTTTGCGTCTGTGTTTTTGCAAGACGTCTATATGAAACGCAGGACACGCAGACGTCGTCTACGTTTTGTTCTTGTACTGTCCTCCTAGGCTGCCATTTTGGTCATAGATTGGTGCATGCCTTGCGTTTTGTCTCCTGGCCATTTGCTACATTTTCTTCATCTTATTTTGTGTTTTTATCTCTTTTTCCACCTGTCCATCTTCATCTCTCCAGCAACCATGAGATTAATTCAATTAACGTCTTGTATGTATGTAAGACATTAATTTCAAGTTAAAGATAATTTCCATGCATAATCCACGTAGCTCATGTTCTTTGCATTTTTTTCTTCTTTTAATTTTCTACTTATCTTTTAATTTTCTTCTTCTTGCTTCATTAAGACAAGTAAAAATTAATCTTCGTAAAATGGCCAAAATATAAAGCTTCAACTCACTTCAACTTCTTTGCTTCTAAATTATACGTAAAATCACATATAAGTCAAAGTAAGTATCTTAAGCAATTTCATGTCAATAATCGCTAAGTGTTATGGAATAATTTCATAATCAATTAAGCATCTATAATATCCCCTATAGGTTTACTTATACCCTTTCTTCTAGTAGATTTTCTTTTCAAGTTAGAAGTTGTAACTTTGGTACAAATAATGGACTCCATTCATTCTGTAAAAGCTAAGTATTCCTTTTCAGAATTGTTCATCTACATAATTGCATTATTTACTTCTTCCTCTTTCTATCCTTCCAAATTGAAAGTGGCATTCTTAACTTCAAAACTGATCATATACACACATTCGTTGTTTGCTTCTTTTCATTTCTGTCCTTCCAAACTGTCAATAGTATGCTTAATATCAAAATTGTTCATCTACACAAATTCATTTTTTGTCTCATTTTCTTTCTTACATACCAGATTATTAGGGAAGTTTTTAGATTCAGGCTTGTTATTAAAAAGAATTTAAGTCCTGTCTATGGTAGCCTCAACTTCCATTTGCCTTTCTTGATTAAGTTCCTTAGAGTTCTCAAAAGATAAAAACCCCATAAACTTGTCATGCTATCTTGTTTAAACTTGTTTCCGTTCCCATCTTTTTCTCAATATATTAAGCTTTCAAGGATAGGTTATTGCTACTTCAACCTTCTTAAGATCCCCATTCTCACCAAGCTTCATGATTGGTAATTTATTTGGCAATTCAGCACCCCTTTTTACCTCAATGCAAATTTTAGCAAAACATATCTGCTCCATATTAGTTGTTTGAGAGTTTATACAAATAGGTTTTTCAGGTAAGCTTGCTAAATAGCTTAGTCCTTCAATTGCCCATAATTCAAGAGGGACATTGTGGAAATTCATCCACAAAGGAAAGACATCAATGTTACCTCTATCAAATTTAGTACCAGGCTTCCACTTTTGAATAAACATAGGTTGGCCTCCTATGTGCCAAGGACTTTGTTCAATGATTTCATTCAAGCAGCTCTCATTGGTGAATTTGAAGAGAAATTTATCATCTTCCATTTGCATCACTCTCTCTAATCCCTTCCTTCCCCCACCTAGTTATAGCCCAGGCATGTACCAGAGGAAAAACAAGCCTTTTGTTCCAAAGGAAACCTACCAATGTTGATGACCAAGCATTGGCTCTAGCCTTTAGGAGTTCAAGAGGGGAGTAAGTACACCATCTTGCAAGACATTTCGGAAATGTTTTATCTCACCTTTGTTACACTAAATTTGTAGTTTATTCCTCCAAACCCCAACTAGCTGTTTAGAATCATTTTTAACACCTTCTTCTCAAATTACTGTAACAGAGTTATCCCCAAATTTTTTTCCATTTAGCACCTTGGTAAGTTTGGGGACCTTACTCAAATTCAAGTGAGAGTGAGGGGGAGTCCCCTTATTCTCCATATTCCAGGCCTTCGGGAGGCCCTTTTGGTGAAAAGGAAGCTTAGTTGTTGAAAAAGAGGCATTGTTTTAAGATGTATGTTAATGCAGATTAATTATAATTATAATTAATATACAATGCAACATCCCTTCAACGTTCTGCCACCTTGCTCCCCTTAACGCCTCTGTTGGACTCTTAGACCCTCTTCTCACCTCTATCTCTAACTATTGTGGTGGTGCTCACTCCCATTGCTCATAATGGATACTTGCTCGTAGTGCCAGAGAGTTGGAGCAATCACTCCTCATTGGTGTCTCTTGCTCATAGTGTTTGGTGTCGATTATGGTGTCGCTCACAGTGTTGCAACCTATAGCTTTATTTAGGAGTTTAAGCTCATTTTTTATTGCCTTAGGTTATGTTTGGATGGACATAAGGTTTTTAATGGAATGGAATGTAAATGGATGTAATATTAGAAAATTGTTGTTTGGGAGGGATGGAAGGGTTCATAATGTAATATAGTGAAATGTTGTTTATCATTTTACATTTAATCCTAAACCCTCCAAATCGAAGGTAACTTATTTTTACTGTTTAGGATGGAATGGGATGTAATGTGAAATCCTCCCCTTCCATCTTATTCCATTCCATTCCATTATAAACCCTCCTCTTAAACAATGGAATAGTATTCCATTCCATTAATAACCATCCAACCAAACATAGCCTTAAGCTTGGTCACACCTTTGAAACACTTATACGATTGATCATAGGTGCTTAGGAATTTAGCTTGCTTTTACAAAATTTGGATGAAAGGCTAGATGATTGCTGAATCTAAAGGGAAACATTTTGTAAAGTAGAGCATCATTGAGATCCATGACCATAGGGGGTAGGAAATCACAAAAACTCCCATGGAATTGATCCATCCAGTGAGCATTTTATAATCTTCCATCTAACTTCTTTCTCTGATAAAGAGGGCATGTTTTCTTGTTTGACCAGGTATATAAGTAACCTTTATAATTAAGAAACTCTAATCCTATGTGACAGAGAAAATTCCTAAAAATAGTAGTGATAGGCCTAAGTGGCAATACCATCTGCCTCACTGGGGTAGAGTATATTATTAAAATCCCTTACAACTAACCATGGATTTTCACTAATATTTGCTAAATTCATTGGACTTTCCCAAAGTTCTATTCTTTCAAAGCTCAGATTATGAGCATAGACTATTTTTAGGTCTACCTACTTGAGGTGTGGTGCCAAATGCAGGAAACACAGATGTATTAGTCAGTATGGTTGGAGCTGATAACTAAGATGTAAGATGGATTAAAAGCCAATATTATTTTGCCATTATAGTGGTAATTGTGGTTTGAGAAGAGCTTCTTTTTCTTGGGATGAACCACATACCTCTTTTAAGAATAGGAAGCTTGATATTGGTCTTTAGAAGGCCAACCAAGAAAGACTTCTTAGAGGATAAAACGTTTTTTAAAAAAAAGCTTACTGTTTATTTTTTTAATGTTATAAAAGGTACATCCAATAGGTTAAGAAGAGGGCGGTTTCTCCTTTTTCTACCTAAGGAGCGATGGACCAAAGTCAAAGGGCTATCACTTACTAGCTTAGTGGAATCACCAGAGTTTGTAGTAACAACTGCATATTAAAAGAACGCTCTTGATCATTTGGAGACTTGAGTTATATATGATAGGTTGTTTGAGATCAGTGTTTAAGTGTTTATGTCCATAACTAGGGCCAAGTATATCTTTGTGAGAGTTTGAGGGAGGGAATTCTAAAACTAGTAGGGAGGTTGTTGACATGTTCCACTTGAGGGTGGTTGTGGACATCAAGACTTGAATTCAAATTCGTTAGATCTTTGGACGTACCTACTGAAATAAGGGAGGTTCCAATTGATGCTTTGATGATAAAAAACATAATTACCACTAATGAATTTATTATTTTGATGAAAAGCAATATTATAACAAAATGAGCTATAAACTCAAGAAATTAATGTGAGAAGTTGATAAAGAGAAGTTAAAGTTTGCAACTAATGAAATGAAGATAAAAAAAGGCAAAAGAATATCAAGGCTCATGAAGTTCATTTCACATTTTGTTATTATTAGTGAGCTCACTTTATCAATTTGATGATCCAAAAGGCTCAATATGTATAACATTTCATTTTACTTTATTGCATAAGTCTTTATATTCATCAAGAGGAATAGAAGCTTTTAATTTTAATAAAAACCCTCTTGATCTTTCAAATAGTCTTTGGGAACATTTTGGGAAGTATTTTAATCATATTTGAATTAAACAAATTGGTTTTGAGCATTTAAAGTTGTTAAAATTATGTTTTTGGTAATGATTTGTCAACCTATATAGGTTAATGGTCAACCAATATAGGTTAAAGTTATTAAATTTAAATTATTGAGAGATTTTTGTAACACTAGTTGATGTATTGTGTTAAGTCAAAAATGACTTTACGTATCTATTAATGTTTTGATGATAAACAAATGAAAAGCAGAAGATAAAAAGCAGACGCAGAAAAGCAGA
>JANKOE010000205.1:11392976-11418611 GCA_026284465.1 Erythroxylum citrifolium | reverse complement strand
ATTTTTGGAATGTTATAAGGATTCGAATAAGGTTAAACCGATGATAGTTGAGGAGTTTCCGAGGTGATAACCCTATCAAAGATATGTTTAAAATCGTTTGGTTTTGGTATTCTTGTAAGTGGGTTGGGTTCCGGAAGCGGGGCCCAACAATATCGACCTCTTGCTTATAGCCGTTAGCTATTAGATGTAACTTGTACTTATCAACTTCTTATTCTCATTCAATTTTGTATCCACTGGACACCAATTATCTTGTATCCTTTTGGAAGCTCAATCAAATCTCTAAGTATTATTTCTTTTAGTTGTTATAATTTCCTCGTCCATTGCCTTTTTTCCATATTTTCTTTAACATCTACTTCAAAACTGGTAGGATCACATTCTAAAAACATTGCAAATTTAGTAAATGGGTACTCATATTGATCAATTTCAATTTGTATGGTCTTCTTTCTAACATATTGAAATCGTCTTCTTTTGTACATGTTGAAATTGACTATTCTTCATTCTCCTTCAGTTGCTACTTTTCATCTTCATTTTCACCGTCACAATTAGCAAGTAATTTTTGTTCAACAACATCGCTTTTCTACTTCCAAACTTCACTTCATTAAAGATAATACCATGAATAATAACTAATTTCTTATTATTATGATTACTTAATTTATAGGCTTTTAATTGATCATCAACACTAAGAAAAATATTTGTTCTCCTTTGTTATCTATCTTTTTCCTCTTTCCATTTGGAATATAAGCATAGGAAATGCACCCAAAATTATCTACATTTGGTCTTCGTGCACTTCATGTTTCATCCAATTTCATAGTTTAAACAGTAAGTGTCAGACTTTTATTTAAAATATGAACACTTCAATTGACTACTTCATAATAAAAAGTTTTAGGAACTTGACAGAAACTATAAAACTATCTTGTTCCTTTTCCTATGACAGAAATGGTGGAATTATCATCAACCTTGACAAAACTAAGAAAAGAATTTATTCAAGTCAGAGAATGTCTTCTTGTATCTAAATATATGATTACTACAACCAATGTCTAAATACCATATGTTTATTGAGTTTCTTCATTAAACACATCAATAAAAGAGGCATTTCTTTTTTTTCTACAAAGCTTATTCTTTCACCATTCTATTTATTCAATTTGTTTATGACCATTATGAGGGCATCTGTAACACTCGATATTAGACCTTCCTATTACCTTTAACCTATATGTTACTGAGTGGTATCCTCCAGGTCCTCTTCCTCTTCTTTTTGATGTTATTGCTATTAGTGATTTGGTATAAACACACAAAAAACACTAAAAAAAGTATTAATTCAAGTGCACATATCATTTTTTATAGTATTAGGTTATGAGTCGAATGTTGATCTCACGATAACTGTAATTACTAGTACTAAATATCTTTTTATTATCTAATTTAACAAAACAAATAACTAAATTGAAAAAAATAACAAATCAAATCAATTAGTCAAGGCGATAGAAAAAAATGAAAACAAATAGTACATAAACTAGATTTAGATGAAAAATCTCCCTAAAACCTTTCTCATGCTTGAATTTATCTTAATTTAACGATTAATCGTAGTTACTTATACTAGTAAAAATTCCAAAGCCATAACTACATTCTTAGGGCATACAACCCTTATCCTTAAGTTGATTGATTGAAATCTCTTTCTAATCAAAATTTATAAGAATTTATTAAGTTGCTTATGAATTGTTATGATAGGTTTGACCCTAACTCAAGAAATATAGGTGGCCCTATCTTTAAGGTTCCATACAATCCTCATTATTCATTCTTCATATAATCATACTTATGAGTTGTCAATCTCTAGATATAAAATCAAATATTAAATCTTCTACATTCGCTATTTTAATTTAACATACTAAGAAAATATGGATAATTCTCAAGTACACTAAAATCTAGCATTTTATCACATAAATCAATTCAAAACATTATATTTTAGTGTTTATCTCACACAAATCTATATCCTACTTAGTTTATGAAAATTACAAAAAGATCACAAACAAATAATAAAGAATATAAGAAATAAGATGACATTATTATGGATTTTAAATTTTGGTGTTTTTTGTTTAAATCTTAGTAGACTTCTTGAACTTTTCTCCAATATTTTTCCTTTTTAATGTGTTATTGAATCTCCTTTAGTTGTCCTCTCGTACTCCGACCTTCTTTGGATAATATTGACTAGTTTATCATCCTTTTCAGATGGCTATGTCTTTTTCTCTTCTCTTTCTCCATCATTTTATTTTGAAAAATCCTGAAATTTTAATAAATATGGGCCCATATTGATCATGTGATATTTCACTGCCATAAAAAAATATAATTTACATAAATTTAAGGCCAATGCGAGTCAATAATGTAATATTGTATTGTTGTGTTGGGTTTGTTCCTCTTCTATTTCACATTCAAGGCTCCTTACTTAAAGCACGAGTCTGAAGTTAGAGAATACAATACCGTCTAGGTATCATGATAAGGGATATTGTACCATATCTAGGTCTTGTTCTTCATATGGCCAAAATATGAAAAACAAAAGGCATAATATACCCATAACATAGGACTACATGGGATCGTATTTGTGTCATGTTCCTTCATGCGCTAAGTTGTCCAAGAAGAAGAATGCATCACTAAGTTATATAGGTTGAACAAGATCTTTTGTAGGTGTCTTGTTAGTGAGCATAGGGCTATATTCCTATGTTCCTCTAAAATCAATGTAAAACTTCATTAAATCAGCTCCAACTTCTTTAAATTTATTTTTTTCTTCATTGCAGAGCTAAAATACAATAACAATAACAATAACACCCAGTATTAAACCCACTAAAATGCGAGGTTTAAGAGGTCCAGTAGTATATAGCCTTACCCCTATCTAGTAGATGGGGTTATTTTTGATAGACCCAAATATAATGTAAAATAATGATAATACAAAATATAAATAACTATGTATAAATAAAAATATAAAAATATAAAATGCAGTACATAACATAGTACATATAAGACATGGTAAAGTTTAGTAATGAAAGATAAAATAAGTAAATAAATACATAAATCAACAAAAGACAAGTATAAAAATAAATTAAACCAGTCATCCCAATAAAGTAATTAGGCTAAGTAAGAAATTGTTTAGGTTAAATAACTAGGAGAAAAGTGCTACGTAATCAAAATAATAAGGCTAACTACAAAATGAAAAACTCGAACGAAAATATTTAAAAACCTAAGAGAACGATAATGACCTATTTGTGTGAGATCCTTTACCCATATCCTAGTACATCAAAGTTTTCTATCGCTGATCATATTCTCTGTAAGTTCCAACAGAATCATATCATTCTTGATCACTCCCCCCTCCCCCCAGTTCTTCTTAAACCTTGTTTTTTTCTTTTACAGTATTTAAGTACCATTTTTTCGCATCTTCTCACTAGGGCATCAGGGTGTCTTCTTTTAACATGTCCAAACTACCTAAGTCTCGTCTCTAATACTGGTCATCTTTATTTTTTCTCTTACTAATATAATCTTAACCTATTTCTTCTAGTAAGGTTACAGATCCAATTGAACATCCTCATTTCTACCACCATTAGCTTATGATTATGTACTTATTTGATGGGTCAACACTCCTCCCCATACAATATGCTCAACATAATCACTAAATGATATAATTTACCTTTGAGCTTGAGTAGTATCTTTTTTTCACATAAAACTCCCGATACACTTCTCCATTTAAGTGACCTTAATTTGATACGTTGGATTATATCTTCAGTAATTTATCCATTACTTTATATGATAGACCCTAGGTACTTCAAACACTCTTTTATGGTATAACTTCTGAACCATTATCTCTACATTGGAAGCCACCCTATGGCCCAAAAAGTTACATTCTAAGTATTTTTTCTTAGTCATACTCAATTTAAAGCCCTTCGAATCTAACGTATCCCTTAAACGTTTTAGGCTGACATTAACACCCTCTTTTGTCTCATCTGCTAAGACAATACTATCAGCAAAGAATATACAACAAGACATGTCTCCTTGAATATTCTTACTGAGCTTATCCATCACTACTGTATACAAAAAAGGGCTTAGTGAGAAACCTTGGTGTAGCCCAATAGAAAAAATTTATGTATCTCCTCCTATCACCCTTTCTTTAGTCTTTACCCCTTCATACATATCTCTATTAACCAGTATATAGGTTCAGTCAACTCCCTTAACCTTTAAACACCTCCACATGATTTTCCTATGTACCTTGTCCTATGCCTTCTTTAAATCAATAAAAACCATGTGTCGATTATTATGTCTTTCCTTGTAATATTTCATTAATCTCTAAGGAGATGTAAAGCTTATTTCATAGACCTTCCTAACATGAAGTCAAATTGTTTCTCTAAGATAGGGGACCTAAAATAAAGCCTATAAATAAAATATATGTCATATTAAGTACCAAATCCTATTAAAATCTTCAAAACACAAAAAGTAAATGCTAAAAGCATGGTGTAATTATCACTTATCAATTAGTTTCCATGATCATTGCTTGATCTACTTCAACCTTTAACTCTACCTTGACCTATATCAACTCTAGTTGGTGTATAATGGTTTTTTTTATAAAGCCTTTATTGCTTGCTCTTATATATCTTACTAATTCATTTTAGGTTCATAAACTTGTAATGAACCTTGTAGTTCATTAATTGAGAAAAGATCAAAGTCCTTTGATTCTTTAATTGAACACCCCACAAAATTAAAGTTGATGTATTGACTGAATAATTTCCTCAATTACCATCACATCCTGTATCTTCTCACCATAAATAGGTATTTTGTTGGCAAATATCATTGTCCTTGCAAAAAATTCTTAAATAGATTCTCCAGTTTATCCAATTCAAACTCTAATCGAAGTGCTTACTACTAACTCTCGCCTCTTTTTGATAGAATCTCAAATCTACTTTGACATATCATTGAAAACAATAATTTCTAAGGTTAAGCAGTCAGTTTCTTGAAAAAGATAATTGTTTACCTTCAGATTCATTATAGTTCAATTTTTTTCATATCAATTATAATTGCGCTTGTTGTTAGTTCAATAATTCCTTTAAAGATCACTTTCCAATACTCCTTAGATCTAATACAATTCTAGATTAATATGATCTAATGGTCATAATGACCGTCACACGGAGGAATTAATAGTTAAACAAAAATATCAATTAATGTCATTTAGTTGTACAAAAAAAGGTATTGTTGTACCACTCCTATCTCACAAATCTTTCTTATTATTCTTTCAATTCATTCTTATATTGAAGATCTAATACCATTATTACAAAAAAATCTCAACAACAGAGAGAATTAAACTTAGGTTTTTATTTAACTTGCTAAAACTCTAAAGCTTGCAGTGCAAAGTTACAACTATTGAACTCCTTGAACAAAGCTTTCACAAAAGTAAAATGTAATAAATAAGGAAAAGGTTTATTAAATCTTAAAGAATTGGTCACCTAGTCAACAAATACAAAGAACTGGAAATACAGCCCGAGAAAATAACAAAGAACTTTAAAAGCATAGTTTTCTTTTTTAATATTAAATATGAAAGCTAATTTGAGCATCCTATTAAAATTTATAAGCAAACATTGAAAATATACGGCATAAACTACTGAACAAGGACTAATTTCTTTAACATTGCTGCCAAATTTTTATAACTTGCAATTTTTTCTTATTTTAACATCAAATCTTTTGTATTCAAATGTTGAATTATCTTTCATATTAACATCAAAATTATTATCTCTCATTTTTAAGATCAAAATTATCATTTCTCGCTTATAAATAAAATGTTAAAAGTATATATAACGCTCCTAAAATTCTTAAACCATTATTAACCAAATAGTTCCCAAAACATATCACTAATTATTAAATTCCTCATTAGTTCCAAAAGAGAGAATTGTTTGTCAGGTACAAAATTGTTCTACATAACACAACTATCGGAGTTCTCACATTCAAAAATGTATACATTTCAAAAGCTTTACATAAGTAATTTGTTGCCCCCACCTAAACTCCACTCGATCTGTCCTATACTTTAGAGTTATCAGTAATCACTTGATCTCTTAAAAAATAAAATGGCAAGGGGTGAGTTGCCTACTCAGTAAGATAACCAACCATACCCTTAAAATCAAGTAACTCCATAAATAATTATAAAACTTAGTCAACCAATTAAATCATATATATAATACGTATATACACAACAACACTCAATATAATCCAAACAGTTAACAAACATCTCAAAAATTTTGCTAAATTATGATTAACAGAAATATTAATTATAACTGTCATTTATGCTTTATTCCAATATTTAACTGATTTTTTTCTAGGCCCAACTTAACCTAGTAAGCGTACATCTAATAGTCCACCGGCTTATCTCGTCATAATCTCTCATCAGTGGAAAAGTACTTAAATGTATGAATATCAGCACAAGGTACCTCAGTTTCCCAATCTTCGCCCCGGTACTACTCCAGTACCTAGCCATTGACACAGAATATCCTCGAGACTCAGGATATCTCGGTACCACTTTGGTACCTAGTCATTGGCACAGGACATTCTCGAGACTCAAGATGCCTTGGTATCTGCTCCATAGATAGATACCTAGCTATCACTCACTCATATCGACTCAACCTATCCATCTAAGACCATCAAATGTAGCATATCCTAGGCAAGCCACTGATACTAGATTTTGACCAATTATTCTCAACATTTGAAATAAAATAAACATAATTCATCTAGGTAATTATTAATCATTAATTAAATTAATGACTAATTCAAAATATAATTTATTAATAACCAAACGGTACTTAATTTTAAGAGTAAAGTCCAAGGTTATCCGTATCTCAATTTCAGACTCAACTAATTGATAATCCCAATTTCTCTTTAATCGGACATTTGGACCTAGAATTTACAAAATTTTACTAAACTAATTTACCAAAAATTTCTTACCTAATTACACTTAATAATCCAACATTATTCTCTCTTCCAATTTATTCTTAATTATAAAAATAATATCCTTACTAACCTAACCCCATAATTACTAAAATACCCTTAACTAATTAAAAATCTATTTTACCCTCCTCCATTTCAATTAATACCAAAAATACCCTTCTTACAACAAAAATCCAGATTTACCCTTAACTTTCTGCACTTCCCATTCTGCCCTTACATGCAACTTAAATTCCAGATTCACCCTTAACTTTCTGCACTTCCTATTATACCCCTACATGCAACTTAAACTTTTAAAACAATGTCATCATCTTCACCCTCCCCTCTTCTTCTCTCTTTTCTTCTTTCACCATTTTCGAGCCCCATTTTCTCCACTTTTCTCCCTTCATTCAACTTCTAAAAATTATCCCAACCAACCACAACAAGTAATCTAACTACAAGCTAGTGTAGGATGATCAAAATAAAAAATGACATAATTTGGCTGCTGGAATTTACCTAAGTGTAAGGCACTTTGGGGTTATCAACCTCCACAACTCCCTCTAATTTTTCAGCTAGAAAATTTGAGAGAAAGATGAAGAAAAGATGTGATTTTCGTATATTAAAAAGATGTTATTTTTGTATGTTATCATCTAATTTCCAGATTATAGTTCTTTTATACATGTTTAAAGATTGTGGGCTAGGCTACATTGTGGGTAAGTTATATTAATGAATGGGCTTTACAAATCTTCCCCTCTTAAAATAATTTCATCCTCGAAATTAAATTACGTATCTAAGGATCTAAAGAAATGAGGATGTTGAAGTTGAACTTCATCCTCTACCTTCCAAGTTGCCTCTCTTGGAGAACGATGATGATTCCATAAAACTCGCACCATCAGAATCTCCCTCCTACTTAATTTTCTAATTTGTCTATCCAATATCTCCACAGGCTTCTCCTTATAAGTCAAGTCATTTGTAACTTCAATCTCAAGCGACGATATAACATGACTAAGATCCGATCGGTACTGTCTCAACGTTGACACATGGAACACATCATGAATCTGTAATAACTAATGTGATAATGCTAATTTGTAAGCTAACAGCCCTACACACTGTACAATTTCATATGGCACAATATATCTCAAACTTAACTTCCCTCTCTTACCAAAACTCAAAATTCCCCTCCATGGTGATACTCGAAGAAATACGATATCTCCAACATTGTACTCTATCTCCCGACGATGTTGATCAGCATATTTCTTTTATCGATCCTGAGCTGCCTTCAAGCATTGTCTTACCACTTTTATTTTCTCCATCGTCTCTTGAACTAACTCCGGCCCCTTTAATAGTCTGACTCCCTCCATATTCCAACATATCGAATCTCTACACCGCCTGCCATATAATGCCACAAATGGTTCCATACTGATGTTAGAGTGATAACTATTGTTATACGCAAACTCCATCAAAAGTAAATATCTATCCCAATCACCCTCAAAGTTCAACACGCAAGATCTTATCATATTCTCCAATGTCTGAACCATATGCTTCGAATGTCCATTCGATTGAGGGTGAAATGTAGTACTCAAAGTCAACCTAGTCCCCAAAGCTGTCTGTAAACTTCTCTAGAATCGAGAAGTAAACCATGGATCTCGATCTGATACAATAGACACTAAAACCCCACATAATATCACAATCTCATCAACATACAACTTTACAAGCTTGTCCAATGAGTTTGTCTATTGCGCGGGTAAGAAATGAGCGGATTTAATCAACCTATCCACAATAACCTAAACTGAGTCATGTTTACGTCTAGTCCTCAATAACTCTACCACGAAAACCATTGGAATTTTATCCTAATTCCATGATGGAATGGCTAAGGGTCTTAATTTCCCTACTAGGGCTTGATGCTCTGCTTTAGTCTGCTGACAGGTCAAACACCTTGACACAAACTCTGCTGCATCTTTCTTCATTGTTGGCCATTAGTAATAAGGTCTTAAGTTCTGATACATTTTTGTAGTACCTGGATGTATTGCATATGGTGCATTGTGAGCTTCCTTCAAAATCTCCTCTAGTAATCCATCTACATCCAATACACAAACTTGCCTTCCAATTACCAACGCTCCATCTGCTCTTACTGAAAAGTTTGTCCCCCTATTCAGTTGCACTCTCTTCCTCATCTACATTAGATAGGAATCCTGAGCTTATGCCTCTCTGATCCTATCTCCCAAATCTGGTTGGACCTGTATCATTGTCAATAAGTCACTCAAATAATCAATCTCCAATTTCACATTCAATGCCCTCAACCCCACTAATGGTGTCATACTGTGTCCACTCAAATTAGCCATTATGTTAGAGCTTTTCCTACTCAAAGTGTCTGCCGTTACATTAGCCTTCTCTAGATGGTAATCAATAGTACAATCATAACCCTTCAACAACTCAATCTACCTTCTCTGCCTTAAGTTTAACTCCCTCTTAATTAAAATATACTTGAGGCTCTTGTGATTTGTAAGGATTCGAAATGTCTCTCTATACAAATAATGTCTCCAATTCTCAAAAGCATGCAAAATCGCCTCTAACTCCATATCATAAGTGGGATAATTCAACTCATGCGATCTCAACTAACGAGATGCATAAGCTATCACCTTTCCATGTTGCATTAGTACACACCCCAAAACTATCCTCAAAGCATTAGTATATACCTCAAAACCTCCACCGCCTAATGGTAACACCGAAATGGGGCTAGAAATTAATTTACATTTAAGCACCTCAAAACTCTTCTGACATTGATTGATCTACTCAAACTAAACTCCTTTCAATAGTTTGGTTAACGGGCTAGTTATTGTTGAAAATCGCTTAACAAATCTCTAATAATACCCAGCAAGTCCTAGAAATCTACTTATCTCTAATATATTTCTAGGCATATAATTGTCGTTATATTAGAGATTATGGAGTGCTACTTATCTCTAATAGCAATTATGGAGGCAGTTCCCACTCCATAATTGTCGTTACCTTAGCTGGATTAGGCATCACTCCCTCTCGAGTCACCACGTGTCTAAGGAAAACTACTCGCTCCATCCAAAACTCACACTTACTTAACTTCGCATACAACTCTCTATACCTTAAAATATATAACAAAATCCTCAAATATTGCTTATGCTCCTCTTTACTCCTCGAATGCACCAATATATCATCAATGAACACTATCACAAACTGATCTAGATACTTCTGAAAAGTCCTGTTCATCAATGTCATCAATGCAGCTGGTGCATTAATCAACCCGAAAGGCATCAATAGCAACTCATAATGACCATACTGAGTACAAAAAGTTATCTTGTGAATACTTGACTCAACTATCCTCAACTGTCAGTATCCCGATCTCAACTTAATATTGAAAGATATAACGGCTTCCCTCCGCTGATCCAAAAGATCATCTATCCTCGGCAACGGATACTTATTCAGCACTATTGCCCTATTTAACTACCGGTGATCCATGCATAGTCTTATATTGCCATTCTTTTTCTTCATAAACAATACTGGAGCTCCCTATGATAATGTGCTCGGTCTAATAAAACCCTTTTTCTTACAACTCCTTTAACTATCTTTTCAACTCATTTAACTCAACAGTAGCCATCCTGTATGGTACAATGGAAATCGACGCCACTCTAGGCATAGTCTTAATGGTGAAATCTATCTCTCGTTGAGGTGGTAAACCTAGTAAATCATCAAAGAATACGTCTAAAAATTCCCTTACCATAGGAATATCCTTTAATCTAGGACTCACCTCCCTCGTATTTATATTATGAGCCAGATATGTCTCACATCCATCCAATATCAATTGTTTAGCAGTCACAATCAAGATCACTCATGCTAGAACCACTCTGTGATCCCCCACAAATATCACTTTCGAGTTACCTGAAGACTTTATCATCACCTCCTTAGCATAACAATTTATTATAGCTCGATGTTGTGCCAACCAATCCATCCTAAGAATCCCATCACAATCCCTTAAATCCATCACTATTAAATTAACTAGTAGTTCCACTCCACTAATCCTCACTGGCATTTCCCTCCTTACACTATTTAGTACCACATAATCTCCTACTGGTAACGATACTCTTAGGTCATATCCTAAAGGCCTAACCTTCCTCGGAACTCTAAAGGCAAACTCTAAAGAAATGTAAGAGTGTATAGATCCTGGGTCTACTAACACATAAGCGTTAACATCAAATAATGAAATCATACTAGAAATAACATCATTGGCTACAAGTGCCACCTCCCTTGTCATATGGTATATCCTTGCCTGAGTTTGACTATGAGCTAAGGATGTCCCACCAACACCTGTAGCCACTACTGATCCACGTTCAACTCCTCTATCACCACCTCTACTACTAGTTCTACCTGAACCTCTACCCGAACCAAGGGCACCATTCTAACCCTGTACTATCTCCTTTGCCCTCACTCCTAGACTCCTCCCTACTGCTGGAGAATTCCTCTGTAAATGCCCTCACTGTCCATAAATATAACATGCCTAACTAATCCCAGTAGGCCCCCAACATGATCCTCTATGAAATCTCCCGCAGGTGGCATAACTCGGATATCCTCCAACTCCTTTATCAAAAGATCCTCTGAATCTCTGACTAACCCCTCTGTCAGAACCAACTGATGGTGCACTAGAACCAGTTCCTCCACCAGACCAATAGAAACTACCATGCCTGATAAATGTGGCATCGACTCTCCTAAATCCCCCAGCATCAGTAGACCATGAATGAGTAACTCCCCTCTTAACAGACTGACTCCCCTCTCCATGATGACTCTCTGATCGTCTCTTTATCTCTCTCCTCCTTCTACCTTGTTCTATTACATCCTCCACTCTAAGTGCAGTATCTAATAACTTCTTGAAGTCAGAAGTAGCAGCTCCCAATCCCAAAAGAATATATGTCCTCAGACCCTGCTCAAATCTGCAACATCTGTCTTTGAGATTTGCCACAGCCTCCAATGCATACTTAGACAAGGCTGCAAAGCGAGCCTCATAATCAGCCACTGACATCTCCTCTGTCTAAACCAAACTCATGAACTCCATCTTCTTTCGATCCCGATATATTCGTGGAGTGTATTTATCTCTGAACTCTCTCTAGAACCCCTGCCAAGTCTTCTCTCGCGTCTCACAGGATCTCTTCACTGACTTCCACCAAGTCAGTGCATTGCCCTGGAATAAGGAAACTATGTATTTCAACCTTCTTTTTTATGTACACTCCTCAAGATCTGTAGTTGCTCGAAACTCTATTGCCCCTATCTTATGGATCCGCTCATAGTTTCGATCCAGCCTAGAATCACCTCGGGCTGGAGCTGTAGTAATAACCTGCTGCATCATCTAAAAGAACTATATCATCTGTGGTGACATTGGCACCTCTTCTCCTACCCTATTTGCTTGGACATCCCCCTAATCTGGCACATCCAGAACACTGATCAAACTACCCGATTCCCCAGGTGACTCAAGGCTAGCATTATCCTCTCCTGAAGCCATTCTAAAAGAGATAAGAACATATCATTAGTTTTTGTTTTTTTACTCAATACGTCCCTATAAACGTAAACCTACTCTGATACTACCTAATATAACGCTCCAAAAATCCTTAAACCATAATTAACCAAATAGTTTCCAAAACATATCATTAATTATCAAATTCCTCGTTAGTCTCAAAAGAGAGGATTGTTTGTCAGATAAAAAGTATTCTACATAACACAACTGCCAAAGTTGTCACATTCAAAAATATACATTTCAAAAGCTTTACAAAAGTAATATGTTGGCCCCACCTAAACTCCATTGGGTC
Source organism: Erythroxylum citrifolium (assembly GCA_026284465.1). NCBI lineage: Eukaryota > Viridiplantae > Streptophyta > Magnoliopsida > Malpighiales > Erythroxylaceae > Erythroxylum > Erythroxylum citrifolium. The sequence continues at coordinate 11,405,850 of JANKOE010000205.1, read as the reverse complement.
CGTCCTGTACTCTAGGGGTTATTAGTAATCACTCGATCTCTTAAAAATTAAAATAGAAAGGGGTGAGATGTCTACTAGTAAGGATAACAGACCATACCCTTAAAATCAAGTAACTCTATAAATAATTATAAAACTTAGTCAATCGATTAAATCATACATATAATACGTATATACACAACAGCACTTAGTCTAATCCAAACAATTAACAAACATCTCAAAAATTTTGTCAAATCATGATTAACACAAATATTAATTATAACTGTCATTTATGCTTTGTTCCAATATTTAATTTTTTTTACTTGGGCCCAACTTATCCTAGTACGTGTACATTTAATGGTCTGTTGGCTTATCTTAACATAATCTCTCATCAGTGGAAACGTAGTTAAATGTATAAATATCGACACAGGGTACCTCGATATCTCAATCTTCTCCCCCAATACTACTCCAGTACCTAACCATCAACACAGGATATCCCTGGGACTCAGGATATCTTGGTACCACTCCGGTAAGTAATCATCGGCATAGGATATCCACGGGACTCAGGATGCCCCGGTATCTACTCCACGGACAAATACTTAGCCACCACTCACTCATATCGACTCAACCTATCCATCGAAGACCATCGAATATAGCCTATCCTAGGCAAGTCACCGATTCTAGATTTTGACCAATTACTCTCAACATATTTCCAACCGCTCTCTATTTTACACATTTTCGCCGAGTTAACATGCAATAAACCTCATAATATGCATAACAAAATACAATCACGAAACACCTTGTACTTTGATTAATTATTAATGCAATAAATAAACATAATTCATAAAGGTAATTATTAATCATTAATTAAATTAATGACCAATTCAAAATACAATTTATTAATAACCAAACGATATTTAATTTTAAGAGTAAAGTCTAAAGTTATCATTACCTTAATTTCGGACTCAACTAATTGATAATCCCAATTTCTCCTTAGTCGGACTTTCAAACCTAGAATTTACAAAATTTTATTATACTAATTTACCAAAAATTTCTTACCTAATTACACTTAATAATCTAACATTATTCTCTCTTCCAATTTATTCTTAATTATAAAAAAATATTCTTACTAACCTAACCCTCATAATTACTAAAAACCCTTCACTAATTAAAAGTCCATTTTACCCTCCTCCATTTTAGTTAATACCAAAAATGCCCGTCTTATAACAAAATTTCATATTTACCCTTAACTTTCTGCAGTTCTCATTATACTCTTACATGCAACTTAAATTTTAGATTTACACTTAACTTTCTGCACTTCTCATTTTGCCCTTACATGCAACTTAAATTTTCAAAATAATGTCATCATCTTCACCCTCCCCTCTTCTTCTCTCTTTTCTTCTTTCATCATTTTTCAGCCTCATTTTGTCCACTTTTCTCCCTTCATGCAACTTCTAAAAATTATCTTAACCAACCACAATATGTAATCTAACTACAAACTAGTGTAGAATGATCAAAATAAAAAAAAACAAAGACATAATTTGACTGCTAGTGTGGGTTGAGTTGTGGTATGGGTAAGTTATATTAATGAATTGGCTTTACGACATGCGTTTTCATTACAATTTTAACAGAGTGTCGTCTTTAATCTAATTGATGCTCTGAACCTAAACTTTTTTTTTATACAAAGGAAAAAAAACAAAGCCTAAACAGTTGGCCTTGGGGTTAAAACCCCACACATATGCTCAAAGAGGATAGCAAGACATCCCGAAGGAGGAGACTGCAAACTAGTAAATCCGAAGCCAAAAGACTCCATAGCAGAAGCTAACTAATCAGCGCAATGATTTACTTCACAAAACACATGGCATCTAATAGAACATGAATAGCCTTCACCGAGGAAGTAGTATAGGAAGACATCGATCCTAAAAAGGAAAGAATGTTAATGACCACCAAGGAATCAACTTCTAACTCAACCCGTCGATAACCCAAATCCCAAGTCAGATTCAACCCTGAATAAACACCCCATAACTCAGTACCTAGAGGCGAGCAAAAGCCAATATGATGAACGAACCCTCCCAACCAAATACCATAACTATCGTGAAGGAGACCACCGGCAGAAGAAGTCCGACTTGACGTTTGCTTCGCCCCATCCTTGTTCAACTTGATCCATCCCTCACTCGGTTTGGCCCAACCAATATGCCTAAAGCTACTAGCACCATGACCAACAAGAGCTCGAGAAGTAACAGTACTTGTTTTCACAACCCAAGCCGTCTAATCTAGAACAATAGCCTTGCTAGCGACTGGCTAGGAGAATTCATCATCAAATGAACTTTTATTTTGCCAAAGTCACAGGAACAGCAAGAAACCCCAAAAATAATTGACCACGTTAAACCACTAGCTTTTGCGTGATTGTAGAGATTCGAGATCAGCCACGCCAAAGTATTAAAACTAAAGAAATCCGCAAGGGCTGTCATCATCCGAAACATGTCTATAAATATGCTGCTGATTAGTCAAGAGAATGAACCCTCACAACCAAACACTAGAACTATCGTGAAGAAGACCACCGGCAGAAGTAGTCCGACTTGACGTTTTCTTCGCCCCATCCTTGTTCAACCAAGTCCATCCCTCACTCGGTTTGGCTCAACTAATATATGCCTAAAGCTACTAGCGCCATGACCAACAGCAGTTCGAGAAGTAACCATACTTGTTTTCACAACCCAAGCTGTCTAATCTAGAACAATAGCCTTGCTAGCGACTGACTAGGAGAATTCATCATCAAATAAACTTTTATTTCGCCAAAGTCACAGGAACTATCAAGAAACCCCAAAAATAATTGACCACATTAAACTACTAACCTCTGCGTGATTGTAGAGATTCGAGATCAGCTACACCGAAGTGTTAAGACTAAAGAAATCCGCAAGAGTTGTCTATCATCAAAAAGATGTCTATAAATACGTTGCTGATTAGTTCAGAGCTTTCTTTTAGGAAATTTTGATTTGATAGAAAGAATTCTACGACGTCTAATCCCTCAGCCTGCGTGATCTACTGACAGCCACATGAATAGGAAGTTTTAGGAGTTTTCATTTGACCTGTAAATTTAAGTGACGTGGAAGGAAAAAAGAGAACGTTACGAATTTTATAAATTACATCGGATACACCGCTCTTAATACTCGGGATTTTAGACAATCAAGTCTCTAATTCACTCGACCAAAGATGAGACAATTCCAAAGCAAAAGGTAATCGAATCATTTTCTTTTTTATTTACCGTTACACGTGATCACCTTACGGGATTTCCAAGATATTTGATCACCCTCATTATCTTTAAGGAGGATTAATATATTTATATTTATCGATATGATGAAGATTAAAGTTTCAGTAAATCACTTCTTAATTGAAAATTACAAGAAAGAAAAAAGCGGAGAGCAAAATTAAATATGGAAAAGGGGTTTAACCTAACTGTGAATAATATTATAATTATAAGAACAATGGAATAGAACGCTGTAGACAACGGTTTGAAATGCGATCAAATCCAAACTACTCCCTCAATCAATAATGTATACAATATGTAACCCACCATGTAAAGTAACCAGGAATACTATAGCGCTAAACTGTGATAAAATAAGCCGATTGGGGGGTATAAATTTAATTGTCTTCCCTATCTTGTGGTCTATAAAGCTTAACGTGTCGTCCATTTATTGGTTGTATGGGTCTTGCGTTTGTATTTGAATCCTGCAAATAATTAATTAACCGCATTAAGATCAATCATTAATATATATGAATAAAGTTGACAATTGACGCAGTGGTTATCGAAATGCACCAACTCCTATAAAGTATAAATCAATCTACTTTATATAAAAATAATAATCTGGTGTCCTATATATTCATTCATCTATCTTTACAAACATTTTTTAGATATAAATTAAAAGATAATTTAGTTAAATACATTTTATAATTCTCTAATATTTGATTGTATGTCGTTTTATGGACATAAAAGTGTATTAAATTTCTTCAAATTTCATGTTACATGTTAGTAAATTTCAAACATTAAATTTAAAACTTAGATAGATATTGCCTACTGCCTATCAAGGTATGTCTTTACATAACTTGAATGCAGTTGCATGGGCACATGTCTAGGGGAAAACTGTGCTATACTCAGTGCTAAGGTATGCCATCACAAGAACTAACATCATCAGACATTCCATAAGAGAGACAAAAGTGTAATGTTAGCCTATCTTCACTTACATCATGAACCGCAACGCGAAGCAATCTCACTTGTCGTCTTGTAACAGTCCTCACCTGAAAGGAAGTCAACGAGAACTTTGTTACATACAAGAAATACATACAGCTTCCACGGGATCAAAAGCAAATTACATGGACCGAAATCAAGTGATTTAATTGCATGACAAACCTTCCTAACCATGGTCCACACAACATTTTCAGTGCAAGGAGGAACAGTGAGAGAACCAATGTATCGATAATACTTTCTGCTGCCAATCTTGATTTGCCTTGGATCAACGATACCCACCGCCGCCTCTTCTTCTTTTGTGCCAGCAACTTCTTGAAGGTGATCAGAAATCTGAGACAACCCAGAACAGAACAAGCATGTTAAAGCCATGAAGGGGAATGAGAGCGAGAGAGATTTATGATAAGTGTATGCTTACAGATGACAAGAAAGAATCTGGTCTTCCTATGGTGTACGTAATACCAACCACAGCAACCTTTCCATCTGAGCTCTCATGAACCATATGGGCCTCTAGAGCAAACCTGAGCTCAATTTTCATGTGAAGGATTTAATTTATGTAAATATAAGGCTCTTCTAATATGTATAGTATAAGACTGAGAAAGTAGGATAAGAGAAAGGTAACAGCACCTCCTGCCATTGATAGTGTGTTCTGAAGGGGAGTGCCAATGACACTGTTTAAGTACATAATCAGTTCCATTTATGTGTATACTTCCTGCTCCACCTTCCCAGTTCAACTGCGTACGCAACCAAATTTTAGTTTATTTAAAGAATGAAAATTTTTAACATCCTGGATTATGATCAAAAGAATGTAAAGACGACACTTTAAAAATGAGAATGTCGCCTTTACAAGCACAACTTGAAATTTCTTTTCAGAGGTTTTATTTTTTAAGTTGCTTTCATTAGGTCTTACAAGCACTTCCGGCCAACAACCAATTTCCAATGCTCTTGGAACAGCGTGATGGCTTGAAGAATTTAAGACTAAACTCTAGCTGTAGTTAGTCATGATGCTATAGTAAACATTTGCTATTGTTTAAGGTAGGTTTAACGTCAACAGTTTCTCCTTTAACTGACGAAATTTCAATTAGTATATTCAGCGAAATTTGGTAAAAGGTGGTAATTTCTGAAATAGGCTTCTTGATTAGTCACAATCAATTTCACGAATCTTGCTTACCATAATATCATGTCCCCTATTCCTGAGAGTGCCATTGGAGGGTTTGTAGCTTCTATTAAGCCTTCCTAAATGAGAAACTATTTGAACTCTTTGATTTAGCAAGTCAATCGGAGACTGCATTGATCCGTGGCTGCAAGCACTCCATTCATGGTGAATCTCTCCCCATCTTGCTGGTCCCTTCTCGCTATGAACATCATAGTTAAATTCTTTCTCATCCTCTGCATATCATCATATTAAGAAGAAATAGAAAGGTCGCTACTTATATACAGGATCATGTTGGTACAAGAAAAGAATAATAATTAATGATCGTAGGTTCCGTGGAAATTCAACAGGGCCTACCGACTTCTTGAGTGGATGTTGCTGGAAAGATACTGACGAGGAGGACAATGAAGAAGGTGAAAAGAAAAACTTGGCAAACGGATAGCTTCCCCATCGTTAATGCTTAATGATATGATGATTTGGTTACTTCACCCTGGGAACTGCTTGTCTGCATATATAGGCAAAATATTACAGTGTGAAAACAGAAAGTCTGTTTGACTAGTAAAGTCACGTTGTTTTTCTTCCAAAATCATACATGTTTTAAAAAGTTCTGAACTTGCATAGAAAGTATCAAATTGCCTGTTGGCAGTCAACCATACTTTGTTGTGTGTGCAGACATTAATTAGCATTAATAATAATTCTGATACAATTTAGGTTTAAAAAAAAAAACCAGGTCAGGTGATTACTGTAAATTGCACATAACACATTTTGGTATAAAAAATGATATAAATTTTAGTTATTTTTGTGAAATTTTCTGAGTTTTTAATTTTCTAAATTTTAGGATCAAATATTTATGTTGTGAAAATCTCATAGAAATGACTAAACTTGTATATTATTTTTTATGCCAAAATGTGTTATGTGCATCTTTTCATTGAATAAGCGAACATGTTATTTGGGCGTACGTTAAGCGGCTGCAAAAGGGGCGGTGGGTAGGCGTTGATGATTTTAGGGTAATATAATAATATCCTTAAGAACCTTGACGTAATTGATTAGATTAAATTCTAGAATTCCTTGGCTGTCAAATCTGATGTCTATATACATATATATATGTGGATTGTCCTTTATTGCATACGTTCTTTTTGTCTTTTGGCGAAGATCATCTGCTGTATGTAATGTATACAACAAAAACACGATAAATGTCAAAAATTGGTGGAGATTCAAGTATTTTTTTAATGTATAAAACATTCTTTATAAATATTAATTATCTTTTTAAAAAGGTTAATTGCGGTGGAAAAAATATATTACGTATATGGTCACATTATTTTTGTTTAGAAATGTTAAAATTGCAAAAGTGAAGGTAAGATAATAAAAGATGTTAAAAGTGACATTATAATACATAAGGAAGAAGCTTTAGTATAATAATTTAAATCATGCTAAATGAGAATATTTTAAAACCTCTCTCACAATGAATTTCAAGCTCATTGGTCATAGAAAATATATCATTTGATCAAAATAAGTTTCATACAATTATTCTTTTATAACAAGGATATCTCTTCTTGCTATTTACAAGAAAGCAAAACTTTCGAAAAAAAAAAGCTTTGTAAAAGAAAATTTCAGCCTTGAGGATTGATTTAATAAGGGAAGGGTCTGCTCCCTGTATGAACTAAATTCAAAATGTTAGCTCAAGATTTATATTCAATGACTTTGATGATAATTATATAATATTTCAAAATTCAAAATAAATTTATTTTCTTATAAAATTAACGGTTTTTTTATCAAAAAAGAAATAAAATCATAAGAAATACGCTTTCTTTCTTGCAAAAACCTTCTTTATGAACTTATCTTATTAAAAATGATTTATCCAAAATGACCTTACTAATTATGAAGGTCATATATTAGCTCCGTGATTACTGTAAGATTTTTGGCAAAGACGACATTCAAGTTATTCAAGATTAAATCTATCCAATTGACTACAGATGCGAAAGCAACGACTAGTTGAAAAAATTGACTATTTAAAAAAGAGCAACAACACTTATGAAGTAGAATGAAGATATTCAGACTGTCGAAATATTTTGAGTAGCGTCTATACTCTTGAGAATCATATCATTACTATTGTGCTTTAGAAAGTGAAATTACTCTATCAAGAGAGAAATTGTTGTTTTGTTTTTTTGTGAGGTTTTTAAAAGCTTGTTATACACTTCGAGTGTGAAAAGTTGGAGAACCTTGAAAAATATGTACTTGTGAGCTTGGAAAGGCTCATCAAATTTAATACTTTGTTTTTATAGTGAAACACTCAAGTTGAATGTTTGGGGACTGGACGTAGGCTTGGGTTGTAAGCCGAATCATTATAAATCGACTGCGTCTTTCTTCTCTCTCTCTGTTTAACTTTTAAATTTCTGTATTATATTTTGTATGTGGTGTTTTTAAGAGGCTCTTTCATTTTTATAAAAGACTCATTTTATTTTCAACTTGCAAGAGGTTCCTTTAAACTTTAATAAGAGCCTCCTATTTTTAAATTGTTTTAACATGATTTATCATTTAGTAGACTCCTTTCGTTTAAGCAAGGTCCTATTCCACAAAAGGCTCCTACTGATTAACAAGCTCCTGTTGTTTAAAAAAGCTTTATTGTCTGACAGGCTCCTACTGTTTTTACTAGGATCTATTTATTATACAAATTGAAAGAACTTGAGAAAGTTTTTTATAGACACAATTCACATCCCCTCCCCTTTTGCGTGTGTTAGCTTTTATCACAAAATGCATAGTAACGGCCTGAGCACTAGCCTACTCTTAAAGAAGAATAAGTTCATTCCTATTATAATTAACTTGATTTTTTTGTAATTACAAACAATAGTTTAAAGCCCCTAATAAAATGATACAAACTATAATCATATGTGAAACCTAAAACCTCCACTAATTTTTTAATTGTGGTATAATTACAAAATGAAAATTTAATCTTCTTCTTTATTATAAATGTAGAGCTCATAGTACTACATAAAATTTACGTAATACTGTGGCTCCCACTCACTTAAATCAAAACTAATTATAATTAATTTCATTCTTAAGTTATCCTTAATTGATGTTAATTATTATTATTAATCATAATTAGATCTAATTTCATATTAACTGTTAGAGTATCCTATATTGACTAAACATGGAAATGTTAAAGGGTTTATAAGTGATAAGGGTCAACAATCCAAATGATTAGTTCTAGTCATTTTGACAATAGTTGACCTAAACCCAATTCTTATTATTAAACTCTACATTTACCCATATTAAAAATTCTAATATGGTATCAAAGCATGTTTACTCCGGATTATTAATTTTCTAATTTTTCGTTTGGATGTGCAGTCCCAGCGACCCTATCTGATTATTGTTGTATTTATTTCAAGTGATAAATGGATGTCCAATACTAGTTGCATTTGAGGAAGAGTGTTAGAATATCCCATATTGACCAAACATAGAAATATTAAAGGGTTTATAAGTAGTAAGGTCCAACTATCCAAATGACTAGTTCTAGTCATTTTGGCAATAGTTGACCCAAGCCCAATTTTTATTAATGGGTTTTACACTTTACCCATATTAAAAAATATAATATTAACTCTAAATAACCCTAATCCTAAAACCCTTTTTGTATATTAATTCGTCTCGCTACTCTCCAGTGCTTCTTTGATGACTTAAACCTAATTGAGGAGTTTGATTGGTAACTTTTGCCTTTCATAATTCTAAACTTCTTCGTCGTCTCTCTCTACCTCTTCTATTCAATATTGGGGCTTTTCTTTTGTGTAATCTCTAGTTGTTTCTTATCTATATCGTGCCTCCCTTTGTTCAAAAGAAAAGATAGAGTTTAAGCGAATTGTTGGAATTGAAGAATTTGGAGAAATGAATTAGTTGAGGGGTTAGTTAAACATATATTAGATTTAGGAATTTGAATATCTAGGCTTATTATTTTCTTCAACTTTGATAAGGAGATAGGAAGACTTCTACGTGGAGACTTGGCCAATTAGCTTGTGAAAACGGTGGACGAAAACATTATTTATAATGCTTCCCTGTTAGGTTCTACATTGAATGGAGAATTTCAACATGTTAAGCTTCTAAATGCTCTTTTCATGGAAAAGAACATGATCACTAGGTAAATAATACCACATATACCTAACATCTTCATTATACGCCTTTATCATCTTCAAGAGTTGGATGAATAATTCATCTTCCATATTAATTGCCTTAGAGTTGAGCAATCCACATTCACTCTTAACTTCTCTAGGAGCATGTAATTACAATAGGATGATAATGAAATCATGATCACTAAACCCTTTAAAATACTTAAGATTTACATTAAGTTTATTATATCTAAGGCTCATAATAGAATAATCAAATTTCGTATATTGACAATTTGATGCTTATTTAAGACCATATATAGAGTACAACCTTCAATCCAAGTTATATTTTCCTTTTTCTTCAAAACTTTCCAGTTAGAGCATATAAATTTTTTCTTCACGATCTCTATTAAAAAGAAAAAAATTTGTTTTACAACTAATTGTTCTAGATATAAGTAAAAGACAACACAAATTGTCAAATTACTTTGACTGTAGTAAGTCAACCATAGTGATGAATATTTTCTAAGATTCAATTTCTTCTTTTTAAACATATCCTTTCACCATTAAAGGATATCACTCTACTTAATTGTCTCCATTTTAGTTGATCTTGATGACCTATTTATTATCCAATAACTACCTTCCTTGTGGCAATGATATAAGATCTCAAGTTCTATTTTCATGAAGAGCTTTAATTTCTTCCCACACTGTTGCCGTCCACTAAAAGGCAACTAGATTATTAAGTGCTTTATGGAGAGCTAATGACTCTCTATCATTTGTTAGAAGAGGGTGAGCTATATTATCCTCTATTATATAATTTGAATGTCACTTTGATAGTCTTTTTATATGATATGATCAATGAAATAATGGAGCTTCAAACTTAATTGGTTCTTGAAAATCTTACTCTAATGTGGCTTTAAAAGAAGTCTCTTTTTAAAATTTCTTTTCCATCTATATTATAGTCTCTAAACTTTTTGTAACGTGTTATTGTCTTCTTCTTTCCATAATTTATCTTTGATAAAGGTGATGTTTATGCAAATAATAACCTTGTTGATAACGGAATCCCACAGGCAATACTCCTCCATTCGATCAACATATGCAAAAAAATAAGTATTTTTTGAATTTTGGATCCAACTTCATAATTCTTTGTCATCATACATCATATATATAGGTTTTGCAAGTACATGAAAGTTAGAATAATCTCCTAACTTCCCAATCCACATCTCATTCGACATTCTCAACTTAATTATAGTTAATGAAATTTGATTCACCATATAATAGATGGGATTGACTACTTCTACCCAGAAAGCCTTATGTAAGCCTGTAGTTCTTAGCATTGCTCTTGCTCTTTCTAACATAGTTCTATTCATTCGCTCTTCCACTCTATTTTTTAAGGAGTGTATACAACAATGAAAGGAATTTGATGCTATCTTGTTCACATATTACATCCAAATTATTGTTAGTATATCCTCCTCCATTGTACGTCCTTAAACACTTGATCTTTGTACCGTAACTAAGTTCAATATGTGTTTTTAAAAATTTTAAAGACTGGAAATGCATATGCTTCCTCTTAACAGGGCACACCCAATACCTCCTAGAATAATCGTTAATGAAAAAGACAAAGTACTTTGTTCCTTTTATGGGTAAAATTGGTGCTCACCACATATCAGAATGAATCAATTCAAGAAAAATCTTGATTCTTGAATTTTATATGTTAAAATTTGCACGATGTTGCTTACTTATAATACAATACTTACAAAAGGGTATGGACACCTCTACGAGTCTAAGGAGTAACTTTTTCTCAACGAGATTCTTTATTCTTTTTCCAGATATATGTCCAAGTTTTTTATGTCATAACATTAAAGGTCTTTTACTTAGACTACTTGAAGTAATTGATACTTTTACTTATAGCAATGTCTTGCTTATATTTATTCTCCTTTCGTAAGTATAAGCACGCCTTGAATTCTTCAAATTCTTATTGAGAATATATATTTTACACCTAAGATCATCCGGTCGTCCTAGAGACAATAAATTCTTCTTTAAGCCTTCTACATGTCATATTTAATTCATAAGAGTACGAATTGTAATATCATACATTTTTAATTTGATGGTTCCAATATCATTCTTTAGAGGATAATTGCCACAACTATACATTTATCATCCAGAGATAGATTCATAATCATTCTCTTTTAAATGTCATATGAAAAGTAGCTCCTGAGTTGAAGAACCATACATTAAGTAGTAACTTCTTACGTTCAATTGTTGTTATTGCTTCAAAATATATAGCATCGTCATCATATAAAATATTTGTAAAATCTTCTTGAGGATTGAAATTCTTATTATTTAAATCTAATAATCCATTTCAAGTGATCTTTTCCCCATAATTATGGCATTTTAAATTCTTCTTACTTTTTAATTTTGACTTATCATGATTTTAGCTCTCACTTAGGCCATGTTTCATTTATCTCCTTATTATCAATATCAAGGCTTCAACTTATTATGATCTAGATTAAATATCTTCTTTATTTTTGCACCAACTTTCTTCCTCTAAAATTACGGTTACAACGTTATCTGAAACTAGGTAATGTGTAAGAAGACTATTTCTTAAGTTGATAATGAGTTGATCATACGAATTAGGGAGACTTTAAAGTATAAGTTTATGTGGCTCTAATAACCCAATAATATAAGTTGAAAGAATATAGTAGCCAAATTATTAACATGCTTAGTCATTAAAGTGGCATTTAACACCTAAGGAGCAAAGTTTCCTCCCAAGTAAAATTTTATTATTGAGTGACTTAACTTCAATCAATTCTGTGAGATGATATTATATCCCTTTTTTCTAGTTCTTTTCCTTTACACTTAACAAAACTTCATAAGCTAAAGTTAGATGAAGATTTACAGCAGTAGTTAGGTCCATTTCACTCCATTTGATGTCAACCATAAAGTTTATCAGTTTTTCAATAATGGTTGCAAAACAATTAATCTTTGTGTTGATAGCTTTCATCTTCATCTTTCATAATAAGAAATTATTCTCATTAAACTTCTTAATCTTAAATTGGAATGTTATTACTTCTATTCCAAACTTCTTTAAACTAACAAGGTGTTTGGTTCAACTGCTAGAATGAATAAGGAATGAAATGATTATTCTTAGGAATAAAATAAATGAGGAATGAAATGAAATGAGTATTATTTAGTTTGATTTATTGCTAAAGAATTTCTATGCCAATATTTAGTTTGAAAACATAAATTTGGAATGACAAAGGAATAACTAACAAGACCAAAATATTCATTATAGTCCTCACTAACTACATAATTATTATTAATTATCTTCTTCTTCTTGTTATTATTATTATTATTATTATTATTATTATTATTATTATTATTATTATTATTGTTGTTGTTGTTGTTGTTGTTGTT
>JANKOE010000205.1:11344414-11357174 GCA_026284465.1 Erythroxylum citrifolium | reverse complement strand
AACCTCAACATAAGATTTTCACAACAATGTTTGATACTAAAGATGAAAATTAAACACTCAAGTGATTGAGACAATAAAAACACAAACGAAGAGAACACTTGAGATAAAAATAACTCCCTGAAATATGAAGTTTCATTTGTTAAAAGTGTGGGGAGTGGTAGAACAATATCTGCTATGAATTATTGAGAAGAGTCACGATCAGTCCACGCACACAACAGTATCAATAACTATCAATCGAGCAAAAGTTTTGTCACTGAAATACCATACAAACACAACTGCACACCCAACAAATAATATGCACATTTTCCTTTCAAAATATTGATCAAGCAGTTGTTCAAAAGTCCTAGTATTTTCTTGTTGTACACAACAACAATAGATTACTGAAATAACTGAAAATACAACTACCAAATCGTCATATGCTAGTCGTTTTTCACACAAAAACAGTAACAATATAACCCCAAAACTTCACACAACAGGTAAAAAAAACACAGATGTCCAATGTTGTTAGCATACTCAAAAATTCAGTTGCCTTAGATAGATAGAATTACCAAAAATAGGGTGTTAAAGATAGTCCTAAAATTATAAAAAATCTACACATTATCTTCATAAAAATATAGTGATTTTATCAAAATTAAATACTATCTTCGCTAGGATTTTAACCAAAATAAACTCTATTTTCAGGAATTTCACATAAAATAGAATACTTATTATAATCATATTCCTCAAATAATGTCTATCTTCAGGAATTTCACATAAGATAGAATACTTATTATAATCATATTCCTCAAATAATGAATTATGTCACATAAGATAGAATACTTTTTCCTGTTGTTGCTTGCTTCCATGATAATTGGTTTTTACTTGTTATCCGAGAAAGTGAGGTAAGGAATAAATCTTATACCTGTTTAATTGACTATGTTCCGACTAAATAATAACTTCTTCGTATGAACTTAGTGCAACTCAAAGCACTTTGACACATGTTATCATTGGAATGTTTAATGAAAATTAAAAGGAAAAAGGTGTAAAACACGTGTTATCATTGGAATTTTTGAAGCATTTAAAACAAAATTTAATATTTATAAAAATTTGAAATAAATCTTGAATAGACAAAGTTAACTATCCATTCATTACGTATCACATTAATATTAATGTGACTCATTTTTAATTCTTAATAAAATTAATTTAATTAGTTAATTACAATTAACTTAATTATAACGTGTTTAACTTAAATTCTCCAAAAATTGAGAAGATTCCTAATTTTCAATTATCCTAGGTCATATAAAGTTTGGAGTCTTCTCCTTCATGCACTTAATTTAATTCTATATAGTTAATTGTATGTTGATGAAGGGAAAATCCCAAATTCGACCATCCTCGATGCATGCAGTGGATCCCATCCCATCATAACGTCTCCGATTATGTACACTTGAGACTCAACGCAAGTTGAGATGAGATTCCGCCTATGACTCAACGTAGAAACAATCCACCCTTGTGATTTTGCCTCTGGCTCTCGGCAGTAAAGCTGCCTATCTGCATATGAAGCATATGTCGTTCAGGAGACGAATGCTCCTGGTCTTACGGGAAGTAGTAAATTTGTATCCCAGGTTGTCTATGGCGCCCGGACAAAGTGTAACGTCCCATTGATTGTCTGGTGGAATTGTGTTTTGTTTGTAACTCTTCACTAATTCATTGCAATCGATTTTTTGTTTATTTTCCCACAAAAGAGCTTTTAACTTTTTTCCCTCTCTTTCACACTCAAAAATTGAACTTAGATATCGTATTCGAGAACACAAAGTCCAATTCTATTTCTTTCTTCTTGTCTTGTTCTTGCAAATTTTCGTACAAACTTGAATTGTATCTTCCTTAAGACTATCTCTTGCAACCTTTTAGACTCCACTTAATCCTTATTTCTCTGTTTCTTAGATCTGTAACCGTAAAATTCTTATATGATGAATGATATCGATTCTTAATAGGAGAGATTCAATGTTCTTTCTTTTTTTTTAAGATAAACAATTCCTAGATCCTAAAACTCATCCTAGGATTAGCTCTGGCTACTAGTCTGATCATTCTTGTACTTGTCATCTTCATTTTCAAAGTGAAATGGAACCTCAACCATAAAAGCTACTGAGCACGAGCAGAAATGCAAGAAAAAAGCCAAGCGTGAAGTTGTAAAAAATTTAAGCTAGCAGGTGATTATGGTTGACTCGTGAAGGATACCCAAAACACCTCCATAAAAAATCATCATCAATAATCTCCAACCACCTTTTTCAAACCTGGTATTGAATAGATCAATTGCTGCTACGCTGGGTTATTCAATCTATAACATAAAAATTTATCACAAGTTGTAGGTGATACACTAGTAAGAAAGGCCTGGGAAAAGCTTTTAGCCACTTATGCATCAGGTTCATAACTCATGTTTGAACCATTGAATCTAAATTTTTTTTCTTTAAAAAAAAAAGAGAAAAATAAGACTATTACATAATACATGCAGTTGGATAAGGGAATGTTTGATCAACTTGTAGCTTTCCAACATAGGGTACCTAAAGATGATCTTATACAAGTGATAGTTGATGGCTTTGTCAAAATATATTGCCATTGTGTTCGTGGTTTAGAACAAAAAATTGACCTTATTTCTTATTATGAATTGTTTAGGTTGCTATTAAGTGAAAAATAAAATGTGTTTAATGATGTATCTTCAAAGAAATTCGTGCAACCAACAAACCATTATGCTAGTAATTAACAATATTTTTCTTTTAATTTTAGTGGTAGGCAATAAAATTCTACACATTAGAGGTCATGGTGGTCAAAATCATAGTTACATAATATTCTCATCAAAGAGTAACTTGTTCATAAGGACCATCATCTAATTTCTCAACTTGGATCTGTCATACTTATATGGTGGCCAAGGTCAATTATCCAGGCAAGTCCAACTCTAAGTTTCAATTAATAACAATCCAAATACTACACCTATCCCCTTATCGAAACATCAATGTATCATGGACATTGGGGCAACACATCACCTTACACCTAATAATGAAAATCTTACATCACATCATAAGTATCAAGGCCCTGATAACGTCCAGTTTCAAAAAAAAAAAGGGCTCTGATAACGTCCACGTTAGTAACGGTAAAACAATCCGAATTTTAAATATTGTATTTTTTTAAGTGTGACTCTTCAAATTGTGCTTTTTAATTGTGATATTTTATATGTAATAACTTGCTTGATGTTTTTTCTTTTACCAAAGCTAATAATGTGTCCATTGAATTTTTTCCTAGCCATTTTGTGATTGAGGATATCATCACAGAGGAACTATTAAAAGATTATTCTCGTCTGAAATGTGGCTGAAGAAGCAGACAACTACATGACATAGCAAGCAAAGGAAAGGAATGCATGTTTAGATCTTCTTCATTTAGATTAACAAACGACCCAAATAATAGGATCTAACAGAAATGATTAATATGAGAAATTAGTACAAGTAGACTGAATACAAAAATGCTAATATATATTAGAATCCAATCGTGATTAAAAGTTTCATGGCGTTTATTACTTTATTTCAATTAATATGTTTAAGAGAACGGAAGGAAGGGGAAATAAGGCTAGGGCAATAATATCATACAAATGGAATCTAAAACCAGTTTAATACTCATTTTATTCATTTGTCAAATCTTTTACTACAAATACTGATATTTTGGAGTTCTCATGTAGTTCCATGAACCGAGTTCAAACGTCTCTATTGCACCCTAAACCTCAACTAGGCCATGGACCAATTAACATCAACGACACCCAAGTCTTTGTTCAGGCCCAAAGCCTCCCACACAGCATCAGACCCATCAACTATATTATTCCTACATGGTGGCTGACCAGCATGCTCAGCGTCACATCCATGCATAGAATCACACTCATCCACCACTTTTGCAGTTACGCTCCTCCCGTTATTTGCTGTAATTCTGATCATCTTCCCACACCTTGAGCCACCGTTGTACCATCCTGTTGATAGTGCAACGACTCGCTCTGTTTTCTCGTGATACTGCTCGTCACACTCAGAAGGAGCTCCTCCATCACCCCCTTTACTGAAATCGTTCAGAGTTAACTGAGCTTTTGTTGAGGATGTTACCGGAGGCGAGCATCGATACGTAGGGTAGGATTTGTTCCCGCAAGTCAGGGTGCCAGATTGCTGACAGCCGCCACTCGGTGGCGAAGGGCTTCCTCCACCTCCACTGCTGCAAATGTGGGTGCCAACATCTGGGTCGTCGTTGCACATACCACGGATGCAAATAAGCTGACCTGCACAGTCGTTCAAGGTCTGACATGGACCATTACATGAGGAGATGGCACTGGAGGGCAATGTCCACGAGGTAAAGCTGAAGAGAATGAAAATGGACAGGAGAGAAATTTTCAGCATCATTTTGGCTGATGACTCACTCAAAAAGATATTGTGTGGCTTCGAGTCTTGCCCATAACAGCTATATATATATACACATAGGGCTTGATATTGAAGTCTGGACTCTGGACTAATCCCATATTAATCAAAAGTTTTAGATACTATACAGTATATATTAAGATCTTCATTCCACAGTCTACACACTGTTCCATCATTCTGTTTGTTGCATTTACGAGATTAATCGATAAGAATGATGAATTTAATAATAAAATATTCGTTTTATTCTTATATTTAAAGATATTTTGTCATAAATAATTTTCATTATCTGAATAATCTATCTTTTTTATATTTGTAAATTTTATTTTATTAAATAAATCATTAATTATATAATATTTTATTAATTATATTATAAATACATTATTTATTAAAAAATAATTTATTTTTTAAATTAATATGAACTTCCGACTTTTCTCGTTAGACTTGTTTCAGTATTTGTACCAGCTAGAAGTTGAAATCAATCACCAGCTCGCCTTTCTTGACCAACAGCTGTTGTAGTACTGTTGACACCAGAATTTGGCCCGCCAATAGCCGTCGTAGTACTATTGGCATCAGAATTTTGACCGATTCAAATATTTTGTTAAATATTATTCTGTCTTATTTTATTTCATAGAATGTAATTTATTTATTTTGTGAACTTTATGTGAAACTTATATAAATAAATAGTTAAAATCTATTGTACACAATAAGTCACCGTAATGATCTGAACTTCCGCCAATAGCCGTCGTAGTACTATTGGCATCAGAATTTTGACCAATTCAAATGTTTTGTTAAATATTATTCTGTCGTATTTTATTTCATAGAATGTAAGTTATTTATTTTGTGGACTTCATATGAAACTTATATAAATAAATAGTTAAAATCTATCGTACACAATAAGTCACCGTAATGATCTGAACTCAATTTTGGCCCGACTTTGTTGGTCAACAGCCGTTGTTGTTTGGCACTAGAATTTTCACGTCAACCCAACGTTGTCTTTTCCAATTTGCTTTAATAGAAAAGCAAAGTTTTGATATTCATCATTTTTCTAAGGTTGAACAATTTTTTAAAAAATAATAATATAACAAAAGGATTATATATTTTTACTTATTTATAATCAAGTCCTTAGATTGTTAAAAATTATATACTTACAAATTATATATAAATTTTTATAATGTTAAAAACATACTACGGTTCATAATATTTTATAAGCCCAAACAAAGTAAAAAGAAGAACCTTAATGAATCAAAATATGTAAACTTTAAAATTATATTTTATTTTTAAAATTTAATATTCATATATAAGCGACTCAAATCATAACTTCACATACTTAACAAAATAATAAATGATCGTAATAATAACTAAGAACATCTTGCAAATGTTAGCGATGATAAAATTACTAAAAAATAGTAATAAAAACAAAATAGCCGTAGTAGCGATCGAACAACAATATCAAATTACAAAACACTAAGAGAATTATACTAATAAGCATATAGATTATCATAAAAAGCAATTTCTCTACACATTTTTAGATACAAAATCATTAATAATAGTATCAAGATTAATATATCGTTGTTAATATTAATCAAATATTATATTAATAAAAATATGTTGTTGATATTAATAAAATGTTATATTAATAAATATAAATAAAAATTAACATATATCTCTAACAAATTGATCTCAAAATTTATTTTTTAGGTCTATATATATGTGTGTATATTTATCATCCTTTAATTTGCATAAATATGGATAAATGCAAATAAAAAATATAAAGGAGAAATATAACAATTTTGTTTTTCCTTTTTCTTATCAAGATCTAAACAGAATTGTTAGACAGTCCAATTAATAGTTGGAACCGAACTTCTCTTTAACTATGTTCAATAAAGTTTGAAGTTTAGAATACACAACTTTTTTCTTTTAATTTTTACAAGTATCAAGAAACTTTTTGACATATATAAACATCTTAAAGCAGACTAGTGACTTCTCAATTTTTAACCATTTAGAGAATAGAATAGATTTATTAATTTTTAACTTTTAACTTTTTTGTTTTTAAGTCGTTTAATGAGTGGGTTCTATAAATTTAGGCTTACCTACCTTGCCCGGCACAGCGCTTGACTTGTCATTTTCGGATTGGAAATTTTTTTTTTACAAGGAAAAGTAAAACGAAACTACACAAATGGCCTAATTAGTACAGTATTTGCGGTACAAAAAATTGTGTTGGTCACGGCACAAATGGGCCAGACTGACGTCGGATTGGAAAATTGAATGTTCATAATTAATGATATATAAAAGCTCGGAAAAGTCAAATAAACTTTTTGCTATTCTCAAATTTTACCCATCAAAATCACTCATACGTTAATTTTGATTTTAACGTTTCATTTCAAATTGGATATATTTAAATTCATTACTCAACCTCATGCAAAATTTAATAATTAAATCTTAATTGATCCAATTCAAAATTAATTTAAAATTCAAATATAAAGTTTATTTCGATATAATCTAAACTCAATTTAAATCTAATGCTGAGTTTTAGACCTTTAGTTTTAAGCTAATAATCTAAAATTTCGTATATAACAGTGAAACTGTGGATCGAGAAAGGTCTTCGGAGAGGATAAAGTCTAGAGGAGTTGATATAATGAGTTAAGTTGGATGAGTTGAGTATGATGGATTAGATTGGGTGGGTTGGAAGCTGAACATTCAAGCTCGGATGAATTTTAGATGGCTCAAAATTTGATCAGACTTAAATTTATTTAAGTCAGACTCGATTATATTTTGAACCAAGTTCGAGTAGTTTGTAAAGTCTTCCAAATCAGATCCGAGCAAATTCCTACCTAAATCGGCGCAACTCATTATCATACCTGTTTCTAGACCTATGCTTTCCAATAAACCCAAAAAGGAAGTTGGGATAGAGCAGAATGCGTGACTATGTAGTTGTGGAATAAGTGTTTATGATCAATTGGACTATGAAGTTGTGGACTAAGTGTATATGGCGTAGATTAAGGTTTTAAGATTTAGTAGATGGGAAAGTTGTGGAGAAAAGGGGTAATCGTTGACGGAAAAGTTTCTACCAAGTGCCGTAGATTAAGGGGTAACCGTGGTGGAAAAGTTGTGGGCTAAGCATACATGACGTAGATGAAGGTGGAAAAGTTGTGGGCTAAGCATACATGACGTAGATGAAGGGGTAACCGTTGATGGAAAAGTTTTCGTTCATTTTTCAAAGAGCAAGATTGTTGATTCAAACTAAAAGTGGGGAATGTTTTTCATCCACCTAAGAGCAAGAGTCTTGATAAATGTCTTCTGTTTTCGTCGACTGCATTAAAGGTAGAACTCCAAGACAGAGAAATCTTAGCAAACGGAAGAAACTTTCTTGTCAAACATTTAACTTGATTATAATGTAAGATCGAGGGATGTAATAATCTCTCAAGCTCACGGACAATACATACGCACTAATATGTTAAAAGAAAAGCCTGAAATTATCGCTAATTAGTTCTACTTACAATCCTAACTTATCTGGGGACTCAGCCACCTCTTAAATTAAAAATTACAAAATATTTGTTGAAATATAAGAGTATGAATTTGTCCCGCGTTGAAGAAAGAGAGGAAAGAAGATCAACATATAAGTCTAGTGGACTACTCCACCTATCACCAATTAGTTTTAGAATGGAACCTCACTTAGACTTACATGTGGTCTAACTTTCCTTCTCGTGTGGGTCTATAGGCCCATTATAAATTCTAACACTATTGCTTACACATGAATCCTCCGGCTTTAGTGCTAACGTCTATAATACTGTGTGACGATTAGTTTGATTTTGAAAATCTTTGTATTAAAAAAGATTACTTTTATACTCCCAGTACTTGGGCTATTTTTGTTTCTATTTGCATTAGTGTTTATTAATGATGAATCGAAGTGAATTATGGATGTGCTTGTGTTTGATGTCTGAAAAATCACTGAAGAGGCAGTAATTATCTTGTTGTAGTTGATGATCAGCTAAACAATGCAAGATTGTATCTTCAATTAGATGTACACCTTATGATTTTTGGAATTGATGCTTCTGTAAGTTGAAACTACAATATTCTAATCAATATTTCAAGTCTATAATTATCCCAAGATCAACTGTAACATAATTTATTCAACCCATTCAACTAGGATTCATAATAAGAGAGAAAGAAAGAAATACTAACCTTGATTCATGCTTAATATGTGTTTACAATGATAAATCTTTAATCTCTTTTGATTGTAAACACCTTCTCTACGTATAGAAGTTTATCCGTTCTCTCTTGCATTTCTTCATTCTTTTCCAATAGTACAAGAATGTATTTTTTCCCCTTTTGGTAACTGTTCACTTTAATGAAGGGAGAGGGAAGGGCTTATTAATTATAATAAAACCCTAATGACTCTAATATTCTCTACAAACCCAACAACCATTATTTTGGACCCACCTTATATTAGAATTAACCCAAGTAATATGGGTCACACTTTTATGATTATTAAATTAATCTAATAATCTCCCACTTGATGCATTTTACAACTTGATGATCTAACAATGTACGTGTGCACCATATATTGAATCTATCAAGTCATCAAACTTCAATGAATTGAAATATGGGATCATAGCAGTCACAAGTTATCTAACAACATGATTCCTTCCATATATCACACAATAAACTCAACTCAAAATAACTGCAATATATAAACACTATAATTCTCAACTTTAATGTTTTCTTGAAATATAATTTGTCATCACAATAAAATAATGCCTATACACAACTTAATATGACAAACTAACAAATAAGAAAAAATTAACTTTAATTGAGTTCAGAAGTTTCAAAACAATAATAGCAAATAACCAAACATATGTATATACATAACATCATCTCATGCTAACAAGGACTGATCTATAATGCCCATCCTTTCCACATAGCCAGTAAATGTTTTAGGTGATAATCCTTTAGTCAACGGATCCACTACCATTAGATCAATTCCAATATGCTCAATTGACACTTTTATGTTTTTGCACTTCTTATTTGACTTACAAGTATTTCAAATCCATGTGATTAGCACCTTTAGAATACTTATCATTTTTAAAGAAGAAGACAACTATGGAATTATTACAATAAATTATTAGCAGTCTAGCTATATTGTCAATAATATCTAGCCCTAAGACAAAGATCTACAACCACAATGTTTGAATAGTGGCCTTAAAGTATGCCACAAATCCAACCTCTATAGTGGAAGTAGTAATGACTTATGGTTTTTCATTATTCCAAAAAATTGCCCCTCTTGTTTGTTGGAGTAGATAGCTGAAAGTAGATTTCCTTGAGTCTACACAAACAATATAGTCTAAATCTAAATAACCAATCACTTCTAAGCTATTTGATTTCTTGTACGTGAGCATGTAATGCTTGATGCCTTGTAAATACCTAAGAACTTTCTTTGTAGCTTTACTAGTGGTCCAATCCAGGATTACTTTGATATTGACTGATTTTCTTAAGTCTACACAACCAGTATAGTCTAAATCTAAATAACCAATCACTTTTAAGTGATCTGATTTCATGTAAGTGAGCATATAATCCTTGGTGCCTTGTAAATACCTAAGAACTTTATTTGTAGCTTTCCAGTGGTCTAATATGGGATTACTTTGATATTGACCTAATATTCCAATAGCAAAAATGATATCTGGTTGAGTACAAATCTGAATGTACATCATACTTCTAACTACAAATGCGTAGCGAATAGATTCCATTTCCTTTCTTTTTAAATCATTATCGGGACACTGTGTTTCATTAAATTTATCCCCTTTCTGAATTGGAAATACCCTTGTTGAGCTTTTTTTTCTGCCCTATATCTCTGTAATACTTTATTGATATATCCGTTCTGAGATAATCCTAACAATCCTTATGCCCTATCATAGAATATTTCTATTCCAGTCATATAGGATGCTTCACTTATATCTTTCATTTCAAAGTTAATAGAAAGAAATTTCTTTACATCATGTAACAAGCCTAAATCATTAATAACCAAAAGAATATCATCAACATATAGTACCAAAATATTGAACTTGCTCCCATTGACCTTCATATAAATATACCTATTAACAGTGTTCTCTACAAAACCATACAAAGTAATGGAATCATTGAACTTAAGATATCATTATCGAGAAGCTTGTTTCAAACTATATATTGACTTCTTTAATTTACACACCATATTTTCCTTTTCTACAGTCAGAAAACCTTCTGGTTGGTTCATATAAACTTTTTCTTTTAAGTC
This sequence comes from Erythroxylum citrifolium, assembly GCA_026284465.1. NCBI lineage: Eukaryota > Viridiplantae > Streptophyta > Magnoliopsida > Malpighiales > Erythroxylaceae > Erythroxylum > Erythroxylum citrifolium. Next base: position 11,346,488 of record JANKOE010000205.1, on the reverse strand, counting down.
ACCATTAGGAAAAGTGGTCTTTACATCCATTTGGTGAAGTTCTAAATTATAATGAGCTGCTAATGTCTTAACAATTCTTAAAGAGTCCTTCTTTGAAACTGAAGAGGTCTCTTTAAAATTAATGTCATCCTTTTGAGTATAACCTTTAGCTACAATTCTGGCTTTATCCCTTTTAATATTACCTTTCGAGTCTCTTTTGGTCTTAAAGACCCATTTACAGACCACTTGTTTTGAGCTTTTAAGTAACTCAACTAGTTCCTATACTTGATTGTCATCCATGGATTTTAACTTTTCTTTCATTGAGCCACTTTTCATAATTGTTACATTTCAAGGCTTCTTTAACTGAGACTAAATCCTTATCAATGCTCAAGTCACACTCGTTCTTAAGTAAATACACCATATATTCATCTGATATAGCTGGTCTTTTCTCCCTTATAAATCTTCACAATATTGTTTCTTGTGGTATCACTTGATCATTTGTGACTTAACACATTATTTACTGGTTCATTATTGACATTCTTTTCCTGTACATTTGGAATATTAACTTGTTGCTCTGATATATTGCTTGGCTTTGATACAACAAAGGGAACAATAACTTGAGAAGAGAAATTGGGTGAAGAATTTTCCACCTGATTCTTTTAAATATCTACCTTTCGTGGTTCTCTACTCCCACTGATTTGTCCATTTTCAATGAACCTAGCATTACCAGATTCAACTATTCTTGTACCATGGTAAAGACAATAAAATATGTACCTTTTGGACTTTTCTGAATAACCGATGATGTAATACTAATGGTTCTTACATCAAGCTTTCTTTTATGAGGATTATAAATTCTTATTTCTACTAGACATCCCCAAACATATAAGTACTTCAAGCTAGGTTTCCTACCTATCCACAATTTGTAAGGTGCCACATGAATTGCTTTACTAGGATAATTAAATATGTAGCTATCTTTAATACATATATCCATAAAGATAAAGGTACATTAGTGGAACTTAACGTATTCCTAACCGTATCCATAAGAGCACGATTCTGTCTTTCAGTTATACAGTTCCGTAGTGGTGTAGCGGGTATTATATAATGTGCATAAATGCCCCGACTTTGAAGAAGTTTTGTAAGTGGACCTAGAACTATCTATTCTCATCATTTTACCATAATATTCACCATCTCTACTAGATCTTACTACTTTCACTTTTCTATCTAACTACCTTTTCACTTTATTAATGAAAATATGCATTAAACATGCAAATATATATTTGAAGATAAGTCTATTTGTATGTGTTAAAGATTAACAAACCTATAGATCCCTCTGTAATAGTTGAGGTATAATAAGGTTGTTGCTGACTTGTTTCATTGGTGGATGAGGTTAATTGTTATTATTGGTTAGGAACTGAATGATCTAATTATTGTTGGGTAGGAACAATTTCGATACCTGCCACTTTCTTCCCTTTATTTCTACCAAGTGCCTGTATATTGGACATCTATAAAAACAATCATAAATTTTATTAACATTACAATACATCCAATCATCATTACAAACATAAATTCAATCATTGTCATAGTGCTTACGACAAAGAATCGCATAAGCATTATGACAATGTTATAGGATATATTAGGCTTCCTAAATTACTGGGTTAGATTGTTATAAAACTTAAACATTTAGTTGTAATATGATTTTTATAATAGAATTTTTAATTTAATAAGTACAACTTTATCATATAGTTACAGTATTGTCGTCATTATATTATTCTAATTTATTGTAATTGTATTTATCATAACTTAATAATGTTTGAAAAAGTTTATTAATATTAATTAATATTTATCATAACTTTCATCAAACATGTTGTAAGCAATACTCAAACAAGCTTCTTAATCCATTTAAGCCTTAATCAACCCATTTTGGATGCATTCACCATCTCACCATCTCACCATCTTCATTATTAACACAATACACATTCACCATCAACCAAACAACAACAGACATCTTCACAGAACACTGTAAGTGATAAGTCGACTTGTTCATTGGAGAAGTCGACTTACACATGAAAAGTACCGACAAGTCGCCTTGTACATT
>JANKOE010000205.1:11305836-11324823 GCA_026284465.1 Erythroxylum citrifolium | reverse complement strand
TATATGATCAGCTATCAACCACCGAAGATTATGCTTATTAAGAATATATTTCCAACTCAAATCCCAAGCACTATCTATAATTCCAAAAGAATTTAATCTCCAATATCCAATCACCAATTAAGGAACATCTTCAAGAATTATGGAAATTCTCATATCCAATAAAAATGTCAAAAATAAAAATAGGATATATGTAAAATAAATCCTAACAGTTATGTTTAATAATTGCCAATTATGCAGATTTGTTATGGGGTTTACGGGCTGGAAACTGAAAATATAATATGTTCAGTTCTCCTGATTGAAACTGATAATCTCTTATTGTCTTTTTGCCATCAAATGTCCTCAATAAGGGATGGAAAAGCTAGCTGTGAGAGGCTTCACTACTCATGCCAAAATCATCGGTACTCTAGTATCAATGTCAGGTGCCCTAGTAATTCTTCTATATAAAGGTCCTAAAATTCAGTCCATTTCGTCTCCAACATCATCAATCTGGCTTCAATGGCCTCTTAGGTCCTCAGAATCACATTGGATCATTGGTGGCTTGTTACTTGCTATTAGCACTTTTTGTTTGTCAATTTCATATTGGTATGTGCCTTCGGCATTCTCTTAAATCCTTCACTAGAGCGATTTAAGTTCTGGTCAATATCAGATTGGCCAAAAAGAGCAAATTTTGCATGAAATGATCAGAAGTGAAGTGTTACGCTCCATATATTTTCCTAGTTAAACAGATGCCAGCTGCAATTAGCAGGTTTTGGAAAGTTTTGGAAAGAAATAAGCTAAGTTGCGTAAAATTTTACAGGTACAGATACTAAACATTTATCCTGCAGAGTTAGTTGTATTCTTTTTATAAAATTTGTTGGGGATGATTATTTCTGCTCCAGTATGTTTCATAGCAGAAGAAAACTAGGGTTCCTGGAAACTAGAAGCTGAAGGAGCTATGGTTGCAGTACTCTATGAGTTATATCTAAGAGCTTTTGGAACTCAGATTCTTCTGAGGTCGGACAGAGAATTCTACTGTTTTGCAAGGTGTTATTGACTTGCCCTTGTTTTTTGTCGTTCACTTGTGGGGTATGCACGTAAAACGTCCTCTTTATGTTTCAATGTTCAAGCCACTGTCAATAGCCATTGCAGCTTTTATGAGTTCCGTATTTCGTGGTAATGCTTTGCATCTTGGAAGGTATGAACACAGTTCTTCAATTTAAAGAAAGCATCATCATCATCTTCTTCTTCTTCTTCCTTTTCCACAGTTTCTTTTTCAGTTCATAAACTTCTGTTAGAATTTTGCAACGAGCCTACGGCTCACACGAGAAGAAAAGTTAGACCACATACAAATCTAAGTGAGGTTCCATCCTAAAACTAATTGGTGATAGGTGGAGTAGCCCAGTTACAAATCTAAGTGAGGTTCCATCCTAAAACCAATTGGTGATAGGTGGAGTAGCCCACTTTTTAGGAACCTCACTTGGGCTTATATGATGGAACTTCACTTAGTCTTGCATGTGGTCTAATTTTCCTTCTCGTGTGAGCCCGTAGGCCCATTGTAAATTCTAACATGGTATCAGAGCGGGTTGCTCTTATGTTAGTCGTTAACACCTCAAAATGATAGATTATATCACGTGTTAGACCCACACGTGAGAAAATTATGTTGAAATATAAGAGTAGGAGTTTGTCCCACATTAGAGAAAGAGAAGAAAGAAGATCAACATATAAGTCTAGTGGGCTACTCCACCTATTACCAATTAATTTTAGGATAGAACCTCACTTGAACTTATATGTGGTCTAGTTTTCCTTCTCGTATGAGCCCGTAGGCTCATTGTAAAATTCTAACAATGTTGGAAGTTATTTTTAAACACTCCTAAATCTTAAACGTTTAGTATCAAAAGTGTACTTCCTCAAATTCACTTGCTAAACAATCAAAAGCTAGAACAAAGCAAACTCCTGTAAGTTAATTCCAAAAGCATTTGGACAACGTTGAAGTTCTAATGTTCTAAACCTAAATGAAAGGCCTACCAACTTCCTACAAAAAACTGCTCACTAGTCTGTTGCCACTCTTGCTTGACCAAAGAAACAAACATATACAATATCTTCTTATACGCAAGGACCAAAGATGCTCCCAATCTTTGAGCATTCTCAAGAAAAGTCTTGCTCTCAAGTCCTGAGATTATACCGGAAAAGAATAACCTCGAAGATACTTGGAGTCTACACCTGATTCACGTACCAAGGCTATTCGTCCAGTTCGTGCCACCTAAATTGGAAAAAGGGAAAAACACAGAAAAATAAATTAAACTACTAATAATTAGGTAGATAAATTCATGTACCAAAATCAGTTGTTGCCAATTCATGGCAGAATTAACAAATCAGACTAGACTAACCTCACAAATTCCATAGGGTTCCAATAATCTCTGTAGGGCAACCATCTTGTCCAGATCTCCCGTCAACTAAATGAAGAATCACAAGCAGGTGGATCAGTTTTAAGTCTGGCGTATAGACAAAACAAAAATATAGTAATCAAATAAGAACTTAAACAGAAGCAGGATAGCCTGCAACAGAACAATGTTAAGTTGCGTGTGACAGCAGAAGCAAGAAACCCCTCGAACAAAATACAACTACTAAGCATGGGCCAACTGAATCGCTATCACTAACTGCAATATCATGGGAAGGTTAATGACCTCCAGTGTTATTGTGTGATCAGATACATCAACAGCTTTGGCTCTAAAAATGCTGGCAATGTCAAGGACATCACGTCTAGCAGTAGTATTTACAGCAATCTTTATAAGCATGAGTTCTCTTTCAGCAAATGGCAGGTGAGTAAGATCCCGAACCTGAAGCGGTAAACAGCAATTACTGAAAAATCAGAAAGCTGATGTACAAGTTAATAGAGCTCATGTACAAGTTAATAGAACTTTCCTGAGCTCATCAAGGAGATTGTTGCAGAATTAATAAAATAACTAGGTGTCATTAAAAAGACAAGGATAATTGAAATACATAAACAAGAGGCATTCCAACCAATTTCCTTTTGTTATTCTCCCATCAAGTAAAGATTAAAAAATCACATGAGATTAGTCAAACGAGAAATTTCTTCCAGGGTATTAATTAGTACAAGTAGCATTAGTATTTGAAAACAAGGAAATATTTCATAAGAATTGGCAAAAGAAACAATGGAATCCTACACAGTGCAATGTATTACCAAGCACAACCTACATTTACACATTCACAAAGCACTCTTAATACAGGCTCACCTCGTGAATCTGTACAAGCTTGTAAAGTTGCTGGACCAACTTGCTAATTGATTCATCTGTACCAGGAACAACAGTCGTGATGCGAGAGAGACCCTCAGTTTCTGCATGTCCAACAGCCAAACTCTGACAAGAAATGATAATTGCTATGATGAGCAAATACTGAGAGAACGAGAGGGAGGCAAGGAAAAATACCAATACCAAATGTACCTGGATATTGTATCCCCTACGAGAAAAGACCCCTGTTACAATATTAAGAACCCCAGGAGCATCATTTACAAGCATGGATAAAGTGTGAGATCGAAGACCACTAGTCTGGAGGGAAAAACACAAGTAATTACTATGTAAACCCAAAAAGGAAAACGAACAACTAACAAGTACCATTCCTCTAACTTTAACTAGTCCAATGCAAAGGATTAAATTCAATGGTGAGAGAAAACATTCCAAAAGTTCAGCTCATATATACTATTCAGTGGTGATAATAAAAGTTGACATGATAAAGGAGGAGGAATTGAAAGAACAAGACGACTACAAGAGATAGCAACAAAAGAAAAGCATCCTTACATCATCATCATTCAGAACACCCCAGTGAGCATCAAGAACTTGACTGAAAATAGATTCATCAGATTGCTCTGTTGGGTAAACATCTCCCTTGATTAAAAGTAAAACTATATCAGTTTCACAGTCCATAAACACAATATACAATTGTATCGATCAAAATCATGCAAAAGTTCATAAAGCAAGGGGTTAAAGAACATCCATACATCAATAGAAGAATCATTTACTTATTAGCGTCAACAGCCAAACTAATTGTTGTCAGAGAAGGAATGTGTAGGGTTAAAGGTCAATGATCTATAAACTGTATATTTTTGCAAATTCAATTTCTTAAGTCCATATCCTACATGCCCCACCCAATTCAAATTTACAACTTTAACATTATTTAAACCTAAGCATAAGATTAAAAACTGCACTGGAAATCACTGTTTCCTAAGCAAAAATGTAGATTTGATCAACATAAAATCAAGCATAAAGGTTGTCAGAAATGCTCACCCCTGATGTATTAGTTTCTAGGATGACTGGTCTACTTTTATTCCTTGAAGGAGTATCAGCAGGACCATTGTCTTCAAGGTCAGGATATGAAGAAGCTGAAAATCGCCAAAATGGAGCAGATGCACCAAGCATTTCCCTTCTCAGTGCAATCTACTAGAAGCATAAGATCCAGAAGCAGAACCAAGGAATAAATAAAACAAAATTGAACCTAAGCAATTTTAATGAAAAGAATAATTGATGTATGACCTTTCCAGTTCTGGCAATTTCTCTGATACCAAACTTGCTTAAGTTTCTTTGAACTGCAACCATCTTCCCTGGATCTCCAGTTACCTAAGTCAGTGAAAAAAATAACTCCTCTTTTCCAAACCGTATGGCAGCTTATAACTAAGCTGAAGCAAAACTGCAACCATTCTAAACAATAAAAACAAAAAAAAAACTGGAAAAGATACAATTCAGGTAATTAGAAGTTAGACACATATAAAGGACCAGCAAGCTTATTAAACAGTTCTATTAGCTAAACCTTAATCACCAAAATAGATGAAACAATTCCAATTTCAGCAGCATACCTCAATTGTTAGTGAGTGCTCAGAGACATCCACAATTTGCGCTCTGAAGATGTCCACCAACCACTTTATCTGAACAAAGAGAAGTAAACAAATGAAACATGAAGAAGACAATACCCCCAAATAGGGCACATATTCAACATTCAAGGAATCAGATGTACGACCTCTGCACGGTACATGGGATCAGCATCCACTTTAATAAGCATTAGTTCCCGTTCCACTTGTGGCTCATTTGATATATCATCAACCTGAATGTTAGATTAGATACAAGAGTTAGGAATTAGACGCCTAAGAATTGAATTATCGTCAAGCCATAAAATGAAGAAACGCAAATATATAAGTTATTTTGAATGCAACAAGATCAAATAAACTTCCAGAGCCACACTGAATCCAGTATCACTAAACCATTCCAGAATAATTAGTGCATCCAAATAAGAGAAGTTCATAGGATAAACTAAAAAAAGAGATATGATAAACAAAGAATTCTAGTTGAATGAAAAGATGAAATATTTAGAAAGAAAAGGACCAAGACAGTATTATCACCTTCAAAACATTGACAAGTTTTTGAAGTTGCTCAACAACTTGTTGCAGCACCTTTTCGGTCCCATATACCACTATGGTGAAGAGTGCCTTGTCCTTATTGAGCCCAACAGCAAGGGACTCAATATTGTAACCCCTCCTAGCAAAAACCCCTGCAATCCTATTAATCATACCACTCTCATCTCCAACAAACACTGAGATCGTATGCCTCCGAACCCTACATTCGAAGTAAAATGAAAGTTACCAAAAACAAAAAAGAAAAGAAAAGAAAGTTAACACCTCTTCCAGACTCGTCATTGGGTTTTCAATAATAATAGAAACAAAGCCAAAAAAACATACGAGGACAAGATATAAGCTTACATAGTTCAACAGAAAATAACAATTGGTTTCAAAATCGGCAAGAACCCAGAAGAAGAGTTAAAATATAGATCATACAAAGATAAAAATATTGCATTTACTTTGTTCTGTTAGTGGCAGGGGGAGAGACGTTGGCGGAGGGCGAGAATTCAGTGACGTTACTGTTAGTGCCATCGCTTGTTGCAGATACAACGAGCTTCTTGCAATTATATTCATGGCTTTTATTGGGTTTTGAGAGCGTTAACGGCCTGCTTAAGGCTTTTGAGAACGCTATGCTACTAACTGTAGACTTAGAAGAAGAAGAAGAAGAAGAATGGAGTCCCGCTCGCTGAAGAAGAGAAGTGGAGCACAGGTACGACACGGCCGCCATTGAAGAGGTACAGTAAGAGATGTGAAAATGTAAACTACAGGCACAGGCAGGCAATTCAGGGATTGTGCAACGTGTAATGTCTAATATCCAATTAAAAGTTATAAAGTGGTTAATTGATTAGGCCATTGGGCTTCTTTATGGAATTCTATTTTTTAATATTTTTAGCAAATTCATATTTCTCACTCTCTGCCTCCCTCTTTTTAAGATCATTTCTATGTCAAAATTTTTAAGATCATTTCTATGTCAAAATTTTCAAGAGTAACACATGAAATCCTTCGTTAGGTTACAGTTACACTATTTCAATCCTATTTTATTAAAAATTTTCAACATATTTATAAAAATTTTATATAAATATATAAATATAATATAATAAAAATGTCGTAATCTAAATAGAAGATATGTTCTTCGAGTATAATTACTAGGCATTTGGTTTGAGCACGGGATTGGTTATAGATACGAGTATAATAGGGGATGAAGATAGGTATGAAAAATTAAAAAATGATGTTTGGTTTGTAACGTAGTTTTTGTATTAATACTAATAATGTTATTTAGTTTGTTGCATTAATGAGAATTAAAGATAATACAATGCCATTTTGTCCTCAATAAAAATGAAAATAATTTGTCCTTCATATGTTTATTGGGGCTATCTCTATATGTTTGAAAAAAAAATTAATAAGTTTTGTCAAGGAATTTTATCGTAATTTTCGAGCATTAAATGAGTTTTACAAAATAAATAAACAAACACCAACGTAGAAAACGATTTACTATGTGTTTTTCTTTTTTTTAAGAGTTAAAACTATATTCAAAAAATCAAATTAAATCACAAAACAATTATAAGGGAAAAAATGAGCAGATTGGTTTTATGATTCTCGTTCAATCTATAACCATATGCACTTTTGCATCATCAAACCATATAGCAGATTGGTTATTCTCTTGATTAAATCATAAAACGAGAATATATAAGAAGAAAAAAAAGGAACAAAAGCCTCATTTACAATGAGATGAAACCAGGTTCTATCTAGTTCATTTAACATCAAATTAAAACGAGGAATTTCAGAAAATATACCTAGAGACGCAGAATAAAAAATTCCTTCTTTGATGAGACGCGATAAGACAGGATAGGAGATCGTAAGGAATTGAGAGGCGATAAGGAAATAAAGAGGATGGTAGAGCAAAGGCTAGGAATAAAAGAGTAAAAAATAAACGTGATAAAAACGTAGATGGGAATGAAAACTCGATACTCACCCTCTTGGTGGGTTTAGTAGATTCCCCGATTTAATGTGATAAATCTATTCCTCTGAAATTGAAAGCCCCAAAGCAAACACTGTTTTTTACAATTATTCTATTCCTTCGATCCAAAACCCTCAAACCAAACGTCCCCTTACATTGAGGGGTATAGAAATTAGAAACTTCTTTCCATGTTCTTTTGTTTTTCAAAAATCTGGCTCAAATATAATTTCTATTTTTTATAATTTACTGCAATATTTAGAGAAATAGAAGAGCGAGAGAAAGATTGGACTATTCTCACAATTAATAAAATGTTATATGTTTGGGTATAATTATGTTTAGCATATCCAAAATATTGAAGTTGGAATTGATATTTTTCAATGAAATGTGAACTCACCAAGTTAAATTATATAAGGATTTTCTTTGAATATAGGTTCAGTATATTATATATAAATCATCAATAAAAGTAAAATGCGTGCAATGTTATGTTGTCTATAATACTGTTAAGACTTCAAAATTGATCTTTTCCTTCTCAATGTCCACTTCTCTACTACTCAAATCATTGCTTATTTTTCAAGCCTGCTGACCATATCCAAGCCCATACCTTCCTAAAAGAAGCCAAATTTTGCAGCCTGTCTCTCTCTTCAATCTCATCCATTGATTAATAATATGTTATGGTCGTTGATACACTTTCTAAAAAATTAAAGAAGAAAGCACGTTAGGATTCTCCTGAAGGAATAGTTCGATCAAAACTCGATACATGCTCAAGTATGGAGGTCTCTTTGAAGTCTTTTACTTGTATGATGAAGCTAGGAACAATAGTATCCGAGTTAATCAACATTATTATAATATGTTTATGCATCTGCGTGCTTAGTGAAGATGGGTCTCCAAGTGCTTCTAATTTAGGTTTAAAAAGGGGATCTGAGATCTTCCAATATGTTGTTGCGGATAAAGTTGCTCCAAGAAATTTTAAAAATGTGTTAAGGTAACCAGCGAGGGGATTAGTCACTAGATCCGCCGATGAATACCCTGGTCTAAGACCAAAAAAAATGTGTTAAGATTCACTATTTTGAAGGAAAACCCATAAATGGCTTTTAATTATGTAGATGAAAAGTTTTAATATCCTTACTTTATCTTCTATAAGCGAGAGTTGGCAAATAGAGTTTATGATATGTGAAAAATTGAAGGGGATTAATTATTTCACAAACTTTCCACAAACTTCTTTGGTATCAACAAAATAAACACAAGGAAAAACGAAATAATAAAAACATCAAAAATTTTGTAACGCAATTCGACACACCTTGTCTACGTTTGCGGGCTCCTCACTTAGCTTAATAATTTTCACTGAAGTACAATAGATTTACCCAAGGCTTTACAGAGCCGACACCACTCAGCCCTTGACACTATCGTTTAATTTCACTTCCCGTGAAAGAATTTCATACCCAATAGTACGATTGTCTCATACTAACCTCGACAGAGGATTTTTCTAACTACTTTCACTTAAAAACAATAATAAATAAAACAGATCAAGTATTTAATCAATTAAAAATTAAATAAAAAAAACCTTGAGATAAAGAAGACTTTCCTATGAATTTGTCTTCTGAAAATAACCCAGCTGAAAGCTCCATAATTAATTCTTCCGTACTGACAAAGCAACTTCACTATGGCGCATCTAGAACAATACGGTAATCACTTATATTCCTTAACATACGCATCCACCACATTTTCTCCAAAGACCTATGAAAAACGTATTCTGTAGAAGCTCACGCACACACACTGCTGGTCATAAACTCATCAATGTATTTCAGCTCATCAACAAGACGATATGCATAGCCAGCCAACTTATTTCCAAGACCCACGTGATCTGCCCTGTTTCACACACTTGATTAACGCCAGCTACATCCACTATATACCCAAGATGAATATCCAACTTGTTCAAGAAACAAAGTGCGCAGTCAGCTGGTATGTCTATGTTTTTCAAAATCAAATAAGTAGGCAATTGTTGTATAACGTGAACTCACCAGAAGGTGTCCATTTTGTCCACACAGATATATAATAGTCCAATAACCAAAACACAATATCCCATTAACTACGTGAACTTCTAATAAAACACAAACTTCACCTCTTATATGTTCAATTTAAAATGCCAAACAAAATAAGATATATATAAAATATATCCTAACAATATTAAAGCACACATGGTTGAATCAGGTGTGATACCTGAAGAGCCTGAGCTATTCTGCTCTATTGAAAGTATTGATTAAAAGAAGGTAGACAAGGTGTATGAGATGTTGTACAGCTTGCGTGCTTTAGTTAGGCAAGCTCAAGAATCAACTGTCATCATTATTGAGGACTAGTTTAACTCTAAAGATGTTGGTTAAACTAGACCGGAGAATTGAGAGATAAGAAAAGGAAGGGAAAGGGTTAGAAGGGAGTTCTTGGGAACTAGAAAGTGGAGAGTTGCGAGAACTTACATGGACGAGGATGGTACTTGTCATTCTTGTAGTGAAAAGCTTATTTGTACTGATATACGAGGGCAGAGAAAGTTTTGGTGAATAGTTTTGTACGTTTGCGTTAAACGCAGAAATTTTTTGCGTGAAATGCAGACGTGATACATCTACATTTGGTCTCTTGGCTCTGCTGCTGCTCCTTGTCATTTTCTACTATCGTGAAACGTTTGCGTTTCTGCTTGTGGCTGCTCCCTCCTTGGCTATGCGATGCATTTACTCTTTTTATTTCTGCTAGCGTGTTGGTCCATGTTTATGATGTCGTCTCCTTCATGTGATGTTGTCGTATTGCTGCTTCTTTTATCCTTTAAAATGCACTTGTATGGGATTGTCCCTTCCTTTGTCAATTAATTGAATTACTAACTAGCATGGCCATTAATTTTAGTAAATATATGCATGAAATTTCCACGCACAATCTATATAGCTCACGTTCTTTTCTTCAGGTCTTTATTTTTCTTGTCTTTTAATTTTCTTTGTCTCGCTCGATGAAGACAAGTGAGTATTGATCTTCGAAAAATGGCCTATATATCGTGCTTTCAACTTACTTTAAGTTCTTTGCTTCCGAATTATGCTTAAAATCACAAATGAGTCAAAGTGAGTATCTTAAGCATTTCTAAGACATTAATTACTAAGTGTAGCATATCAAATGAATCAAAATTTAAACACATATCATTATGTAAAATTCAAAAAATAACCCAATTAATATTTACGCAATATTCACACCATTTTCACTCAATTAATCTCACATTTGGATAAAAACACAAGGATTTGTAAATAAAATCAAGATATGAAGGCAATTAAAAGCAATAGAAATTTGACATAACACCATGCTTGATGAGTCTACTTTAAACCATACAGAGCTTAACTTCATCACATAATCCGGATAGTTTATAACTTCAAAACTTGGGGGTTGCTTAACAGATACCTCTTCGTTAATGTAACCATTTAAAAATGCACTTTTAACATCCATTTAGAATAACTTGAAGTTTTTATAGCATGCAAAGGCAAGAAAAATTCTAATCGATTCCAATCTAGCGACAAATGCATAAGTTTCTTTAAAATCAATACCTTCCTGTTGATTGTAATCTTGAGCTACAAGTCTAGCTTTGTTTTTTTCCACCTTACCATTTTCATCAAGTTTGTTTTGAAATACCCACTGAGTCCAATGATTGACTTGTTTTGAGGATGAGGTATTAGATTCTAGACTTAGTTTTTATTAAAGTGATTTAGTTCATCTTTCATGGCTGAAACCCAATTTTCATTAGTAAAGGCCTCTTAAATGGTCTTTGGTTCTATTTGTGAGATGAGAGCCACAAAGTTGTTCTTGAACGATCATCTTATTCTTAGACTTTTATAGGGATCTCCAAGAATATATTGATGTGTATCAAGACCTCTCCATTCTTTCGATGTTTTTTGTTGCATAGACTTCTGCTGAGATAAATGAGCCTACTTTGTTCTAGCTTCAAAGGGGCCTTCTTGATTTTGTTATTCTAAAAGTATTATAGATGTAGTTTGATTCCCTGATGTATTTTTTCGAATCAAAGGATGCTCTTCATCATCTGAGTCAGTTGCTGTTGTCAAAGGTAGTGCTTCATCAAATACCATATGTATCGATTCTTCTATCTTCTTTGTTCTTTTATTATATACTCTGAATCCTTTACTGTGGTAGTGTAACCTAAGAAAATAGCTTTTTCTAATCTCACATCGAACTTTCCAAAGTTGTCTTTTCCATTGTTTAGCACGAAACGCTTGCAGCCAACTGCTCGCAAGTAAGTTGGTTTTCTCCCTTTCCACAGCTCATAGAGGGTCTTTTTAGAATAGGTCTTATAAGACATCTGTTAAGTACATAACATGCCATGGATACTACTTCTGCCCAGTATCTATGACATAGTCCACTTTCACATAGCATAGTCCTGGCCATATCAACCAAAGTTTTGTTGTTTCTCTCTACAACTCCATTTTACTGAGGTGTCATTGGACAAAAGATGTGAGTTATACCATTGTTGTCACAGAATTCTTCAAACTTTCTGTTATCAAATTATCCTCCATGATCGCTTCGAATTGAAGTGATGCAGTACCCTTTTTTATCTGAATTTTTCTACAAAACTTCTCAAATACTTCAAAAGCATCATCCTTATTTGATAAAAAATAAACCTATGTAAATCTGGAGTAATCATCTACTAAAACAAAACCATAATGTTTACTATAAAAACTCTTAGTCCTAATGGGACCGAATAAATTCTTGTGCACAAGTTCAAGTGGTTGGTCAGTAAACATAATATTTTTAGGAGGAAAGTTGCTTCTGACTTGTTTACCTTTTAAACAAGCCTTACAAATCTTATTGCTTTCAAACTTTAAGGTTCGTAGTCCTCTTACTAACTCGTTCTTGGATAATTTTGATAAAATGCTCATGTTGGCATATCCAAATCTTCTGTGCTAGATAAATAAATCATTTTCTAAAGAGACAAAACACATAACACTTTGTGAGGACATGTCTTCCAATTAAGCATAACATATATTCTGATTTCTATGACCAACAAACACAATATTATCATTATGAATATCCACAATTTCACAATGAGATGCATAGAAAATGACTTTATAACCTTTGTCACATAGCAAACTCACACTCAGTAGGTTATGTTTCAAACCATTAATAGAGAGAACGTTATCAATGAAGGTGGAGTCAGAATTACCAATTTTACTAATTTCGGTGACTTTTGCTTTTTTTTCTTTGCAAAGACAATATTACCTCTGTCTTTTCTTTCAATGTAGTTAAAGTTTGATAGTTCACCTTTCATGTGTTTCAAACAACCACTATCAACTATCCATTGATTCTCCCTTGTCTCCATTTTGAAAAATATCTGCAGAAAGCATCATCTCATTTTAGGTACCCAAATTTTTCTAGGTCCTTTCGGGTTAGTAGTTTGACCTTTCAGTCTCCAAATATACATCTGGGATAATTTCTTTTTACAAAAATTACAAGAATGACTAATGTGACCATGTTTACCACATTAATCGCATAAAACAGATGAATAATAGTTGTTATGATTTTTTTTTCCATTTAGCAGGTTCTTATTGTTTTGGCTATAATTGCTGCTAGATTTAACAAAGAAGTTTTTGTATGGCTTGATATTGTTATTTTCATCGTATCCTATTTAGGTCTTACCAAAAATGCATTTACCACTACCAAGCAATGCATCAAGATTCTTCCTTCCATCAACGAAATTTTCCAGATCTTTTTCTAGAGATAAGATCTTTCTAGCACTTTTCTTCTTTTCAAGTTCTAAGGCGGCGACTTTTTCTTCTAACTATTTTACCTTATTATAATCATTTTTAGTAGTGTATTTTCCAACTTAGCTACTCTTCCTTCCAGAACTTTCTTTTCAAATACCTTTTGCTTATAGTTAACCTCAAGAGACATATTCCTGGTCGCCAAATTCTCATTCGTAGATTCCAGTGATTTAATCTTACTCTTCAGAAATGCATCATTGCTCTTAAACTTCTCGACTTCTTTGACTTCACTGCTAACCTTTTGTACTGATCATACAATTCATGATATGCATTTTTTAATTCATCAACTTCAATATTAGTGTAACACCGTACTCTCGCGTGATCCGAACCCGACATCGATGGTGATATCCGAATTCGTGCCCCGCGAGGGTAGCGTGCTACATCACTCAGTAAACTCAGTATCAATTTTTTTTTGAAAACATTTATACGCGCGAAAAACAGCAGACAATCGAGCCCGCTTTAATTTGTATACCATTCCAGTTATTATAAACATTCAAATTAGCCATTTAATGTATACCAATCCATAATCAAATTGGGCTCGATATAAATACAAAGCATTAATTTACAGAGCTTGCGGAACACAATTTTATGAATAATAGTAGGATGACACTAATGCAGACGCGGACTGATCCCGACCTCTATTCTTCAGTTGAATGTTGTAGACTTACTCCCGTGAACCTAACGGGGTATTCTTCAGAGTCCTGAAAAATATTTGCAAATTTTGAGTGAGTTTTGCGAACTCAGTGAGGAACCATCATCGATGGTTCACCCAATTCATGCATCACATCATTTCACATAACCATTATTGTACAGCTATTTTCACAAAGAACATTCAGAAAAATCACATAATTGCACTCCAGCAGCAAATCACAGTCATTTTACAGTTGTGCATTCAGAAGTATCACATAATGGTACTTAAGCAAATCACAGTCATTCCAGCATATCACAGTTATTTTGCAAGTTCACATTCGAAAATACTACATGCTTCCAATAACAAGTATCAGGCATTTTTTCCTTTCATTCAATCCAAATTTTCACTCAAATGCATATGGCATGCATATGTGACCTTTTCCTATTTTATTACGGTGTTGTGACCGAGCGCCTGAACTGTCCCAATATGGGCGCATTATGCGTTCAACGCGTTAGGAGAGCTCTCTGGGTATGCACTACTTCACACTTTTAGGGGTAGGAGAACCCTCTGGGTATGCACTACTTCCCTTCAAGCTCGAGGCTCTAATACAGTGAGCTTGTAGCTCTCGGTGGCTACTCCGGTCGCAACTTTTATTATCTGTTCATGCATTCATGTATGAATGCATCACTCAAAATTACCTATCTCATTCATATCCGTGTATACATTTAACACTCTCATATATAAATGTAATTCATCCAGTTTACATTCAATAATAGCACAGAATATTTCACAAAACATATTCAAAATATCACCTGACTGGATTACAGTAAATTACAATATACAAGGCATTCTTGCCTCTTTCCCATATACAAATATTCAGTCAATTGTGTATGCAATGCATATGCTCAATTTAGCAGTCAATGAATTATCAACAGTGACTATGTCACATCAGAGGCAAAACACAGTAACAGCAAACAATCTCACAATTTTTCACATCCAGAACACTTCTATGTCAAATCTCCCAGTACATCGGACCATCTGTCCGGAATCCAGTCAGAAACAAAACACAATTCTTAATCCCACCATTATCTCCACAGTAAGCAGATAATAATTGAGAAAAGTCATCTCAGTCACTCACCTGTACTTCCGAGCTAATACCTGGAAGTCTCAGTATCGTCGGTAGATCGACGCTCTAAATGTGCCTCTAATTAAAGCTTCCTCTTAAAATATTCAACTAACAACAACTTCTCCCACTATTCTACTTCCTCACTTCTCAATCCCATGTACGATTCTCACCAATATAATAAGGTGAAAGGTTTAAGTTGGTAAGCATGAAAGGGAAGCACAAGCTAAAACACTTGGAGAAAACAATGAAGAGGGAGAAGATGATTTCGGTTAGAGAGGGGAAAAACATAAGCTCACTCCTTCAATTTGTTGCAAATTCCGTGAATGAGAATATAACAAGAATAATAAATTGGCTAAAAAGATGCAAGTGTCGTGGATGAGTTAATAACTTGCACAATTAATGCATTTTAGGACACTTGTCACACATAATGGAGAAAAAGACAAAATAAGCTTTAAGAAAATAATCCTAATAAAAATAATTCCTCAATCCATTTTCAAGGGTCCCAATTTCGACCCTAACATAAAGTATCCAATAGTCCAGTACCATTTGACATCAATTTTTGGTACCGAAAATCAGTCGGTTCGTCACTTGGCGATTTTTTCAGTTCGGAAAGTTTTCCCAGAAAATTTCAGAAAAATTTCTAAAATTCCCGTAAAATGTAAAACCTATAATAATCCATTTCGAATAAATTTTTAAGCCCATAAACCACATGTTCCAAAATAAAATCCCATTTAGGCATAAATACCGAGAAATGTCATGATGTATGTACAGTTATTTTTCATGTGCAAAATTTCACTGTTCACCAATACAAATATGCATGAAAATTTCTAATCAGTCCTAATCACTCGCACCATTTCCAAATTACTATTCTACCTTTCTCGTCGGGGGTGGGATGTTACAATTAGAGTCAGAATAATATACCTCATCATCTCCTATTCAACCACAAAGCAAATGTAGCAACTTCTTCTGGTTCTTCTTCTTCAAAGTTTTCAGAATCCTCATCTGACCAGGTTGCAGTCACTGCTTGCTTTCTGAATTTTCTTGTCTCTGACTTGTCCTTTTGAAGAAGAGGACATTCTGGTCTTATATATCCAGGCTTCTTATAGTGATAGCATCTGATTTGATTGTTTTTTGTATTGCTATTGTTGTTGCTACCTTTTGGAAGGAGCCTATTGTTTCCAACTTTCTTGTTTCCTTCTCTTTTCTTCATTAGCTTCTTTTTATAGAAGCGGGCATATTTTTTGACCGTAAATTTGAACTCGTCATCTCCATCTATTTGCAACTCAACGTCACTTTCATCATCGTTTGATTCGTCAGTTGCTTTTAGTGCCATTCCTTTTCTATAGGAGGATCCTTCATCTTTTGCCTAAGCTTGATTTCATAGATCATCAAATTTTCTCGTAGCTAGTCGAGTGAAATAGTGCCTAGATCCTTTGTCTTTTTTAAAGCTGTCACCTTAGGTCTCCATTCCATTGGTAGTGACCTCAAAATCTTTATTACGAGCTCGTCATTGGGATATATCTTTCTCAAGGTCTTTAAGGTCGTGATGATGTTGTTAAAGCTTCCGAAAAATTCGTTTATGGTCTCTCTCTATTTCATGCCAATAATTTCGTATTGATGCACTAAAAGACTTATTATGCTTCTTTACCTCATTTGTTCCTTCAAAGGTGACTTGTAGTTTGTCCCACATTTCCTTTGCTATAGAACAATGGGATATTTTCTCATATTCTTCTAGAGATAATGCACATATTAGATTATGTTTTTCTTTAGCATTTAGCTGTGCATTTCTTCTATGAACATAGTCCATAACTCTACGTTATTTGAATCGAGAAGTGTAGCTACAACTCTGATGGCTTACCAGACTTCAATATCTACAGATTAGAGATAGATTATCATTCTCTCTTTCTAGTATGAGTAAATGTTTCCATTGAAGTAAAGATGCTTTGAGATGGATTGTCCTTCAAAACTTCTTATATTGTTTGTCGTGATCCATCACCTACTGTCAAACACAAAAATGTGAAACTTAGCTCTGGTACCAAATGATAAAGCAAACACACGCAAGAGGGGGCGTGAATTGTGTGTGACTTAAAAAAAATAGTTTTGCAAGTTACTTTCAATTTGTATAAAAAATAGGGTCTGTAAAAATTAAAAAAATAAGTGCCTGTCAAACGATAATAGCCTGTTAAATGACAGAAGCCTGCTAAAGTATAAGTCTTGTTGAAAATAACAAAAAAGAAGGTGCCAGTTAAAATTAAAGGAAACGTCAGCAAGTTTAAAAAAAGAAGGTGCCTATTATAAAAGTGAGGGAGCCTCTTTCTAAAATTAACATACACACAATATAATGCAGAAATATAAAAGATAAGGAGAGAGAAAGAAGAAGGACGTAGTCGATTTATATTGATTCAGCTTACAACCCAAGCCTACGTCCAGTCCCCAAGTATCAAACTTAAGTGTTTCACTATAAAATTCCAAGTATCAAACTTAAGTGTTTCACTATAAAATTAAGTAGTAATTTGATGAGCCTCTCCAAACTTAAGTGTTTCACTAAATAAGTCATTGTATGAACTATTTGTAAATATATGGGAGGGGCCCCATAGCCAAATCACCCTATCCATCTGGTTTGGGTTAGGTTGGTGAGTAGGTAGGTTATTAAGAAGACTGCTAGCACCTCTGAAGTTACATCTCTGGTTCCCTTCCAAAAGTATATCACTTACCTCAGCTTGAGGATAGATTCTCATAGTAGGTATGAGCATATCTTGTTTAAGGTGTAAAGGCCCCAGGTTAGACCAATTGTCAAATCAGAACTAAATATTTTCCCCATTCCCTATTAAACTCGTGAAGGAAAAGTAGAGTTTCTCTCTAAGTTTGAACATCTGTATCAAAGACTATAAATGTTCCTTGTTCACCTTGAGTTTCCAGAAACTAGTCATAAACAAGTAATATTTATGAACCCATTTAGACTAAAAGCCTCACTATCATTAAAATGCCTTCATATCCTTTTTGTAATCAAAGTTGAATTCATGACTTACAATGAGATCAAATTTAGTTCACCTTCTTGCTTAGGAAGGCATAAAACTTCCCATTTGATCTTAGCCCCTTTTGAATTATTAGACTTCCCTAACCATAGAAAGTTTCACATAATCTTCTCTATTTCTTTGGTTATTCTTTTTGGTAGCATAAGATAGGACTTCCAATGGATATGTAAGTTCCTCAAGATGGATACAATCAAATGCAACTTGCTTACACCTGATAACGTTCTATTCCACTAAGAATTAACCATGTTTATAATAGATTCTAAAAAAGATAAGCAACCTAAATCCCTTGGTTTCTTGTTTGTAATTAGGACACCAAGGTATTTAAAAGGAGCCTTATGCATATTTAGACTAGAGATAGAGCCAAGTAGTTTCGAATTCAAAGGATCAACAAAAATACGGAGCTTACTTTTAACTTGAGAATTGGTTGAGAGAACTCACCACTAACTAGAGAGAAAGAGAGTCTGTAGTACAAAATAACGTAAAGTCACCTAAAAAAATGCTAAATGAGAAATTTGGAGTCCATTACATTTGTGATGGAATATGAATTTTTCATTGGTCTCTATGTTGGTTTCAGCAATTTGGAGAGTACTTAATGGCTAGAGTAAATAGATAAAGAGACAATGAGTCACCTTGTCTAATATCCTTAGATCCTTTAAAGACTTTTGAAAGGAGAACCATTTACTAGAATACTATAGGAAGTTGTACTTATGCATGCTTTGATCCAATCTATAAAAGGTTTAGGAAAGTCAAAGGTTTAGAGATAGTGAATTATAAAATATCAATTTAAGGAGTCGATTTTTTTTGCAAAATCTACTTTCAAAGGGCAACTCCTAATTGACGCCTTGATATTGTAATCCTTGAAAAGCTCTTACAACTAATCTCTATGTTGACTTATATCTCAAAAGATCTTTGTAGAAGTTGAAATCTATTTCACTTAATTTGGGGCTCTATCCTTGTACTAATTTCCTTATTCATCAAACATATGAACAATTTTGTTCCTATTTCTTCTATCTAGGATGGCATTGAAGAAGAAACAAGAGTTGGTATCCCCTTCAAT